>CAWUFW010018789.1:0-209268 GCA_963921515.1 Calotriton arnoldi | reverse complement strand
TAGCTATTTACAAACCCATGC
This sequence comes from Calotriton arnoldi, assembly GCA_963921515.1. Taxonomy (NCBI): domain Eukaryota; kingdom Metazoa; phylum Chordata; class Amphibia; order Caudata; family Salamandridae; genus Calotriton; species Calotriton arnoldi. The sequence continues at coordinate 209,247 of CAWUFW010018789.1, read as the reverse complement.
AGCCACTTACACACCAACAGACAGACGGATAAAGACATTCACACAGTTTAGTCACTAACCCATGCATTTAGTAAGATACGTTTAATCACTCACTTATAGAGTCAGTCACGCACCTACTAAATCATCCATCCAGACACTTATACACCCACTCATTATTCAATACACCTTGGCATATATATTAAACATATTTAAACTTTATAGAAACACAGTCACTGCATGATGTCATCAGTGATGTCATTTGAGATGTCATCAGTGATGTCATCAGTGATGTCACTGACCATGTCATGAGTGATGTAATATGTGACGTCATCAGCAGTGCATTGCGGGGTGCGAGTTATAGTTAGCTGAACTAACTATAACGGGGAATTTCACGGGTTTTGTACGAGTGCAATGTCCAACTAACTATAACTGTCCCTAAAACCTATGGTTTTTTCAGTGAATTTCAAAAGTTTTTTAAATGCTAATTTCTAACTATAACGTGCCTGAAACCTATGGTTTTTTCAGTGAATATAATATATGTATATTTATATATATATATATATATATCAAAACAAAACCCTTTCAGGTCTCTATAGTGACACATAAATTATGCAAAAAAAGGAGCAGGGAACTCTGGGTAGTTCTCAAGTTTAGGTGGAAATTAGCTCCAGTATAGAGCACTCTCAACACCAGCGACACTCTAAACTTGCTCACCTCAAATGTCTGCTTTTCTATCAAAGTCTTTAAGCCGTAGGATTAGCACAGTGACAACCACACCGAGATAGAAAGGGACAAAGTCTTTTGCCATTTCTACAGCAAAGTCTTTAAGCATAGGATTAGAACAGTGCTATCTATGCCGAGCTGTAAAACGGCCAAAGCCTTTTACCACTCCAGGCACAGTATTACAGCTTTGGATTGGTAAAATGCCATCCAAGCCAGCCTAAAATGAATAAAAGCAACCCCTGACATGTGTTTTGCTCTCATTAGAGCTCTTCAGAGAGGTGTAGCTTTGTCCAGACACAAGGGAGCACCCAGTATAAACCAAAACAAAACCCTTTCAATGGAATCGCGTGAGTGCGCAAGTTAAGATGGCCGCCCCCCGGTGAGCTCCTCACCGCATCAGCCTTTCATCGACGATTTTTGGCTTTGAAACGCCAGAATATTTATCTGAATATATTAGCAGCAGCGTTTGGAGGCATTTGCTCACCGGTGGGGTGCTTTTCCAGTCCTGCAGAGCGACGGAAGCTGTCTTTTTCCCTTTCTGGTTCTTCCTCGGTCTTCTCACACAGGTACAGCCGAGTATTCCAGTCAGGGGGGCAGAGTAACAGTCTGGAAAGGGTGAGGCTGTGGCCTAGTCACTCCCACAGTCAGATTTAGCTGCTGCTCCTTCTTATATTGGAAGATCTTCTTTATTATTAATTCTCTCCTGCAAATTTTATTATATTTTGCTGCTGAAGTCCAATTTAGGAAATATGGAGAGCAAAAATACGCAGGTTCAGCATAATAAAAGGAAACAAAATATTTCTCCTCCTCCTGTTAAATCAAAAGTGGTAGAATCTAATGAACCTTCTTTGGCTTTATTACTTGATGAGATTCAAGCAATTCGTTCTAGCACAGATACTATTGCTTCAGATATTAAAAACTTACGAAAGCACATGGCTAGTATGTCAATGAAAATATCTGACAATGCAATTAAAATTGAAGACAATAAAGTATAAATTGAAACTTTCTCACCGCTTGTAGCAAAGATATCTCCTATGTCTAACCTTCTTGATTTGGAAAATCGTAATAGGCAATATAACTTGCGTATTTTTAACTTACCAGAAGACGTAGAAGGTAATGATTGTAGGTTATACTTGTAGAATTTATTGCCTGGTCTTTTACGTATAAAATTTCCTGAGATGTTTGAAATTGATAAGGCTCACAGGATTCCTTCTCATCGTAATCCACACCAAAATAAACCTAGACAGATGATCTTTAAAGTTTTACGTCATCATTTAGTGTTGATACGAAAAGTGGCACGAGAAATTTCTTCCTTAATGGTTAATGGCAATAAAAATTTTATTCACCAAGACTTTGCTAAAGAAACTGTTAAGACACGCAAAGAATTCACTGACCTTCGACCACGGTTGTGAAGTCTTGGATTTAAATATGGTCTTTTTGATCCTTCGACCATGCGAATCTGGAAAGATAGTTTTTCAAAATCCTTTCAGCGCCCTGAAGACCTTCGGCTATTTTTGGATCAACATTCACAACTCCCTATGGATACGCATGAGACTGCTACTTGAATATTAATTAAAAAAAAAAAATTCTGGCTAACTTAATTGTTCAATTCCTTACAGGGCTTCAATGGTTCGGTCATGCTTACAAAGCGTGTGTGCGTTTCAAGATTGTTCTTATTGTTTAAATGTTGCCCTTTTCTATGTTTGTACATGTCTTTATTCTCCTTTTATCCCTATTGTTAATTTCTAGAGCTACTTTTTTCCTTTTATGCTTTCAACATCATCTCTTCTTTTTCTCTGTATTTTCCTTACCTCATTATGGCTAGTTTTGATAATATTAAAATTGTATCATTGAATGTTAAAGGTTTAAGACATCCTGTGAAGCGTACTAAAATTTTAGATTATTTAGGAAGTTATAAAGCAGATATTTGCTTCATACAAGAGACACATAATGATGATAAGGTCTTGGTTTTTATGAAAAAAATAGGTTGATACTGTTATATCTGCTCCCTGCTGTAAGTAGTAAAAATGGTGTTGCTGTCCTCTTTTCAAAAAGACTACATTGTCAAATATTAAGTAAATCTTTGGATGCAGAAGGTAGATATATTATAGTGAAAGTTAAAATTCAAGACACAGTTATGTTTTTAATTAATGTATATGGACCAACAATTGATGACCCCAATTTTTGGTCTTTTTTAACTACAGAAGTTCTCAAGTTAGGCAATGTCCCACTTGTAGTTGGAGGAGAGTTCAACCTTATGTGTGACCCTTTATTAGATAGATCATCTCACACTAAATATCGACCACCTAAAGCTTTTTTTACTTTAAAGTCATTTTTTAAAACAACTAAGGGGGTCATTATGATGGCGGGCGGATCGCCCCCGCCGGGCCGGCGGTAGTCACCGCCGGCCCGGCAGGGGCGATCCGCCCGCCATCCAGACAGCAAAGACCCCCCGCCATATTATGATGGCAGGGGGGTCCGCGGCGGACGGAAAGACCGTCTGCCGCTTTTCCGCCGGTCGACTCGTCGACCGGCGGAAAACAAGGATAATATGGTGGCGGTGTCTCCAAGACACCGCCATCCATATTATGATGACTGCGGAGTGCAGCCTTTCCATGGTGGCGTTGCCGCCATGGCAAGGCATACGGTCTTTGTATACGGGGCCTGTTGCGGGCCCCCACAGTGTTGAGGGGGTGGGGGTGCACATGGGGGGTACCTATGGTACCCCCCTGCATATGTATGCACAAGGTGGCAGGCACCGCACAGTGCCTATCACATTGTGCATGCACATGCACGGCATGCATTCACAGCATTGTGGCGGGCGGTGCGGTGAGCACCGCCCGCCACAATGCTGTGAAAAGGGCTTGCCACCGCCACGGTGGCGGTGACATCCTAATAGCATGTGCGGGACCGACGCACCCCTTGCGGACGGTCCTGCATTCCGCTGCGGTGGCAGGCGGACTTTGTCCGCCCGCCATCGTAATGTTGCCCTAAGTTAGTGCAGATTTGGCGGTTACATTATCCTACTGAAAACAAAATTCACTTTTTTTTCAAATCCTCATAGCTCTTATTCAAGACTAGATTATTTATTAGTTTCTTGCCAATTAATTCATTCAGTTGTTACACCAAATATCTATAATATTGATATTTCTGGCCATTCTCTGATTTCTATGGTCCTACAACTTAGTTCAAATTTTCAAGCTCAGTCCAGATGGCGTATGAATACTAGCATTATTCTTAACGAAAATAATAAACCAAAAACTTTAGCAGCACTTCAAGATTATTTTCTGCTTAACCCAGAAGGCTCTACGTCTATGGTGACTCGATGAGATGCCTTCAAAGCCTATATTAGAGGGACTTCCACTTCTCTTATGGTGCCTGAAAATAAAATTTTCAATTCTAAAATTAAAGAATTGGACAAACAAATTGCAAAATTCAAGAGACTTTTCATAACATCTATCGATCCCCAATTTAAAATAAAATTACAAAATCTGCGTTATGAGTTTAACTCAATTTTAAGTAGAAGAGCTGGTATACAACTTTCTAATTCTAAAGCCAAATTTTGTTTTAATGCAAATAGATCTGGTCGGCTTTTGGCTAACTATTTACATATTAAAGAAGATAAAACACAAATAAATTCAATTAAAAAAGATATTGTTAATGAATTTCTAAATTATTACTCAACTCTATATAATAAACCTCATTTGGATGACCCTTCTTTGATTGATCATTTTTTATATAAATGTGGGTTACCTAAAGTTTCACAGTTAACCAAAGATAAATTAGATTTGCCAATTACTGAGAAAGAAATTCAATTGGCTATTTCATCCCTTAAACAAAGTAAATCTCCAGGTCCTGATGGAATTCCAGCAAAAGTTTATAAAGAATTTGACTTGCAACTCATTCCTCATTTGTTTAAACTGTTTACCTTTTTTAGTGCTTCAGGCTCAACTTCTGTTTTTTTTACTGATGCTTTGATTATAGTTATACCAAAACCTAACGAAGACCCGACAATTGTATCGAATTATCTCCCTATTTCCTTAATAAATCAAGATTGTAAACTCTACGCTAAAATTCTTGCAACCAGATTGACCTCTGTATTGGATTCCGTTATCCATCCTGACCAATCTGGTTTCATGAAAAATAGATATTCCGTCAATAACACAAGAGTTTTATTACATGCTATTGAACATGGGTCTGCCTTATCCTTACCGTCTGGAGTACTTGCATTGGATGCTGAAAAAGCTTTTGACAAAGTTCATTGGCAATTTTTATTTCATACTTTAGCAGCATTTAATTTTGGTGATTTGTTTATTCGCATGATATCTGCTTTCTATTCTAGCCCTTCCGTTCGCCTATTTATAATGGTCAAATTTCAAATCAATTGTTTCTTTTTAGAGGTACCAGACAAGGTTGTCCATTGTCCCCGTTATTTCTTCTTGTTATCGAACCCTTACTTACTTTCATTAGAAAATGTACTGATATCACTGGTATTAATATCAAGGAGGTTACCATTAAAACATTAGCATATGCAGATGATGTACTATTGTTTTTTTTTTTTTATAACAATTTTTATTGGAAACAAAACAGCAGCGGTAATGACATTACATAGACATCTCAGCTGGAGATACATGCATTTTAGTATTACAAAATAGCCTACAATCCATCGGGAGCACCAAAGATAACACAGAGCGAAAGGCTGGTCAGTATAAAGAGGGTTACAATTACGTCTTCGAGTCTGGGAACACCACTCGTACTCACTATTCTTGCTGGCCCGGAGGATCATGTCATCCTGTCTGCGCCTGTCTCCTCCAATAGTGCATGTCTCTCCCGTCTAAGTTCCACCGTGGGAGAAATACAGATGTCCCCCCTGTATTTATTCCAGCGTCCCCACTTTTGATCCCATTTTCGAGGGCAGCCTCTACCTTTATATACAGTTTTCTCCGCTACCATAGCATGGTCCATATCCTTAGCCCAATCTCGCAACTGTGGTATAGTGTCCACCCCCCACTTCTGGGCAATGTTTCTTTTCGCTATGCTCCACCCCATGGTGGCCCACGATTGTTCCGCTTGGGTGAGGTCTGTTGTCTCCCAGATATTAAGGAGGCATAGTTGGGGAGATGGATGTATGGGTTTATCACAAGACCTTGCCATTTGTCGGGTGACGTCTATCCAGTAGTGTTGTATGGGGGGGCATTCCCATAGAATGTGTATGAATGTACCTATTTGATTGCAGTGCCGAAGACAGAGTGTATCTGGCCTCCTTCCTAATTTAAATAACAGTTTAGCATCAAAGTACACACAATGGAGAATCTTAAGCTGGACAAGCCGGAGTCGCATCGGGACTGCTACCTCTCGGGGGGAAGCCCGCACTTCAATCCAGTCCTCGTCAGTCATTGCTCCCAGGTCCACCTCCCAATTAGCTCGCAGTTTCTGTATTGGATCGGCCCGGTTATTGATCAATTTCTTGTACGTTAGGGAGACAGCCTTGCGGGCCATTGGGTCCAGCAACAACCTGTCCTCCAGAGGAGAGGAGTCAGGGAGGGGGGTGTCTGTAGGGAGGGCACAATCTATGGCATGACTAATTTGAAGATACCGGAAGTGCTCTGACGGTGCTAGCTGATATTTGAGTTGGAGATCTGCAAATGACGCCTTCTTGCCCTTAATCCACATATCTCCCACCGTGGAAATACCGATCATGTCCCACTTGTCGAACCCTGCACAAGCACTCAGTCATCCCAAGATACCGGGTTCCCACAGGGGGGTAGCCTTCGTCAGGCACCCTCGCCATCCCATCCGCCGTTGGACCCTTTGCCACACTTCTACTGTACGGGCCGTGGGGCCAGTCAAACCTAATTTCTTGGGGTTGGAGTATAGCGCTCTGTTGTAGCCTCCCTTCCCCATTAACCACAGATCAGTGCGGAAGCTGGGGTCAGTATGGGACCCAAACACCCATTTGTTGATGGCAATTAATTGCGACGCCTGGTAGTAAAGGCGCATGTCCGGCAACCCGATGCCTCCATCGTACCATCCCATAGTAAGCTTGTTTATGGCTATCCGAGGCGGTCTATTATCCCATAATAAATCTCTAATTGCTGCCTTGATCTGCAAAAAGTAGGTTTCGGGGACCGGGATGGGAGTGTTCTGCAGGGCGTAAAGAAAACGTGGCAGGGCTAGCATCTTGACTAAAGACGCCCGACCCAAAAGAGTAAGGGGTAGTGTCTTCCAGTGGATGACATCAGATTTAAACCTCTGCAACGGACCCACCAGATTCTGTTCATAGAACACTGCTACGTCAGTTGTTATAAAGATGCCGAGGTATTGGAAACCCTGGGTCGCCACTGGAATGGTGTATCCCCGAGGACTTTGCGGCGGATCACCCCAGAGGGAATACATCTGGGATTTGGACCAGTTTATCTGGTAACCAGAGTGGGCCCCAAATATGTGGAAAATGTGGAGAACGCGGCGGAGTGAGCGCGCCGGTGAGGTGAGATAAAGTAAAATGTCGTCTGCATATAGCGATATGCGGTCTTCATGTTCGTCCATCCATTTAAAGCCTCTGATGCCAGGGTCTCCCCTAATCCAGACTGCTAAAGGCTCGAGGACCAGGGCAAAGAGAAGCGGCGATAATGGACAGCCTTGCCTCGTACCACGACAAAGGGGGAAAGAGCCTGAACGATGGTTGTTCACTGAGACGTGGGCAATGGGAAGGTTATATAAAAGTCTGATCCACCCAATCAACTTGGGCCCGAGCCCAATGCGAGTCAAAACCGCAAACAGATAGTCCCATGCCACGGTGTCGAATGCCATTTTTGCGCTCAAGCGCGAGCAAGATCGCTTCTTCCTCTATTGTTGCCACACGACCCAGCTCTCCCCTTTATCACTGCCCCATAGGCGCCCCAGAGAGTTATCGCTGATTTCACAGACCCTGTATTCGCCTCAAAATAGTAGTCAGTGTCTTTCCGTAAGTTATCCCGGATGTGTGGGATCTTCAGCACCCAGGGCTGGATCATGATGGGGCCTGGTTGCACTGCACGGTGAGCTCCGAAGACTGCTGTAACCGGGAATGATCCGACACTCCCGCAAGGCAAGCGGGATCTGTGAAGTCCTGTATGTGTTGTGCGTGGGTAAACAGGTAGTCCAGTCGTGATTGGCTGCCATGCACACCAGATTGGAACGTGAAGAGTGTGTCATGTGGGTGTGACCATCTCCAGATGTCCACCATCCCCAGGGCATTAGTAAAGTCATGTAGTTGGGAGCCATGCGCAGAGTCACGTCTGGGCGGGGATCGGTCTATTTGGCCATTCATTGTCAGGTTAAAGTCGCCTCCCATCACCAGTGTACCCACGGGTAAGTTCAATAATAGCACACCTATATCTGCTAGTGTCATGCGTTGAAGACCCGGTGGGGCAAACACCGAGATAACGTTGAGGACTCTGCCCTCCCAGATGCCCGAGCAAGCTACATATCTACCCTGCGGGTCAGTCCACGTACTTTGTATCATATAGGGGCAGCCTTTTCGAAGGAGGATCCCCACCCCCCTAGACCCCGAGGTAAAGCCTGAGTGTGCAACCATACGATAACCCTTCCTATCCAGGGCCTTACAGGAGTTACCTATTAGATGTGTTTCTTGGACCAACACCATATCCAGCCCCTGACGGTGAATATATTGTAGCACTATTCCACGCTTGATTTTGTCCCCTAGCCCGTTGACATTCCATGTCATGAATCTAAGTCCCTGACCTCTTGCCATAAGACTCTAATAGCGGTTTAATGGAGTGGACGGAGTGTCTATGGTGAATGAAACCCGCAACGGCGACTTTCTGTGCTGCTCCTATTGTGTTACAGCGCCCCATGGTGCTTTTAGACGTGAAATCAGTGACCTGAGTGTCGATACCAGCCATGATGCACTGATACAAGATGCAATTTTGTACTGCTGCATTAAAACAATGAAAAACATCCACCCAACAAAACAAACCCAAACATGCCCAGATCCGTAGTAACTCACCCCCCTCCCTGCCTCCCTGCATAACGGGACTAAAACTGCCCGCCACCCCCAACATGCAGAGCGCCTGTCGCCCACCCATAAACAATTCAAGGGAACGTGAGCTACCCCACTCCCACCACAGTCACAGACAGTCAATAGTTTCCTCGTCCCCCGACCCGACCCCACCCCCAGCACTGTTTATAACACTAGGCTCAACCCGGATAACTGACCATCACCAAACGGTGTCCCGGCTCAGGGACCCATGTGTCAACGGTCTCCACATAGGAAACAATCACCACCAAGTAATTAAACATGAAGAAAAAGCATACCAGTAACAATTTAAATTAGGCATTCGAACGCTGAGTCAGTCTCCTAAACAACGACAAGTAATGACGCTTCGCCAGCAAGGGTAGCCCCCTCCCTCCTCCCGATCAGAACCGTACCCGTTGCTCTCACAGTTAGAAGCTTAAACTTTCGAGTCCACCACAAGAAGCGCTCTGGGGAACTCTCGGGGATCGAGCGTAACAACACACAGTCTTACCAGCGTCCAAGATTAGTGCCCCCCTGTGTGTCCCTGGGAATCAGAGTCCGAATGTGGAGGAGAGCGTCTCTGCTGACGCCAATCCTCAGCCTCGTCAGCCGCAGAGAATCCCTTCTTTACCTTCTTTTCCACCGTGCGCCAGCCCTCCAGCCAGTCCCATGCTTCTTCCGTGCGAGTGAAGAACCATGACTTCCCATTGGCTTCCACTCGCAGCTTGGCGGGGAACATCATTGCGTATTTAACTTCTTGATCTCGGAGAGCCCGTTTCACCTCCAGGAAGCTGCGTCTCTGTCTCTGAACTCTCAGTGTGAAATTGGGAAAGAACATGATTTTGCTGTTTTCGATGGTTAGCGGCGGGGCCACCCTTGCAGTTTGGAGAATGGTGTCTCGGAAATTGAACACGCGGGCAAGGAGTGGCCTAGGGGTCGCCACCGGCCTGGGCCGACCTCCCGGCACCCGATGAGCTCTTTCGATCGAAAAACATTTGGAAAGTCCTCGGGCTGTAGATGCTTGAGGACCAAGTCCTCGATAAAAAGGTCCGCTGCTTGCCCCTCTGCGCGCTCCGGAACACCTATAATGCGAACGTTGTTCCGGCGCATTCTGCCTTCATAGTCATCCAGCTGTTGAGCCATTGCTTCGTGGGAGGCGCGCAGTTCAGTGACTTCTCGCTTGAGAAGGCTAGTGTCGTTGCTCAGTTCCTTGGTCGTGCTCCCCACTGTACCCACACGCTCAGCGATTTTTTTCATGTTTTCCCGGATCAGCCCCACATCAGTGGCCACTGTGTCGATCCTCGCTTCGAGGGACGTTTTAATGGCAGTGATCGCTTCGAGGAGATCCTTATTCGTGGGTTCCGCCGTGTCGTCTGAGGCCGCCACATCTCCCCGATCACCATTCTGTTGTTTTTGCCAGGCGAATTTCTCCAGCTTGGTCTGTGCTGCTGATCTGTTGCTACGTCCGGACGCCATGGTCACCACCCCTTTGGCACCACCCGGCTGCAGAGTGCGGCCGCTACTCCCCGCCGCCTGCAGTGGAATCCTCCACCCGGCCTGTCGGATTTCGCGGAATGCACCCCAACCAGAGGAGTATTCCACAGGGAATGTAATGTCAAATGAGCTCTAGTGGCGCCCCACCAAACTCACATACCAGCAAGAGGGGACCGGGGTAGGGTTGGGCCTCCACCTCCACCGTATTCACGTCGTCTTCTCCGCTATAGAGCTTGCTGCACCAGCCGCTAATTTGGCCCAAGCGAGGCAAACGGGGTATCGCAGTGATCTGCAGCAGTGTCTGACCTCACTGGGACCCGGCGTGAGATACTCCTGTCGCGTTGGGGAGCACACTTGCTTCAGGTCGCCTGGGTCCCACCCGCAGCTTGCGCCTGGCCTCAGTCACTCAGTGGGGGGAAAGGATTGATGGGCCTCTACACCGGGCCTCGTCGATTCGCTGCTGGACCATGCAACGGATGCGCTGGGCACCCAACCGGCCCCGGGGTCGTTAGTGGGTCCCGTGCTGTCGTGGATGGGCCCCCTCGGGTACAATAGCAGAGGCCGCTCAGCGTGGAGCAAAGATTGGCGGGCCTCTATACCGGGCCTCCTCGAGCCGCTGCGGGACCACGCAGCAGCCGCACTAGGTTTGTAATTGGTCTCGGGGCCGCTAGCGGGACTCGTGCAGTCGTGGATGGGTCCGCCCAGATATAAGAGCAGAGGCCGCGGGCCGTTTGCAGCGCTACTCACATGGGCGGGCCCGGCCGGGTCATCTTCTCCCCTGCGGGGTCGTCACAGCACACACTCCGGCCCGCCACACCTAAGGCCGTGGAGAAATCCCCGCTGACTCTCGCTGGGCCCGGGTGAAATGCCGGCAATTACGTCCCGTCACTTGTTCCGGTCCCCGGGGTGATAGGCCGCAGCCGCGGCCTCGCGCAGTTCTGACCTCCAGCCGAGGTGCACCTCCTCCAGCGGGGCCGCCGGCAAGGACGCGGTCTGTGGAGCTCTTCACCGGTGCAACCACCAATCAGGACCAAACTTGCCCACAATGTCGCTAGGTGCCACCGGACATTGGAGAAGGCTGCAGGGTACAGGTCAGGTCAGCGGGACTCTGGATTAGCCGGATAATGCGGGAGTGGCGCTCCGGAGCTAGGCTACCGAGCGGCCATTCCCGTCGGCAGTTAGCCACGCCCCCCTACTATTGTTTTTTTAGTAATCCTGAATCCTCATTTCCTCCTATATTAGATATTATCTCATTATACTCTCAGATTTCAGGCTATACGTTAAATACCAATAAAACTGATTTTTTCCTTTAAATCTTCATTGTACACCTGATGTGTTACCAATACAAGAAATAATTTGGCAAAGAGATAAAATCAAATACCTTGGCATTTTGTTTTCTACTTCTATAAAAAAAAATTACATTGAATTGTGAGTCTATTATAAACTACATTAAAGATAAATTATCCAAATGGTCTACACTACACCTTTCATGGTGGGGGAAAATGGACTCAATAAAAATTATATTAGCTCCTACAAAATTTTATGCTCTAGCTATGATCCCTAGTCAATTTCCTATGAAGTTTTATAAAACTGTTGATCAGCACTTTTCTAAGTTTCTTTGGAATAATAAATCACCCCGTATAGGTTATAAAAAACTAAAAATGGCAAAGTGTAATGGAGAATTTGGTGGGTCAGATTTTTTTAACTATCATAAAGCGTTTATCTTAAAACAATTCTTTGGTTTAATCATTCCCACCTTAATAATCCTCCTACATGGCTTCTTATAGAAAAGGGTTTGGTAACACCGTTTACATTATCTACTTCGCTAACCATGTCTAACACTTCAATGTTAATTAATACATCTATTATTCTGAAATCCACAAAGCTAATATTAAACAATTTAGATTCACTTTTTCAAACAACTATATCAAATTCTGTAGATATGCCATTATGGTACAATCCAAGACTAGAACTTTCTCGAACTGTAACATTTTTGCATTCATGGATTAACGCAGGTATTTTTTATTTAAAGGACATATACCATAATAATACTTTTTTATCGTTTGATGTAATACAGCAAAAATTTCACTTACCTCCTCCTGATTTTCTTAAATATGAGCTTTTATGTAATTCTATAGTAGACTCCTTTCCTAATAATATTCCTTCAAATATAAATTCAGACTTACATTTTATATTCAAGCAGTATCTTCTTCATCTCATGCTGTTTCATTAATGTATAAAAACTGAATAATTTTCAAGGTAACAATATCGATATGGTTTTGACGTTTTGGAATAATGAACTCTCAATATCTTTCTCACATGATACATGGAAGAAAAATATGGTTGAATAATATTTCAGGATGGTTACCTGTATCACTTTATCAAACAAATTCCTATATTCTGTTTAATTGCTTATGGACTCCCTTAAAGTTATTCCAGGCTAAGCTCCTTCATACTTCAAATTGTTGGCGTTGTAATTCACATAGAGGTTCGTTAAAACATATGCTTTTTTAATGTACTTTTGTTTTAAAATTTTGGAAGAAAGTTTGGGACGTCATATGGTATTGCTCATAATAGTCCCTCTTATCATTCATTTTTGGAAACCTATCGATCATTATTTAACTTTATATGTATAATTTCTTATTATTTGTATCCCTTTATTATAAATAACATATGTTTAATATATAGTAGCTCTGTTAAAAAATTGTTTTTACAATAATAACAGATTGATTTCTTCCCTTCCTTTTTTTATTTTAAAGTTCATATATTTCATACTATATTATACCTGTTTTACATTTAATTATTGTTCTTTATAGATAAGATTCTTATATGGGTACTTTGTATGGCGCTCTTTTTTGTAATATCTTTGGTTATTATAAAAATGTAATAAACTATTTTGAACAGTAAAACAAAACCCTTTCAAGCATAGAGCGATGCATAAATTATGCAAATTTAGAGTGTCGCTGGTGTTGGGAGTGCTCTATACTGGAGCTGCTTTCCACCTAAACTTGAGAACTACCCAGAGTTCTCTGCTTCTTTTTTTTGCTTAATTTATGCGTCAATCTATGCCTTAAAGGGTTTTCTTTTGACTTATACTGGGTGCTCCCTTGTGTCTGGACAAAGCTATATCTCTCTGAAGAGCTCTAATGAGAGCGAAACACGTGTCAGGAGTTGCTTTTATTGATTTCAGGTTGGCTTGAATGGTATTTTACCAATCCTAAAGCTGTAATACTGTTCCTGGAGTGGAAAAAGGCTTTGGCCATTTTACAGCTCGGCATAGATAGCACTGTTCTAATCCTATGCTTAAAGACTTTGCTGTAAAAATGGCAAAATACTTTGTCCCTTTCTATCTCGGTGTGGCTGGCACTATGCTAATCTTATGCATAAAGACTTTGATAGAAAAGTAGACATTTGAGGTGAGTAAATTTAAAGTGTCGCTGGTGTTGAGAGTGCTCTATATTAGAGCTGCTTTCCACCTAAACTTGAGAACTACCCAGAGTTCTCTGCTTCTTTTTTTGCATATGTATATATCTATATATAGATATATATATATAGATATATACATATATATATATGTTATATGTTTATATGTTTAACATTTTTGAAATTATAATATAAATTAAAATTATTAGTTTAATAATTGTTTTTTAAATAGATATAAGTAAAAGTATATACTAATTATAATATATGTGTTTAACTTTTTTCAATTCAGTTTATTTGTTCAAATATATATTAAATCTATTTATTTATTGTTATTTTTTATATATTTAATATTTATTATTTTACATATATTTAAAAAAACGATATTTAATATAATTATGTCTCGGGAGTAGGGTTTTGGACGTGCCAGGAAGTATGGCGCCTTGCTATGTGTGCGTATGGTATGTGAACCTAAAGTGTGACACGGTGCAGCCAAGTAGGGGAATTACCCTATAACCCCTATATGTGTATGGGTAGAGACCCACACAATTCACAGAAAAACAAGTTCCTGCGCACACGTTACAGGGTGAAGATAATGGTTGATGAAGTCTCTGGAGAGTGATCATAAAGAGTCCATTCAAGTGGTTCAGAATTTCTTGAGTTATTTAATCTTATATCGTTAGAATGACACAACCAGCCAACACGTGTTTCGTCACAATGGGAAGTATCCCGTGACTTCTTCAGGGCTGTGAGAGAGAGCGTCGGTGTCTTTAGGGAAATCACTATGCCGGTGATAATTCCGACCCGGCCGGTCTGGTGGAGTGTAAATGAAAAACGGAGTAGTCCGTGGGAGTAATTAATTAAAAGGCAATCGGGAAGCTCCTAGGTGAAGGAGATTCCAGACAGTGAGTGCCTGTCTGCAAGTTGAGCGGTGGGTCCGCCGTTTCAACAGATCTCTAGCGTGTGCGCTACGAGAAAAACAGGCACTGGTTCACATCTGTTCCGGAATATAATTATATTAATGACCGATTTTTTTTCAATATTTTTGTACTCACCATTATAAGTATGGGATGACGATATTTTTGACATCGATATTTTGGTCACGATATCTTTTTATGATAATATTTTGGGGGTTGATATTCTGTCAGTGAACCAGCTTGCACCACACATTGCTCCTGCCATGTTGCCAATGATTGTAGCAATACAACTACTTACCCTCACACTCCTACAAGTGTGACAATTCAGACTATTTTAGGCTCCCAAGGCTATGAGAATGGTTTGAGCGGCAAGTAATGGTCATTTTTAATTTACATATTAAATTAATAATTACCTGTTGTTGTGGTCACCTCTAAATTAGCCAGACAGTGCCACCTTGTGGCAGACTGTCACAAGCGCTGGTGTTGACAATTAAGTGCAGAAGCCGAGCACCGGAAAGCACCAGCTCAAATTAAGCACTGTGCCCATCACAAGAACAAAGTAAGAAGAGGGCTGGTGAAGAATGCCAAGAGCCACTAAACGAGAATTATTGGCAGAAGTGAAGCTAATCCTCTCCCCAAATGGCTGCCAATGTCCACCATGTACCTCCTGCAATCCTTTGGGCTCCTCTCCTGCTCCCCATGCAGCGGCCCTAGGGAGGTCCCATAACGCTGCCTTTACCACTCAGTGCTGAATCCTGGGGTATTGACTGTTTCTCTGTCCTGTCTGCCTCTGGGTAATGGATGAGTCATTTGCAATAATCAAACATCTGTATGCATGTGGTTTTCCTGTTTAAAATGGACATAAACAATGTTTGTGGTTTAAAATTGGGTGTGTTTGACTTAACCTAAAATCCAGAAAGACTATGCAGAAGCAGGGTGGGCTCTGCACCATGGTGTGCTGACATACAAGTGAATAATTTTGTGCGTTTACGTTGAAGGTCTTTGTAGTGGTTCTCCATGGCGGATGCCTGGCCTCCCCCCAACATCCGTAGTTAGAACTTTTAGTGTTGCAGAATTCTGTGTTCTGATGCCGTATGTGTTCTGGTTGTCAGTTGCGCTGCTGCGGTCCCGATGTGGACTGCTGCGCAGTACCTCCTGTAATATAATAAACCTCTTCTAAATTGAGATGTCTGTGACGATTTTACTACAATTATGATGGCGATGAGCTACAGGAGGTACTAAAGAACCCACGGAGCTTCTCTGGCTAAGGAGCGGAGAATTATAAAAAAAAAAAAATTCATACGGGAAACCTCGTCGGAACACTCTTGGAGCGAATTCCACGAAGGATAGTGGCGCATACCGATCTTACGGCTGATGGGATGAGTAGTTTCCAGGAGCTTGCCCTTATCAAATAATTCTCACGACGAGCAGTGTCTCCACCATTGTGCATTCTCCACAGTGGCCGTTGCGCATGCTAAAAAAAACGGTCAGTTCACAAGCAAGGGCTGCGTGCATTACGTGTCGGCCATTTCACATTGGTTGGCAAACGTGGTTGGCAGATGCTGTAGTTTACAGAGACTAACGGCATCACAAAGTTACCAGCGCTATTCAGGCAAGTGACTTTTCGTTAACTTTTAACCACACTTGTGTGTTACGGCAGCACACTACTCACCCAGTGAAGCTCTGAAATCGACAAAATGGTTGGCAACACTAGCTGCACATGGTTGGCAGACCATGCCAACCATGTGATTTGCATACCTTCAACTCAGTGCTTTATTTAAATAGACGCGCGCGGACGCGCACCCGTTTGGGGTTCTTTGTTGCCATCTTCATTTTTTTTTTCCCTGCTTTACATTGCTGCTGCAAATTTAAATATTTTCACGTGCACACAGACTGTGTTTCACTTGCACGTTACTTTCACGTTGTGTCAAGCAACACAGGTGGCGTTTTGGTGACACTTTATTTGGTTCTCCACTGTCAATTTTGTCTAAATGAAAAAAAACATTACTGTAAATTTCGGATAGTTCGAAACACCATCATTAAGGATTTTTACTTTTACGCTCTGTTAGGAGTTTTTGGAGGTGGAATTGAGCGGAAGGTTGTTTAGCCTAAACTGTGTGAAAGATCGACATTGCAAGGAGTCAGTTTAACACAACACATTGTCTACTGAAATAAACACGCGCCTATCTCAATGGTGACGCACACCAGGCATGTCAACGAAAATTACAACGTATAGAAGTTAAAGTTTAAAGCTTTCGACATGCAGTCTGTTACTACTCCGCCATCTTTCCTTAAGACACCAGGAAATCCACCCATTGCATGGAAAAAATGTTACGATGCCTTCGTAACTTATCTGGTGGCCATAGGTGCTTCTAGATATTGTCCTGAAAGGAAGAAATACTTAATTTTGCACTGTTTAGGGTTCGAAGGTAGGTCAATTTACAAACATTTGCCGCCTTTGGTCAGAGGAAAAACGATGAAGACATTGACAAATATATGGAGACTGCTAGGAAAATTGAGTTACGATTTGATGTACAACCAAGTTTAGTTGTCATTCATCACAAATTCTTTAAAAGAGAACAGTTGCCTGGAGAAGATGTGGACACTTTTGTCTCTGCACTCAGGCAATTGAGTGCAGATTGTCAATTTGAGGCATTTACCGAACAATTAATTAGGGATCAATACATTTGCAAATGTGCTGACAAGTCCATTCAGCAGAAGCTTCTTTCTATGGATAATCCCTCTCTAGAGGAAACTGTTTGTACGGCTAAAAGTATTGAACTGTCTAAAGCTTCAGTAAAAGAGTTGGAGAAGAAAACTGAAGAAACTGTTGCGGCTGTCAGAGTCAAAGACTCTAGAACCTCCCAGGTGCCACGTTCGGATAAAAGATAGTTTTTCAAACAAACTGATGTGTGTTATAGGTGTGGGAATACTTCTCACTCTAAAGGAAACAAGTTTTGCCCTGCCAAAAGTGCTACGTGCAGAAATTGTGGCAAATTTGGCCATTTTGCAAAAATATGTCAAAGTGTTAGAAATACTAATTATGGGCAGCCGAACAAAGGTCAGGTCAGTTTTGTTGGTGTGGCTAATGCATCTGACTCTGTTAACAACAAATGTGAGAATATTCAAAACATTCAAGACGACTTGAGAGAAATGGTCATGGTCGTGAATGTCGATCAAGTCATTATTGGGGATGCGTCCAATTGTGTCGATCCTTATGTTGAGATTGGAGTGGGTGATAGGAAGCTTCGGTTGTTGGTGGATTCAGGCACCAGAATAACTATGATTACTCAGGAGTTATTCGCAGAAACTTGGTGTGATCGTTCTTTAGAACCCCCTGACAGGGCTCCAGTCTCCTATGAACGGCGAAAAATTGAATTAGCAGGTTACTTTGAGGACATACTAGAATTCAAAAGAAGAAAAATCATTGGTAAAGTTTACGTTGGCATCAAAGGTTTGTCCATTTTAGGTTGGTTTCACCAGGGTCTTTTCAGATGGTCCTCAGACCTGGTACAAGAGAACAAGTTAGCGTAGTTGATTCATTAGATTACACTGGTAATTTGATTCTTGAATTCCCCTCTGTCTTTGGTGGTGGTTTGGGTGAAATCAAAAGGTTTACTCATGAGATAAGAGTGAAGGATGGTGCCATACCTGTGAAACACAAAATGAGGAGTGTTCTGTTTAGTGTTAGAGAGGGTTTGGAAAAAGAACTTAATGAATTGTGTTCAAAAGGAATCATTGAGCCAATTGAATCTTCTTTGTGGCTTTCACCCTTGGTTGTGGCAAGAAAGAAAAATGGCAACTTGCGTGTCTGTGTTGATTTGCGTAGTTTAAACAAGAACATTTGGATTGACTCATACCCCTTACCCAAAATAACTGAGTTATTGGCTTTGACCAAAGGGGCTAAATGGTTCACGAAGTTGGATCTTGCTTCTGCATATCACCAGGTGGTGCTGGATCCTTCTTCGAGACATCTGACAGCCTTTGTGTCACCCAGTGGTACTTACCAATATTGCAGAATGCCGTTTGGCCTAGCGTCTGCGGCAGCTGTTTTTCAAATGTTGATGAGTCATATGTTGAAACATGCCCCTGGAGTTGCCGTTTTCCAGGATGATGTCTTGATTTTTGGTGAAACCAGAGAAAATCATGACAAGTCGCTTAAACAGGTTTTAGGAATCATGTAGGACAAAGGGGTTGTTCTAAAAAGTGAAAAGTGTCTTTTTCTCAAGGAGAAAGTAGAATATCTGGGTCATGTGGTGTCGCATGATGGTGTGGAGCCTAGACCGGGGTTAGTTAAGGCCATTGTGGACGCCTGTCCACCTACCGTAAGACTGGTCTGAAGTCTTTCATTGGACTTTGTGAATTCTACTCTAGATTCATCAAAGACTATGCATCTAAAGTTCAACCTTTAACAAACATGATGAAGAAAAGTGTTCCTTTCACATGGGACAAGAATTGTCAGATGGTTTTTGATTGGATCAAATCTCAGTTGGTTGGTGACAGGATTCTAAAGCCCTTTGATCCAAACAAGAAATGTACCATAACTGTTGATGCTAGTGGTTTCGATTTGGGAGCTATTCTCACTCAAGCCTATGGTGACACTGAATACACGTTGGGCTATGCTTCCAGGGTACTGAGGGGAGCAGAAACAAACTTCTCAGTCATTGAGAAAGAGTTGTTAGCCTGTTGGTGGGCCATAAGGAAATTCAATCCATTCATTTGGGGAAGCCACTTTGTTTTGAGGACTGATCACAGTCCTTTAGTTTCTATCCTGTCAGGTGAAAAACTTAAAGAGCACACGCCCAGAATTGCAAGACTTTCTACTAAACTGTTGCAGTACAATTTTGACGTTGTATATCTACCTGGCTCTAGGAATGTTAGGGCGGATTTTCTGTCCCGTTTCCCTGTGTCAGAGTCCAACTCAGAATTGGAACAATATGATGATCAAGATGACTGTTTTGTTGCCGCAATCGATGTAGAAGGTATGTGTGCTGTGAGTGAATCTGAATGGAGGAGAGAGTTGGCTGGAGATGTCGTTCTTGTACAGGTCATGAATTTTGTCAAAAAGGTTGGCCTAAAGATAAGAATGTCTCTTTTCAATTTCAAACTTATGTAAAGGTTTCTCAAGAACTCACTGTTGAAGATGGTATTCTTTTACGTGGAGAGAGATTGGTACCTCCTGAAAGTTTAAGGATGCGTTTGCTTAATGGTGCGCATGAAGGGCATTTAGGTAAAACTCTTACCAATCGCAGATTGAGAGAGGTGTTTTGCTGGCCACAAATGGACACGGGTGTTGGTGAGCTTGTTCACAAATGTGTGGTTTGCGGATGTGCGGATAAAGGCTACAAGGTGAGGACCCCTCCCATGCAACCTGTTGAATTCCTGAGTAGACCGTGGGAAAAAATTGGCATTGATCTTGTTGGCCCTTTCAATTTACTTCCCGTGTCCTCTAGGTTTGCTGTGGTTGGTATCGATTACTACTCCAAATGGCCTGAAATTAGGTTCATGAGTGAACCTACCTCTAAGAACATTATTCGTTTTCTGAAAGACGTCTTCTTAAGAGAAGGGTTTCCATCTTCTATCGTTTCAGACAATGGCGTACAATTTGTCAGTTCTGAGTTTCAAACTTTTCTCAAACAAGGGGGTATTGTGCACCACAAGAGTTCCCTTTATCATCCCCAAGCCAACGGGCTGGTTGAGCGCATGAATAGAGTTTTGAACAATTGTGTCCAATGGGCCATTGCTAGCAAGTGTGTGGTGCAAAATGCAGTACAATCCATGCTTTGGTTTTACCGTGTTGTATTCCTCTTAGGGTGTCCATAAACGGGCTTTCCAGTATCATGTCCTTATATAGGCACAATTCGCCCTGCCCTTATATAGGCATAAAATCCCAGCCCTTATTTAGGCATTAAACCGTGCACTCCAAATACAGGCATGGTTTCTGACATCCGTCCACCCTAACGTCACAACGAGTTCTTGAAGAACAGACCCTTAGGCTGTGGGAGTTTCCCTAGTCCAGGACTATTGATTTCTTCAAGGACTCATATATTATCCATGAACCATTATACCTTCCATAGCCCCTGTAAATCAGAGGAGACCTCGACTTCAGAGGAGCCCGTTTCCCGGCCTGACGCACTGAGAAGACGCTGTCATCCCTGCACGCAGAGAGTCCAGCTTCCAGTGATCTGACTTCCCTTGCAGGGTGTTGGAGTTCGAGTCTGGCAAAGAGATTCCTACCTCTCTCATTCTTCAGGTATGGAGCAGACTAGAACCTAGAGGGACTCTTGGCATACTAGGCATACTGGGGTTAGCGTACTCTTAGTATACCATAGTAAGGAATACTTCACCTACTTCATACCTCGTCCTATACCTAGGTTAGGTTAGGTACATTGGGGTAGAACTAGATTAGAAACGCATCGTATGAGTACTCGCATTTTTAGTCTGTGCTATTTATGTAAAAGCATATGTACTAAAAGATAATGCTCTCGCAGTATTATTTATTTCTACTGCTCACACTGTACATTATTTATCTCGCATACTGTCTTGTGATCGTAACAGCACATTTTACTTACACCAGAAACAAGACTGTTCAATAAATCTTTTATTGAAACGCCCGTCTATTTCTTTCTGTGTAACTTGGAGAAAACTAAGCATGCACGACTGAGCTGAGTGAAATAGTTATCTATTGTTTCCACGACTCTGGGACACGTTCTGATTCTAAAGGGAAACACAGTGGTCATGTTTTGCGGCTGCCAGAAACTACTCCCTTCTTGTTGTCAAGGAGTTTCTAGTGGCCTCTGAGCTAGCTGGCACAAGTAATTAAGTTTAATATACTCGATAGGGACATACTGACCTTAGTCCTATGTCAAACCTATAGGATATATTATTCCAATGCGCAGAGCCTATTAGGGAAATAGGAGCTACACTACATGGCGCCCAACGGTTTGGTAAGGCAGTAATTCAACGTTAGATACTGAGTAATTCAGCCGTGCTTTTTCTCTCAAGAGACCCCTACCCATATACTCCAAAAGACGTCTGCAGTGGGCAGGGTTAGGTATCCGCCATGGCTACATAGGGCAGTACCCTATATATTAGCTGTTTGGTTTGCTCAACGTTGAAGGATACAGTGTTCCAAAATATTGTGCACCTTATCTTTGTTTCCTTGAAACTTGTTCTACATCTTTTCAAACAACAAAATGCCTGGCTCCGACACTGAGACCGGAAACGGTGGAGCTGCGGCTGATCCAGCCCAAGCAGCAGCCTTTAACATTACAGGTTTAAACGAAACCGAGGAGGGTGTTATAGACATCGCTCCAAACTTAAGAAGAGCCATCACTCTAAAACTTATAAAACATGGCCTACCACCAAGAGGTGGTAGAGCAGTTTTCGTGATAGAGGCACATGAATCCTTTCAGACAGAGGTATTCTATTCATGGGTAATATTTCCTGAATCCAATTCAGTAACACACATGTTTCACTTCTACAAAGAAGATGAACCACCAGAGGAATGCATTCCTTTCGAGGATATAGAAATTCCATTAACATACCAGGAGCATCAGCTCTGGTTTAAAGGCGCCCTAAAACATCACAGAAACATTACCAGGCTCGGTCCACTAGGTATACCAGGAGCAACATGGCCGATTCTAGCCGGCTACACACCTCATCCTGAACTGGATATAATGTCAGATGAGGACTTACTTGTTCAAATACAAGAATTAATAAAAATCTACAGACAATTAGTCCAATATGTCATGCGGACTTTTACAGTCCAGCAACCATTAACACTTCCAAATCCAACTCCCCAACAGGGGAATACACTAAAAATTACACCACAGACTCTATACGCAGTCATGGGTAAAATGCCCACAAAACGTGAGCAAATTCCATTCTGGATAGCTCAAAAAATTACTCAAATCGAAGCAGTATTTCCAAGTACTAGCCCGTATGAGAAACACAGAATACTGACAATCAGTTTACCAATGGGGATCACACCACAACTGGAAGACTGCACCACTTGGGGCTCAGTCTTTGCTGCCATCTATACCAAAACACATGGCATTCCGTCAATTGCGGTAATACCTGATGTCCTGAAACAAATTCAAAACGAATACGGGGCAGAGCCTGCTCTAAATTTAGGTATGAAATTACTGAAAAATTTCGACCAGGTCTCAACAATAATATTATCTAATATTAAAGGGGAGGCAGCAGCAGTGGCGATCCGCCAAAAATTAAGGGAATTTGATGTTACAGGACATCAAACAGAGCTACCCAGAATTATAGAACAATCTTATGCAGAATTAGGCAGAGATAGTTTGGGTGGAAGACCAGTGAAGCTGAAGCTATCTGAAAGTCCTGAGAAGGACTCAATTAAACAAACTCCTACATCTTCTAAAAAGAAGTGGGAGTCTACTAAACAAAAATCAAACGAGAAACGTTCTCAATCCCGAGGTAGGTCTCCTCAAAAGGAGCCCTCTGAAAGGAGGTATAACCTCAGGAATAGGGATAATTTGAGAAAACCTGATAGGTATCAAGATACTGATACACGTTTCTCTCGTCCCTTTCAGATCTCATCACAGACTTCGGAAAGAAGAGGACGATCGGAACATAGAGAAGAACGCGTGAAATCGAAAGGCGACAAACACGCTCCAAAAACCAAAGTAAAACCTCAATTCTCCAAAAAGAAAGTAGCAGGTCTAAAGATCAGACATGCCGAGAATACTGAGAACACTACTCAAGAACGGAGAATGGTCTCAGACAATGCTGGACAGTGCAGCAGAAGTCACAATAGCTCGCCAGAACCTGAAGGAACTTCTGGAGATAGTGGACTTGAATGAGTACATCACAGTTGAGACTGTAGACACCAGGGTTAGTACTCCACAAAAGTTATATGACATAACACTCCGGATGGAGGGAGACAAACCTAGACAGGTGAAAGGACTTTTTTTGGGAAAGACTATCAAAGGGCTATGACATACTTCTAGCAGAAAGGGACTGGCCACCACAATTTGTCAGGGAGTGCCCACATGGCGAGGACATAATTATGCCTGCCTTCTCCAACCATATACCAATGCATCTAAGATATACATATGCCAGGAAATGGGCAGTGGCCCAGGCCCCAGCATTATATAAAAATCATGTAGGATAGGATGAGGATTCACCTCACCATAAAATACATCTGAAACATGAACCAACTGCACAACGGCAGTATCCAATAAAGCAAGAAGCTAAAAAACAGGTCAGGGAGATCTTAGATCAACTTGAATATCAAGGGGTGATTGAAACATGCACCTCCTCAATGAACAATCCTTTGTTTCCTGTCTCCAAACCAGACAATACATATCGTCTAGTTTTGGACTACAGACACCTAAACACTTGTTCAAAAACTTTTGCAGTGCAAAATGCACATAGCACAGCATTAATGAATAACATTGTGCGTAAAAAATATAAAACAACATTAGACATCTCAAATGGTTTCTTTTGTCAAAACATAGCACCTGAAAGCAGGTACTTAACAGCATTCTCCATAATGGGGACCCAGCGTCACTTTTGTCGACTCCCACAAGGGTTCAAGAACAGCCCAGGTTTATTCTCAGCGAGGGTAAAGGAGTTACTACAAATTTATGACAATGAGGCATTGTCCTATGTCGATGACATCTATCTGACAGACGATGACCTGGAAAAACACTTGAACAGGGTGAGCACCATTATACTGGGTTTCGCCTCTGAGGGCTACAAGTTCAACTTTAAAAAGTCCAGAATTGCCCATCTCAATGTCCTATTTCTGGGATATGAGCTTTCAAGTGAAGGCAAGAGCTTGGCAGCTAACTTTCTAGAGAAATGTGCGCTGCTCCAACCTCCAAAAACGCTAAAAAACTTACAATCCATCCTGGGTTTCCTAAATTTTGGAAGAACATACATTCTAAATTACGCAGAAAGGGTTAAACCTCTCTACGCATTAATCAACCCTGATTTTTCGATCAGAAACTGGACACAGGAACACACAGAAATCTTGCGTTCACTCCAGACTAACATGTTAGCAACAAATCACTTACAAACACGCGTAAGTCAACGCAATTTGGTGATCCGAATAATTTCGGGTCAATGTGGATTCACCTACTTAACCTTCAATGAGGGTGAGAAAATACCAATCGCATACAAATCACATTTGTACACACAAGAGAAAATGCGCTTCAGTTCAACTGAAAAAATTCTAACAGCAGTTCAAACCGCTGTAGCAAAAGAAAGAGCCTTAGCCCAAGGGAAACGCATTATTGTCGTAACCCCAGTACCGGCTTTAGAAGCGGTCACAAAAGCAAGCATTCCAAATGCTAAAGCATTACATCCAAGATGGATACAATGGGTTAATTCTCTTGCTGCAACAGATGTTGAATATGTTTTTGATCCAGATTTAAAAACACAAGCATTCCTGCAATATGAACATGAATGTCCTCTGCCTACTGAAATTCTGCCTCTCGATCAGTACGAATTCATAATTTACACTGACGGATCCGCACAACCCGCAAAAGGGAGTAAGCAAGCTTACAGTGCAGCGTGTGCAATCGTTAAAGGTCGCATGCAAAATGGCATCTTCAGACCTATGGTCACAAAAACTCAGTCTCCAGGAGATTGTACAGCTCAGCGAGCTGAACTACAAGCATTCAAACTGGCACTTGAAAGTACAGATCGAGAATTCCCCACACTAATAGTGTGCGATTCCTTTTACTGTGTTCAGTCGTATAATGACTATATACAAAACTGGCTTGAAAATGGTTTCAAAGATGCGAAAGGTGGCACAATAAAGCACAAAATGCTTTGGGAACAAGTAGTTCAGTTGAAAAACGAACTACCAAAGGCTCACGTGATCCACACACTGAGTCATCAACGTGATGGCATTCACGTTGCAGGGAATTCATTGGCTGACGAAGCCGCAAAGGGGGCTGTTCACACGGCTTCCGTAGCTGCGATCACTCGTTCAAAAACAAAAATAGACGGTGAGATAATGTTGGCTGTCAATGCTTCAAGCAAAGGCAGCAGTGCAGCGTTACCAAAAAAGTTTCCACTCAAGTACTCTTATGTAATTGATGCGAACAACGTTCCTTTTGCTCGAATCCCTGGAGTGGGGGATAGGGTAATTCCAAACATGGAACGTAGAGCAGCCTTGATTTATGAAACACATTTGGGGGAGGGTCTGTCACATCAAGGGATCTCTAAAACAATTTTGAAGTTAAAAGAAATGTACTGGTGGCCTGGAATGAATACAGAAATTCACATATTCATCAACAACTGCTTAGACTGTAAATTACAGCGAGAGAGCCACCAGACACCATGCTGCGAATGCGGCAACCCAATACAGACACCATTGTTAGACAGCATTAGACTATCTACGTGCCTGCGTCCTACTGGACAAAGGCACTCCCACAAATACTGAATCTAGGTTCCTATGGTTATGGCCTCAGCGCTCGGCTGACGCTCGAACTGTTATAAAAGATTTGCGAGTCTTTATCGGCATATACGCAATAGGCACGCTACATTCTGACCAGGGTCCTGCGTTTAGCTCTCGGGCTTACAAAGAAGCCATGGCCAGTCTGGGCGTTGCATTGCGGTACTCCTCTCCATTCCATCCTGAGGGAAATTCTGTTGTGGAAAGGAAAAACCGGGACATAAAGCAGTCTATAACAGCTAGGGTATTAGGTTCGGGTGATGGGTGGGTCAAACACCTTAGTGGGGTTCAACGCTCTTTGAATAATCTGCCAAGAAGTTCTCTAGGGGGTCACTCCATATGAGGTCCTATTTGGGACAAGAATGTGGGTACCAGACCTTGAACACGTAGGCACAGTGGTGGACAATAAACCGTTTGATATCAAAGATCGTTTGGCTGTTTTACAGGAACTCAATAAATTAAGAACGCAACAAAGCAATGTATTCCTACAGCCAACCACCACTGGGGAAAAATAGGCTGTCCCAGCAAGGCCTGTCTGGTTTCCAAAATCTGGGGATCTAGTCAGAGAAAAGATTGCGGACAAGAAGGAATTTGGACCTTCTTACAGACAACCAGTACCTGTCCTAGCAGTTCAAGGAACAAGAACAGTACTTCTGCCGCCCCTTGCTGGAAGAAAGGAGAAAAGATTTGTGTCCATCGACCTCATCAAACCACAGTATGTGGCCAATACTAAATAGTAGGCCTCGTGGACTCCGACCTAGTAGCAGACGCACTCCTCTCGCTACTATCCAAGAGGTTCAGACTGAAAGACTGATAACGATCGAGAATTCAGCTGTAACTGATGGAGGACTAAGCAACAACGCTATGGAACTCATCCCTCTTGACAACCAAGTAACAGTTCGTCCAAATACACCTGTCTACACCAACGTGGCAAGTGATGAACTGGTTCCAGTGATTTCTACAAATCCTGATGCAATTCCAACAATTGATAGAACTGCTTCTGGCTATTTCATTAACTTTGATACGTTCTCAGAAGATCCGAGTGAACCTGAAACGACGCCAGCATCATTCAAATTCAAGCAGCAAGTACAAGACTTTCTTCATTTTGTGAAAACAACTTATTTGGTTTCTCCATGGATTGAACTCTGGATTACATCTGGACTTTTTGTTTTCCTGCTTTGGCTAGCTTTGGTTACAACTGTGAGCGTGCGTATAAGTGGCAGACAAATCCATGTGAATAATGAAGGAAAAGGCGTGAACGTACTTTTGAAACCTTATAAATCTTCCCATCGTGAAGCAAGAGACGTCATCAGTGAACATCACAGCTGTTCCTATACAGGATGGTATAGTGTGGGACAAAACAGATTTTGAAATCTTCGGTCCGACGGAACAATTGAACATTCCACATTTGTTTAAAATTTCACTAAGTGATCTAATTACGTCCAGTACCTATTCAGATGATTGGGACTTTGAGACTGTGAATGACATAATGTTTGACCTAGAAAAATCTGCTGCATTTTCTAAACATGAATATTTAGAGGGTTCATCAGACTATGAACAAATGTATTGTTATAACCACTATGGTCATCATTATTTGCATAAATCTGCATATCCAAGAAATGTGTTTATGTTTAACCAATGGGAACATTGTCCTACACCACCTAAAGATAGTTCAAAAACATTTGCTAGTAAGTTTCCATATTTTTCAGGATACAATACATGTGAACCAGAAATGTTTTACTATAAAAATGTAAACAAGACAGGGCTGAAAATTATGTTAACAAATACAAAACAGATTTACTCTGAATTTAATGCCCAACTGTCTAGACAGGGTTTCGACTTTTGGAAAGACACAATAGACACCAAAACAGTCTGGGGTACTAAAGAATGGCAAGTGCAGGGGATAGAAGCTTTATTTAGAGCCTGCATCATCCCTGAACAAATAATGTTTTTGAATGAAACCATCCAACAAACGTCTTGTCTTGGATTAGCCAAGATCAAAGAAATGAACACACCTTCTGTACCAACACCTGCCAGAGATAACGATACACAGGCAGTGGTGACAGTTGACAATATACTACAACTCAACAGATCTAATCCTGATTGGAAAAAATGGTTGATCTGGCCCACAGACACGAATAACTGTCATGAAAGATTCCTGAATAAAACTCAGGGCTTTTCTATTAATAGGCCAGACCCAAGATATGTCCAAAGACAACATCCGGGGGTAGTAACAACATACAGTGTAGGAAAATTATGCCTTGATTGGCTGCATAAGTCTACACTACAGGATGTGAAACAACACTTATCCTTACTTAAAAAGGACGCAGACCTTAGGGAATTCTTGCTTGGACCAAGAAAACCGCGTCAAAAACATTTCATATATGCCGGCATTTATGCTGCCTATAATGAAGCATGGAAAGTGTCACAGATGGAGGCCGCAGAACGAATACGTGAACTTGATCGTATTAATTTAGAGAAAACACTCTCTGTGGTCGACAATTGGTTAACAACTTTGTCCTCCAGAATATATTCATTGGATGGCATTGTATCCTCTGCTATCGACATACTAGAACAAGATTTGGCGATGTTACAGCAAGGCCAGTCTCAATTACGTTCTATTATGTTATTAAGCTGGACGCTGCAATCTTTGCGAGCGGGCTATGTGCCTTGGCGTTTCATCAACACATCGGCTCTGTTTGCAGGATACAATCTAACTGATAAACAGATCGAACTGGCACAAAGAGGAGCAAGGTATACAGTGCTGAGCATTGAAAAACTGGAAAAGTTACCATTCACAGTGGCAGAAAAACCAGCTACAGAATGGCTAATTCATGGCAAAATAACATTACCTGTGAGTACTTTTCAGTTTCAGTATTGCCTCAGACAAATGCAAGCAGGCAAATATGAAAGGTTGGGTAAGGAATACATTAAGGCATCTTGGAATTTACAGTATACATATAGATGTTGGAGTGGGGATCGTGAAGTGTTTTTAAGCGGTACACACTGTAAACTTGCACTGAGCGGTTCGCTTATATGTCAGGACATTTCTTTACACAGGGCTTGTAATGGTTCTGTGGCAAATTTGTCTTGCCATCAGCAGGGTACACCAGCTGCTGTGATTAATCCAACGTTTGGACAACTTTCTAATGGGAGTTACCTCATGTTGAATGATCAGAGTTGCTGCGGCATGCTGCCAGGCATCCCATATCTAGTAACGGTCAACTCCAGGGTCACTTGCTGTATGCAAGTATTGTTTGCCCCAATAGACACAGTCAGGGAGTCGCCTCTATGGCCTTCGCTGAACGTCTCTTTTATAAGATTTGATACTTTGAGCAGAATGAAAGCCATGCTTTTACAGCAAACAGTGCCTTTGACCTCAGCCAAAGAAACCTATGATCTACAAGTAGCAAGGACTTCGGCTGAGATACAGACTTTAATACGTACAAACTGCCCTATACATTTCGTAGAAATGATATCACGTATCTTCAACATGTCTGATACAAGTGGAATTATACATGTATTTAAGAGCATCTGTACCAGTCTGTTAGCACCTTTCCAGGCAATACTCGGAATCATCCCGAACTTTGCACATTCGGTGTTTGGTGGCATACCATTAATTCTAGCACTTGTTGCCGGAATTCTATTTCTCTTCCTGCTATTGCGCTATGGCCAGCCTATTCGCAGACATCACTCCGAGCAAAATGGAGAAAGCTCTCCTTGAACGAAAGTGCCGTGAGCGAATAGTACAGCTATTGGGCATGACTCGTCTACGGGACCTTAATACAACGTGGTTCCTGTCATTCAGACCAATCTGGCAAGATTGCATCTTACCTGTTCTACGATGCCTGCTATGAGGTGAAGAATGCGTGTTGGACACCTGTCTAACATTTCCATCAGTTACGCCAACGGATGTCGATACTCTGCTGGTCCCGATAACGGCCCATGCTCTGTGTTGTCCCCAGAGGCTACCAATCCTGATGTCAGCATTCATTGAGATCTCACAGACGCTTCCGGCTGCTGCTGAGGTACGAGAAAGATCTACAGGCACACAGGTAACAACGGACGCGAACTTTGCTGCGGCACCCTATGCTGGAAGCGAGGCTTCACATCTCTGTGCAATTAATCTGCTACACGAGGTGTTCCAACTGACACCAACTACAGTGGACGATGTTTTGTCTATAGAAGTAGAGGATCTCATGTTTACACCAGACCCGTAAACTGACTCTGATTCAGCATACAGTGTTCCAGAGATGCAGTAACAATTTGGCCTTCATTTTTCAAAACAACTTGGAACTCTACCAAAATTGAACTTTTTCCCATTTTTCGAACGAAAATGGCACTTAAATCTGCTTAAAGTAGAACTGGCCTTATAATACAGACTTCAAGGTACTTCCACGGACACTTAGTCAGCTTGTGTGTCTAAAACAGTTCATTAATTTTCATGACATGAAATGACTTTGATTTTTGAACAACTTATCGATCATTTTCTGTCACTTCTAAATATTATTGCTTATTTCATTCCAATTGCATTTATTTTCGAACTTTATGCCTGAAATGAAAAACATGTGCTTCAAATGTACAGTACCTTTTGCATTTTTTACTATGTTTTTTAATGCTTTTAAGAAATATTTTTAAATATGCGGTACTCCATTTAATGTTTAGCATTTTAAATGTTTAGCATTTTAGTATTATCGTACACACGAAAGTGGAGTGGGTGTTGTATTCCTCTTAGGGTGTCCATAAACGGGCTTTCCAGTATCATGTCCTTATATAGGCAAAATTCGCCCTGCCCTTATATAGGCATAAAATCCCAGCCCTTATTTAGGCATTAAACCGTGCGCTCCAAATACAGGCATGGTCTCTGACATCCGTCCACCCTAACGTCACAACGAGTTCTTGAAGAACAGACCCTTAGGCTGCGGGAGTTTCCCTAGTCCAGGACTATTAATTTCTTCAAGGACTCATATATTATGCATGAACCATTATTCCTTAGGGGTTCATTCATGACGTCTTCCGCTGTCCGACTCACGTCAATGCTAACATTCTGAGGTAATTCTAAGGTATAAATATACCTTCCCTAGCCCCTGTAAATCAGAGGAGACCACGACTTCAGAGGAGCCCGTTTCCCAGCCTGACGCACTGAGAAGACGCTGTCACCCCTGCACGCAGAGAGTCCAGCTTCCAGTGATCTGACTTCCCTTGCGGGGTGTTGGAGTTCGAGTCTGGCAAAGAGATTCCTACCTCTCTCATTCTTCAGGTATGGAGCAGACTAGAACCTAGAGGGACTCTTGGCATACTAGGCATACTGGGGTTAGCGTACTCTTAGTATACCATAGTAAGG
This sequence comes from Calotriton arnoldi, assembly GCA_963921515.1. Taxonomy (NCBI): domain Eukaryota; kingdom Metazoa; phylum Chordata; class Amphibia; order Caudata; family Salamandridae; genus Calotriton; species Calotriton arnoldi. The sequence continues at coordinate 177,913 of CAWUFW010018789.1, read as the reverse complement.
AATACTTCACCTACTTCATACCTCGTCCTATACCTAGGTTAGGTTAGGTACATTGGGGTAGAACTAGATTAGAAACGCATCGTATGAGTACTCGCATTTTTAGTCTGTGTTATTTATGTAAAAGCATATGTACTAAAAGATAATGCTCTCGCAGTATTATTTATTTCTACTGCTCACACTGTACATTATTTATCTCGCATACTGTCTTGTGATCGTAACAGCACATTTTACTTACACCAGAAACAAGACTGTTCAATAAATCTTTTATTGAAACGCCTGTCTATTTCTTTCTGTGTAACTTGGAGAAAACTAAGCATACACGACTGAGCTGAGTGAAATAGTTATCTATTGTTTCCACGACTCTGGGACACGTTCTGATTCTAAAGGGAAACACAGTGGTCATGTTTTGCGGCTGCCAGAAACTACTCCCTTCTTGTTGTCAAGGAGTTTCTAGTGGCCTCTGAGCTAGCTGGCACAAGTAATTAAGTTTAATATACTCGATAGGGACATACTGACCTTAGTCCTATGTCAAACCTATAGGATATATTATTCCAATGCGCAGAGCCTATTAGGGAAATAGGAGCTACACTACAACCGTACCACTCCACATTCTTCCACTAGGATTTTGCCATTTGAACTTTTGAGGGGGAGGCAGCCTTCCTCTAAAATTTGCCCTGGTTGGATGTCCAAGTGGGTTAAGATGAATGTTATGGATGATGTGGATGAGTTCGTCAGGTTGTATGTTAACAAGGCTCAAGAACAGCAGAAAAACTATTTTGGTGAGAGGAAGAAAGCTGTTTCCATTAAAATCTGTGTGGGTGATGTGGTGCGCATCAAAAGTCCTATCCACACGCCCAAGGGACAAATCAAATTTTCTGATCCTCTTCTCGTTGACAAGGTGTGTGGCAATGCCATTAGGGATAATTACAAGAATTGGTGGATCATTGCCAGGGTGGTCAAGTTGAAGAATCAGCAGGTGTTTGACTGTAGTAATGATGTTGATGGGTGTCTTGCTGATTCTGTCAAGAATGATCGTCCAGATACAGTTTCCAAGAGAAACTATGAGAACAGCTCTGTTCTTCGCAGGAGCAAGCGACATTGCAATGTTCCACTGAGATTCCGTTGATGTAATTTGTTGTATTTTTATCAGTTTTTGATACTTACATCTTTATTGCTTGTTTTTCTTAGATAGGATTATCTTTTGTACATTTACCTTTGTTTATTTTCTTTTCTTTCTTTTTCTACTCTGCTTAGCAGTTGTCATTCCAGTTTAATTTTATTTAAATTTCTGGGAGTAGAAGATAATGTAGTGGTTCTCCATGGCGGATGCCTGGCCTCCCCCCAGCATCCGTAGTTAGAACTTTTATTGTTGCAGAATTCTGTGTTCTAATGCCGTATGTGTTCTGGTTGTCAGTTGCCCTGCTGCAGTCCCGATATGGACTGCTGCGCAGTACCTCCTGTGATATAATAAACCTCTTCTAAATTGAGATGTCTGTGATGATTTTACTACAGTCTTCTCATCTGTGTACTGGTGTGCAGAAGGAAAGTCTGCTCTTCAGTGTTCTCTGATCTTATGCAGGGTCTTTTCTATTTCTATGTGCGAAATCACCTTTTAATCTGATGCACGATGGAGCAATAGTTTCTTCATTTCCCTCTCCTGGATCAAGAATATTGCATTGAGCTGAACAGGCTGGTTAACCTTCAAACTCATGCTGACCTATTCGATCATTTAACTTTTTAGGTCTCGGCTAGACAGGGCATGCGCAGTCTCTTCAAGACATGTTGTTTGCAATCAGTGAGCTTCAGCCCGCCCATAGGCTTACCATTTGTTCCCTGCAACGACGTGCTCATATCCTTTGTTCCGGTTAGTCCATGGCATGCATGACTCTTCTTGTGTTTGGCCCTCCCCTAGAGCATTGACCAAGTACTTGGGTTCATCCACTGCTCCCGTTTTAGGGGCTACTTTTTTATTTGTCTTTGAGCACCACATATGAGTGCTTGTGTTTTCACTTGCTCCTTCTCCTCCCACCAGCCCCAACCTGGTTGTTTCTTTCGCTCCGCAGATCGTACTGTAATGTGTACCTCTCTTTACCCCTCTCCTCATCCACCACTCTTACTTGTGTTTCTTTATCCGCCCAACCGCCCTTGCATCATTTCTGGACAGGAAACTGAAGATGAAGCTAGTTTCTTCTTCTAATGGCTGCAGATGCTCGTAATTTAAAGGATATCACTGCAGACAAGCTGCTGCTGCAATGGTCTAGCAGGAGGAATAGAATAACTTTATTTCTGCCCCTCATGCCGATGCACCTTTAAAATAGACATGCTGCAGAAGAAAAGCAAGAGAAACACCACTGGCTTTCTGAGTAAATACAGAGGACTCAGCAGCCGCCTTTAACCACTATGTCCCCCTTCCCCCCAGCAGAGGCCCGTTGAAGCTTCAAAGCAGTGATAAATCCAACCACCTGAAGCAGGAGTCATCTCAAGGCGCAAACGCTTTTGCAAGGGAGGCAGAAACAGCTGCTGGATGCCCTTTGCACTGCTTTAACAAATTTCAGGAGGGTGAGAGGACAGAAAAGAGAAACAACATTGTCTCACCTCCAAATGAAGGCTGCTCCCTCAGTACTGCAGTAGATATCCTGGCTGCCTGCAGCAAACTAAGCCCTGCAGAGATCACTGGCCAAGCTGGCCTGTGAAGACAACAAGCATTCATTTCCACATAATTGAACACAACGCCACACAATTCATTGGGACACAATTCCACAAAGAGTAAATGATGGACGGAATGCTGAACAAATCAAACACTCCAGTCACCGATTTGGGTTTAATTAATCATTTTCTCTGCTCGCCACACCACCCCAGTTTGGACCCAGCCATAAGCAAATCAGTCTTGACCCCTCCCCCTCATGGGAACAGTCCAGCTCGAACTGCCAGGCCAGGTCCTTGCATTTGTCGCCCTAAGTGGGAAGGGTATGACCAGATGTGGGTCCCGTGCTTGCTATGCCACTGGATTCAAGCTAACCTGACTGGCAGTTCGGGCTGGACTGTTCCCATGGGGAGCAGGGCCAAGACTGATTTGCATATGGCTGGGTCCAAACTGGAATGGCATGGCAAGCAAACAAACAATGGGTTTAATCCAAATCTGTGACAGGGGGTGAATGTTTGATTTGTTTAGCATTCCGTCCATCCTCTGTTCTTTTTGCATTTGTCGCCTTAAGTGGGAAGGGTATGCCCAGAAGCGGGTCCGGTGCTAACTATGCCACCGGATTCAAGCTAGCCTGGCTGATGAGGGGTGATACCCTGAAACCGGTCCCAGGATTCTTATTTCTGGTCCAGGGAGAACCTGGCCTGGCAGTTCGGGCTGAACTGTTCCCATATGGAGCAGGGTCAAGACTGATTTGCATATGGCTGAGTCCAACCTGGAATAGCATGGCAAGCAAAGAAACAATGGATTTAACCCAGATCTGTGACTGGGGGTGAATGTTGGATTTGTTCAGCATTCCGTCCATCATCTGTTCTTTTTACACAATTCCACAGCACACAAACTAACACTGCATAGTTCCACTACAAACAACACATTTCAGCATCTCATAACTCCACGCCACACAATCCATCTATACACATTTCCACTCCTCATCATTCCACTCCATGCCACATAATTACAATCCATCAAATTCAACTCCACATATTTCCACTCTGTTCCATGCCACATAATTCCACCTCACATAATACCACTCCACTACACATAATTCCACTCCACTCCAAACAACATAATTACACTCTACGCAACACAATTCAACTCCAGATAACGCCACTACAAATAATTACACTCCTCCCTACATAATTACACTTCACGCCACATATGTACACTCGACATATATCAACTCAACTCCAAAACACATAATTACACTCCACAAAATTCAACTCTGCAACACGCCACATAATTCCACTCCACACCATGCCACATAATTCCTCACAACATCACACTCACACCATACAATTCAACATCAAACAATCCCACATCAAGCAACAAACACTCCAAATATAAGTACACATAATTCTCCTCCACATAATTACACTCTACTCCATACCACATAAATCCACTCCACATAAATCCACTCCATGTCACATAGCAGCACTCTACATAAATACACTCCACCTCATGCCACATAATTCCACTCAACATAATTTTACTCAAAGCCATACAGTTCAACGCCGCACATTTCAGCTCCACACAATTACAGTCCACACCACATAATTCCACATCGACCGTTAGCAATGAGGATATGGAACTGGGTATTTTTAAGATTATTATATCTCCAACAGACAGCTGGTATGGAGCACTGATATATCGTCCCCAGGCTACAAGGCCAATTTTAGTGATCAATTGGCTGAATTAATAGCGACACATGTCCTTGCATCAAAAAAATGTCTCCTATTAGGGGATTTTAACTTTCATGAAGAGGACCTAAATAGTTTAGGAGTAAATAAACTCTTAGATAATTTAGGCCTGTTGGGCCTTACTCAAAGAGTTAAAGGTCCAACGCACCGGGCCGGACATACTCTCGACTTAATCTTTTCCAACATTGACCTCCTTACCTGTAATCCCCCTAGTCCCCAATTGTGGACAGATCATTTTTTTATCTTGTTCACAATTCAATTAACGAGTAAGGATGATGTAGCTGTATACCCTGGCCGAAAAAAAGAGGTGCGCAGACCCTGGCACAACTTAACTATAGAAAATTTTAGTGAGGCTTTCCAATATAAATTATCTGAGAATAATCTGGATGTATCTAGACTGCTGGAGAGGTTCAACTCCGCTTTTTTGAGTGCATTAGATGAAGTAATTCCAAAAAGAAATTATGGCACTCTACAGAGACGCCCGTCTGCCCCATGGTATACACCAGACTTAAAAAGTGGGAAATCGAAGTGCAAAACTTTAGAGAGAATTTGGCGGAGTAGCAAAGACCCCCAAGATAGACTACGATTTAAACAAGCCCTGACTAGCTATCACCAGAGTATAAAAACTGCTAGACAGATTTTTATTTCAAATCAAATTGAACATGCCAGTAATTCATCTAAAACCCTCTTCTCTATAGTAAAGGAGTTTGTGTCTCCACAAGTGTGCAGCCAAGTCCCAATGGAATCCCAAGAACTTTGTAATTCAATAGCTGTCCACTTTGAGGAGAAGATTAGAAAAATCTACGATAATTTCCCTACCACCTCTCAAATAAAACCAGAGCAAGAGCACAGGGAAGAGGAGCCAGAAGCAGAGGTATCCAGTACCCTTAAATGTTTCGAACTGATTACATTAGAAGAGGTCCTCCACTCTTTGGCTTCTGCTAAATCGGGGTCACCGGAGGACCTCTGTCGGCCTAAGACAATGGCTTTGCTGGCCCCCTGTTGTGCACCTGAGATTTTACAAATTTATAACTGCTCGATACAATCGGGATGTTTCCCCAGGGCCTGGAAAGAAGCATTTGTACGGCCAATATTGAAGAAACCGACGGCAGATCCGCTGGTCCTTAGTAACTATCGCCCCATCTCTCTGCTTCCCCTGTTGGGTAAGCAATTGGAAAGTCTAATAATAAGCAGTTAGGGTGCTATCTAGAATCTAATAATATTCTGGACCCCTCACAATCAGGTTTTCGATCAGGTTTCAGTACAGAGACCGCTCTTCTGGCCGTGACTGATTCCCTAAGAATGGAAGTGGATTCTGGAGGATCAATAGTTCTGATCCTATTAGACTTGTCTGCGGCGTTTGATACCATCTCGCATTCAAAGCTCGTGGACCGACTTCTGGCCTGTGGAATCCAGGGTACAGCCTTAAAATGGCTGCAACAGTTTTTATCTGACAGATACCAAACCATCACTTTGGGCTCTTACCGATCAGAAAAAATGCATTAGGATAAGGGGTTCCTCAGGGGTCTTGTCTGAGTCCCACGCTGTTCAACGTTTATATGGCCCCACTGGCAAGAATAGTTGAACAGTTTGGATTTGAGATAATATCATATGCTGTTGATACTCAGCTTATGTTTAAAATTGGCCCTAACCTTGAGACAGAGAAAACTCGCTTTGCTACAGGAATGCTTGCAATATCTAGCTGGATGACGGATAATTGCCTCCAACTGAACCCCGGAAAGACTGAGATTATGTTAATGGGGAAAGCCTCATCCATTTGGGCGGATGACTGGTGGCCCACCAAATTGGGAGAGGTCCCCGTTCCCAGAAAAATTGTGAAAAATCTTGGGATAAAATTGGACCAATCACTAACAATGAAGGATCATATAAATGCCACCATTAGCTCTTGTTATCATGCCCTGCGCCTTTTGCGTAGGATCTTTCCTTATCTACCTATGAATTCTCGTAAAACTCTTGTTCAAGCTATGGTGATTGGCAAAATGGATTATGGAAATGCCCTACTGGCAGAGGCGGATGAGTCCTCGCTAGTCAAATTGCAAGTGATCCAGAACACGGCTGCAAGGTTAATCTTGAATCGCCCTTCAGGCTCCTCGTCCGGTCCTCTGCTGAGAGAACTACATTGGTTACCAGTAAAGAAGCGATCCGTTTTTTAAAATCTGTTGCCTCACGTATAATGCTCTTAGAGGCAAAGGGCCCAGGTACTTGCAGAGGAAACTATTAAAATATGTTCCCAGCCGAACTCTTAGATCTAGTTCACTCGGCCTCTTACAGGTGCCCCGAATACGCCTTAAGCGTACGGGGGGGAAAGCTTTCTCCTACCTTGCTCCTAAATACTGGAACAAGTTGCCTCAGGCTCTTCGTGAGTCCCCTTTTTATAGCACCTTCAGAAAAAAACTTAAAGCCTTTTTGTTTTAGGACTCCAGGCAGTCCCTCTGGTATGTCTCAACACAAGCGCCGAGATGCCCCCGGGTGAGTTGTGCGCTATAAAAGTGGTTTTAACATAACATAACATAACATCAAACTACATAAGTACACTCCACAACACATAATTACACTAAACACCACATGCATCCAATCCACACCTCACAATTCAACATCATGCCACAAAATTCAGCACCACACCACATAATTCCACTCCAGTACATGTCACTCCTTGACACACAATACCACTCAACATAATTACACTCTATGACACACAATTCCACTCCACATAGTTCCACTTCACTCATTACCACATAATTACTATCTATATAATTCCACTGCACACCATGCCACAGAATCCCACTACACATAACTCCACTCAATACCGCACAATTCCATTCCACCCAATTCAACAACAAACAATTCCACTCCAATCCACATAATTCCACTCCACACCACATACATCCACTCCATAACACAGAGCTAAAAGACATTGACAGCGCCAATAGGTTTCAGCTTGCTGAGATTTATTGCCTTTGCCAATGCTTGTTATCTATGGTTCTAAGGGATTGGTAGCCTGACTTTTGGGTGACAGAGGTTTTTGTGTGCCCAGATTCTTATTTCAGAGAAGGATCCAGGAGTAAGTAGGAAGTTTGTTGAACATCCTGACAGTCAGAAATCGAATACTCTTTTTATTATAACATAATTTTATTGATTTTCCTAAACAAGCATGCTGACAGTTGTGTAGCAAAGATACAATACATGACAGCACAAACACTGGAACCCCAATGGGGAATCTTTGTATGGAGGGATGAAAGGTTGCAGCAGTCACTGACTTTGTTGACATCCTCCAGCAGGGCAGGTTCCCGATGCGCCCACCAACCAGCCCTCTGTCAGTCATTGTTGGGGCCACTGGCGTAGCAAGGGGGGGGCGGAGGGGGCGGTACGCCCCGGGCGGCACGAGATTTGGGGGCGGCAGGTAAATTTATCGCCAGCCCCCCCCCCCCACCCCTGCTCTTAGGCGCTCGGCGGCGGCAAAAGGCAGGGACCGCCACGGGCGGCAGAGTGCCTAGCTACGCCACTGGTTGGGGCCTCTTTGTTTCGGGGTAGTTTCAGACCAGTCTAGCTGATCACCCCCAGCAAGGGCCGTAGGAACATTTTGCTCAGTCCTGCTCCTAAATATTGTGCCACCGACCCCAAATCCATTTGAATTTCTTAGGGTATCCCCTTGCCTTGTACACTGCCTCTTCGGCCTGCATGCACTATCTTGCTTCGCCCTCGCAAAATACCACTCCCACACGATGGCCCAAACACAACGAAGCAGGAGACATATAACACAACAACACCTAGACAGGGGTTTCACTTTACAAAATGAAACACATAAAAGACTCTCTTTTAGAATAAGGCTTGGGGTTTTATTTATGCAGTGCTCTCTAACAGAAAGGCTTTCCCAGATGTCAAATGAACCACATTCAAATGTATATAGAGATATTTATTTATATGCAAGCAAGAATAACATACTTGTCAAATGCAACTGTTAATTGCCTGAATAATAATAATGAATAAACAAGCAGCAAATAATGCTGGACGTCCTGCAGGAAATCAGAAAGATATATACACTAAATACATCAAATGATTACTTTGGATGTGCACTCTGACTCACTCACACATCACAAAGAAAACACCTCAAATGACCATAGCCACTGGAAACTGAATATGTATGCACAAACAGCCACGCATCATAATGGCACTAGTCAGAAACAAATCACATCACCCGATCGTTCACTCGAAGTCCTTGCCAACTCAAGCTGGAGGAGCCCATTGACAGCCAGGCATGGACTTCCCACATTCCCTCTACATTCTCACATGTTTCAGCCTTTATCTTAACGAAGCTTACGAAAGCCTTCGGTACAATAAACAATCTCTTCTCCAAAGACAAAACAACCTTGAACGTGATTAACCCAAACAACTTGAGCACTCCGGGGGCCTGTGAGCGCAGAAAGCTCTGGCAAGATAGAGTCAGGAATCAGGATGACATGAGGCCATGTCAAAGCCAATAGTAAGAACTTCATAATACTTCCCAATGTACAACACAATGCACATTTGTGCACCACTGCCTATAGCATCACACACTTCATCTCTCAGTGTACAACATAATGCACATTTGTACACCCCTACTCATAACACTGCACTTCGAGACCAAAAAGTACATTCCACACCTCTCTCTATCTCATGCTTTCAAATGCACATCCCACACGCTCTGTTCCTGGCAAGCTGTTCTACTCTGGGACAGCTCCCACTTTAAAACTGCGTGAAGAAATCTTCAAGAGAAACAAGGCATATGCAGGACGTACATTCAGGCTAGGGTCAAAAGACAATTAAAATCATGGTAGTCAAAGGTAATCACGTGGTGTCAAAACCATAAGAGTGCCTCTAGCACTACAATGCACCAGTCCATATTTCGTGTCTAGGGCCTTCGAGCGATGTCTGGCAGTTGCTAAGAAGTGCCTTATAGGTTCAGGATATTGCATGCTGATGTAGAGGAGCCTCCAGCATGCTATATACTATCGGTGACTCATCCAGTAGGTCCTGCAGTAGCGCCATGTATTTGTTCAGGGCATGATGGACCTGCACGTACCTATATCGATGGGAGTCTGCTTGTTCATACTGACGTTAAAGTTCATCAAATGGTATAAGGCCGTAGGGTCCCCAAATATTTCCCACCTTGGATATACCCAGGAGGTCTCACGTCCTGAAGCCGTCATGTGTTCCAGATCAGCGAAGAAGCCGGAATCCCATAGGGGGTAATTCCTGAGAATGTTTTTTCTCCCATCCCATTGCTCCGCTTGCCCTCTTCCAGGTCTTAATGACAGTCACTGCTGGGGTATGTGTGATTTTCGTTGGTCCCCTGCTGTATAAGTCTCTTTGTGTCCCTTGTGTGGACATAGCCCTTCTATCGGTTATCAGGGTCGGGTCTTGTTGCCCAGCAAACTCCCAGTCATTTACCACCTGCAGCTGTGCTGCCCAGTACTATAAATGTAAGCCTGGCAGCGTATTTCCCCCATCATAAGGCCCTTTCATGAGAGCAGAGAGTGCAATCCTCGGGGGTCCCCATTTCAGAGCAACAATCGTGTGACTGCACTGACAACACAAAAGAAGGTATCTAGAACTTTGTACAGAGCATTTTATAACAAATATAAGAATGTGGGCAGCCTAATCATTTTGTACAGTGCCACCTTTCCCATCATGGACACTGGCAACTTATTCTGAGATGATTCGCCCTGAGCTATGAGGCATAAACTCTTTGGTATCTTCAGTAATGAAGATCATCAAATATTTGAATCCCTCTTAGGTCCATCCCAAGGGGCATGTCCAGTCTGGCGGGGTTCCCATGCAGAAAGCGGGTATGCAATCAATTTTTGACCATTTGATGTTAACCCCTGAATATCTTGCAAAAATGTGCAGTATTTCCATGACTCTGAGAACAAACTGCATGAGGTAGGCCAAATAGAGACGAACATTATCCGCATATAGGGAGTTTAAATCTGCCCACCCTGGGTGCTATCTAACACCCCAAAGGAGGGCATCCCTTTGAATCCACTTCACCAGAGTCTCCATTGCGAGCACAAATAAAAGGGGGGAGTGCGAGCACCCACGTCTCATGCTGCTACTCAGCCCGAATTCTCAGGACAATGTACGATTTACCCCTATTAGGGCAAGCTGGTGGGCATATAGTAGTTGAATCTACCCCCGAAACTGCGGGTTGAAACCCATTCTCTGCAATATTGCAATTAAGTATGGCCATTCAAGCAAATCAAATGCCTTTTTGGCATCATGAGATAAGATCACCGTAGGTTCTTGTATCAACAGATTTTGGGCCATGCCTCTTTATAAACATTGAAGATTATGGCGAGTGGATCTGTGTGGCATGAAACTAGATTGGTCCCCTGTAAAGCAATTGGCCAAGACTTTTGCCAAGATTTTGACTTTTATGTTCAGTAGTAAGATGGTCCTATATGAGGTGCAGTCCTCTGTAGGCTTCCGAGTTTTATGAATAAGGATGATATTGGCCATCCGGACGTTGTACAAAAGTCTTCCGTCCAGCCGGGCATCGGCATACATCTGGAGGAGGCCCTCTGAGCCTGCTGCTTAAACCTTTAAAGAATTCGGGAAGGAGCCCATTAGGACCTGTGTCTTACCCGATTTTAGTTGCCGTATGGCCTCTTCCAGTTCCACCCCTTCTTTCTGTGGACCCGTATCTGACCCTCTTCTCTGTGGGTCAGTCAGGCCAGCACTTTGCTCGCCTTATCGCCTACCTCATATATATTGTGTTGCTTCACTCAATGGAGTGCCCTGGAGTGCCCTGGAGTGCTTCGTCATTTAGTATCTGTTGATATTGTTCCATAGCTGAATGTATACAGTGTGCAAGGTTCACCATTGGGTATTGTACATATTCACCCTCCCATTGAGTCAGCTGCGTTTCTAACTCATGTTCAGTGTGGAGTTTGTTCCATCTCTTAACAGCAATTCTGAACATACGGTGCCCCCTAATAATCACTTTATAAACCTCCCAGACCATCTCCTCCGATGGCACCAAACCTAACTTCTCGGCTAAGTAGGCCTCCGTTGCCTCCTTCAAGTATTGTCTGGTGTCAGAGTCTTTGATATGACAGAGATCTAACCTTCACTCTCCCCTGTGTAGTGTTGTTGTGGTATGTAGTCTACTGCATAGTGGGGATGGTCCGAAATCCGTCTTGATAAGAATCGTGTATCACAGTAACTGTTTTTCTGGTTTACGGGGACCAAGAAGTAGTCAAGCCTCGACATTGCCTGAATTCCATTGGACATGTATGAGTACTGTCTCTCCCAGAGGCGAGCTTCTCTCCATAAGCCTCATATCCCCAGTGCAGTCACAAAGGCCCACAGTCAACTATCCGCCCGTCCCTGCTGATTAGTTCTCTTGACTCTGTTAACTTCTGGATGCATGATCAAGTTCAGGTCTCCCCTGATAATTAATAGTGCATCTGGTGCCTTTGAGATGCATTGTATTTTGTAAAAGGTCACTAAGGAGATACTTCCATGAAGATTATCCTTTGTAGATTTATAAGGCAGCATCTTGTTATGTATTTTGTTTTTTTTAATTAACTTTTTTATTGAAATACAGCAAAATATTGCAAGCACATCATGGCAAAAATGATACAATATAAGTATAATGTATTGCGACACATAAACTTTGAGGAGTGAATGACAATGCATGAGCTGTACTTTCCTCAATCATAACAAGAGGGGGATGGGGGCAGGAAGGGAAAACTGCCCAACAGTTCGGGTCATACCCAAAATGCCTTGGCACATGGAACCTACACTTGTGCGTCTGTGTAGGAACAGGATTCATCCTTCGCACGCATGCTCCATTTGTTCGGCTGGTTTGAGCAGTGCCCAGTGGGCACAGTCAACAGTAGATCTGTCCCATTAGCACTCAACTGCCTCCATAGCCTCACCAGCATTAGCGTTCTCCCCTGCTCTCTGTGCATTGAGGAACGTCTCCAGTGGAGACCATATATCTTTGGGGTGTGATATGGCAGGCATCAATTCCCAGAATGTGGTTAGCTGTTCCTGGCAGAACACCGCACTGCTAATCCACTCGGTTTTCCATGGTGGTGGCTGCCATCCCCAATGCATCGCTACCCGGCGCTTCGCTAGCAGCAGTAGAAGCGCTGTCAGTTTGCGTGTCCCTGAAGGGACATCCTTCGCATACCCCAAAAGTGCAACTCACAGGAAACACTCCAGACCATGTCTGTGATCTCTTCGATAGTGTCAAGGATGGTGGACCAAAAGAGCCCCACCTCTGGGCATGTCCATGCAAGATGAAAAAGTTAGAGTATGGCATAATGCAGCAAACGCAGCTTGCATTTTCAATCAGACCCACCCCAAAGATGTGCGCTGGGGTGTGGTAGAAAAAGAATTAACCTTAACCTGTAGTTGGGGGAGAGCGCTCAAGACTAGGCACAGCAAAACTTTCATTGATACTCAGAGATGGGGGCCTCAAAATTATTTGGCCACAGCTGTCAGGCCCAAGGGCCCTGAATTGGTGCCGTCTCCTGCATATCGTCATAGAGTCTAGTGATCAGTCTATGTGACGAGGGATTTGTATGGATCGCCTCGAGCACCTAGAATATGGGAGGTGCCACTGGGAAGGTATCATGTAGCGCCTGCATATCGGTGAGTAGCTGGTAATATGTAAATGTATCTAAAAATGTTGGGGTATATTCACAAGAACGTGTGCTAAACATCTCCAAAAAATGTTAACGCAACTTTACACATCGCAGTCCATCGCGGGAAAATTAACCCTGTGTTAACGTGGAATTCACAACACGGCGGTACCATGCGATAGTCTCCTGAAACCGCGGACAATGTCCGCGATAGAACCACCGCGACGGCGATAAAAACACAAACCCCAATACCAAAAAACGTGCGATGAGCCCATTCGCGATGAGGAAATCAGCGATAATCAGCGCCAGGCCTGCCATACACACACGGCAGGCGGGAAAATCACTACAAAAGGAGAAAAAACACACAAACACAAAATGACCAACACCGAAGCACCATGGAGGCAGCCGGAGCAGGAGCAGAGGACGAGCGCAACCCCACAAGTATCCCGGACGACCAGCCCGGGACCACGGTGACAGGGAAGGGCAAGGACAAGAAGAAGAGGAAGAAGTACAGTCCGCAGGAGAATCGGATCCTGGTCACGGAGGTGATAGAACACCATCAACAACTGTTCGTCACCTCCAATGTGTCATTGGGCACCAAAAATGGATTATGGCTGTCCATCGTGGACAAGGTGAACGCCGTCGGAGAGCACAAGAGGTCAATGGACGAGGTCAAGAGGCGATGGAATGACATCAAGCGCAAGACCAAGGAGAAACTCGCAGGCAACCAGAAGGCAGCAATGCAGACTGGAGGTGGGAGCCCAGCGCCACAGCTGGAGCTGGATGACATGGAGGAGCTGGTGTCGAGTCTGTGGCAGGAGTCGGGGCAGGAGTCGTGGCACCGGACACTGCTCGACATGACACAACACAACAGCAACAGGGTGAGTAACCACCAGGTACTGGGGGGACGGGGGGAGATGGCCACAATGGCACACATGCACAATCAAGCAGAGCACAGTGCACACCCACAATGACTCTGGATCATGGCCATGATCTACACACTGTCACAATGTACTTTGCCATGCTGTCTGAATGTCAACATGTACCATGCGGCAACATACATGAGGACACATTGTAACACAGCATCTCCCCTTCACATTGCAGGGGCACCGTCAACGCCACCTGCAGAGCAGTCCCAGCCACTCTTCACTGATGACGAGGAGGACACCACCAGCATCGACACCCAAGCCCTCCAAGACATCAATGAGCTCATCCGCCAATCACCTCCAGGACCAGGGCAGCCCAGCTGCATCGAGGAGACCCCACCCACTCCACAAACCACCCAGCAGGAGGCACCCACAACCACAGATGTCTCTCAAGACCCCCCCGAACAACCCATGGCCTTCCAACGCCATGTGTTGGAGGTCCAGAGGGAGATGGCTGAGCAGGTGCGGTGGGGTTCGACCTCATGGCTACCAAACTCTGCGCCATCCATGGGTGTCTGAGTCCCATCAGGGACCACCTCCAGTCCCTAACGGACACCCACACGCCGCTCCATGGTCTCCAACGAGCCCTGGCTGACATTGCTGGAGTCATGACTCAGAGACAAGAGAACCTGTCCACTCAGGGTGGCTCCAGCGATCTCAGACAGGAGATGGCACGCATGCAGAGGCTCATGGAGGACATGGTACGGATGGAGGTGGAAAGGATGCCAGCCACTGCTGCACATCAGCGAAATGTAGCTTGGATCTACCAGGCCCTGCATGTCCTCATCATGGCATTGCTGCCACAAGGCGTGGCGCGGATGGATGCTGCTGCCCCTACACCATCCACATCTCCGCCCCCTGGTGTGTCCGTGCCCCACAGTGCGGCAGACATTCCACCTCCAGCACCTGATGTGTCACTGCCACACAGAGCGGCCGGCAATACACCTCCGGCCCCTGATGTGTCAGTGGCACACAGTGCCGCAGCCAGAACAGCACCACCCACAGGTGGGGCAGAGGACGAGGACATGGATGGGCTTGAGTTCAGAAGGAGGCACTAGCATTCATGTCCGCCACCTGGCCTGTTGCTCCTTGGTGCCGCACATGGCCCCATGACCTACCACTGACCCCCGATACACTCTGCGGCACTCACCTTGGACCACGACATGGACTTCCATATCCTGTTTGGTGACCAATGACACGGCGACCAGTCTGCGGACTGTACTCTTCCTCATCCTCTGTCCTTGTCATTCCCCGATGGACTCTGGCTGGCCCTCCACGGGCCCATATTGTGAAGTGGGGTTGGCATGGCCCTGTACTGCTCCAGCTGCTGAACTCCACTGGATGTGCAATAAACATTCAGGGACGCATTGCTGTGTCATGTCTTTCATCATTCAAGTATGAATGTGTGGATGGATCTAGGGTCAGTGATTCCCCCTAACGTCAATGATGCTCATCTAGTGGGATTCCAGTCACAGTGTGCTACGTTGCCGATTGCATTGCGGGTGCCGTAGACACCACAACAGGGACACACGCATTAGTCACTTCCTTTTCCGGACATGGACTGCACCACGCCCACAGCCCCTGAGTCGTTGTTGTTTGTGCCCTGCGCTGGTCCGGCGTACGCCAAGACAGACAACTCCGCTTATGCTCCGAGGGGGGGCCACATAACCACATGTCGCAGGTCTACACGCTAGTGGTCTGCAGGTCGCTGGTCTAGTTGTCAGCATGTCGCGGCCATTCCCTGAGGGCAGGTTTGCACACACACCACACCCATCCGGCGCAGGCGTCACAGGCCATGTGACCCCGAGTATATGAGGGGCCGGCAACGTCACATTCCCCACTGCCGGAGGTGACTGCATGACGGACGCTCCACGGTTCTCAATCATAAAGGGCCCATGACTTGTTGCGCACAGGGTTAGTGGCACCCGAAGCCTTGCGGCTGTCACGGGCCTACCACCACGTGGCGCTGACTGGGGTTGCACAGGGTTAGTGGCACCCGAAACCTTGCGGCCCTCATGGGTCTACCACCACGTGGCGCTGACTGGGGTTGCACAGGGTTAGTGGCACCGAAATTGCTGAGCGGGTGTGCAGCCTGCGATGATGACGTGTGCACTGATGTGGTCTCTGCTATTGATGCCTCAGGACTCAGCATCATGTGTGGGACCTGCTGGTCCGCGGTGCGGGTCCGCATGATGTGGAGCATGCCATGGTGGCGGGACCGGGGCCTGGAGCTTGCACGGGCACGTGGTGTGCCCACTGGTGGACACACCATCGGCGAAAGGTGAGTAGTGAGGCGTGGGTGTGCAAGGGCGGACAGCCAGCACTGGCTGGCGGGAGGGGATAGGGTGCGGCTGCATGTGTGCGCAGGGGCGGACAGGTGTTGTTGCCGTGTGCAGTGGGATGGACTCTGACATGATTGACTCTTGCCTCGGTTACAGGTTGCAGACCTGGTGGCTTGCAGTGTATCCCGGCACTTGTTTGGAGACACACCGGTGGCAGCAGGTGAGCAGTGGTGCCAGGGTGCGCGGGGGCGGCAGTGTCCTTCCTTCTCTCTCTCTTTCTATCTCTTCATTTCACTTTCACTCTCCCTTCCTTTCCTTCTCTCTCCCTCTCCCTCTCTCCCTCTCCCTTCCCTTCCTTTCCTTCTCTCTCTCCCTCTCCCTTCCTTTCCTTCTCCCTCTCCCTCTCTCCCTTTCCCTTCCTTTCCTTCTCCCTCTCCCTCTCTCTCGATCCCTTCCTTTCCTTCTCCCTCGCTCTCTCTCTCCCTCTCCCTTCCTTTCCTTCTCTCCCTCTCTCCCTCTCCCTTTCTTTCTTTCTCTCTCTCTTTCTCTCTCTGCCTTTCTTTCATTCTCTGTTTCTCTGTGTCTCGCTCCTTTGATGTGCGCATGACACACGTTCTTAGTTTGGGCTTTATTTTCCAGGCCGTGACATCAGGATTGTCCCGGACGGACCCGACAGGAGTCTTCCGCATTGGTGTTTTGTGTTGTATTTCAATAAAGTTTTTGGTTGTTACTTCAATGATGAGTGACTGTTTCTCGTTCTTCCGTCTCAACATGTGTGTTTCTGTTTGTCATTGTGCGACGTCATGCGCTTTTTGTGGCTCTTGTGTCGTGCACGGTATGTGTTTGTCTGGGGGGGGTGTGGGGGGGCCTGGGGGTTGTGGCGGTGGGTGTTGTGGCCCTCATGGGTCTCGGAGCTGCATGATCATTGTCTCCATGGCATCTGTGGGTCTTCAGATGTGGCTCTGGCCTGGGTTCCCTTTCATGCTGCAGGTAGTCGTCCTGCTCAACACCAGCAAAAGGCAGGTGTTAATTCCCTGCTGCTACCGCGGCTTATTGCCTGTTTTTGGTTCACATCGCAGATCTGGCAGTTCGTTGTGAAAGTGGTGTTGTGGTGTTTTCGTGTGTTTTTGCATGGGAACGCCTACTCTGCATCTCATTAGGGTTAGTTGGTGGTGTCCACCTTGGAGATAAATTTTGGGGCAGTTATCTCGGGAATACTGGCGATGTCTGCAGTTTGCACCCGCTTGTGAATGGGGTGTTAAATCTATCTCCACTTTGGATGAGCTAAGGTGGGGATAAATCGGAGATAAGTCCTTGTGAATATCCCCCGTAATGTCTAGGCCTTGTAGCACTTGTTGCAGTTCAACAAAGGCACCATCCGGGTAAAAGGCTCCCATCGTCGTCAGCTGCAGGTGACGCAATCTGTTCCGAGTGCCCGCATCAGACGTGATCAGCTAGAAGTGGTGCCCAATGTTTGAAATCAAAGGGGCAAATAGATTACTCAGTCGGGCGCATTGCTTCAGTTCGTTCCACACCCATACCGTGCAGGCCAGTGTAAATCTCCCTCCTCGGACGTCTGCGGGGCAAGACAAATCACTATCTAGAGGGGGCATGGAGCCCCCTCCAGATGGAGCTGGAAACTGAGTAGATTAGAGACAGTAATGTGCGAACTACGCTAGGGCGCAGAAGTAATACAGGCCCATATCTGGCACACCCAGTCCTCCCTGTTCAAATTTTATTCGCTGCTGCTTCCTAGCCCATATGAGGGCTACCAGATTTTAAATTCAAATTATTAAAATATGTTAAAAAAAAGTTATATTGTGAGAAAAATGTTGATATTAAATTATATTTTTCTATATTTTTACCTTTTCAAATAATTTAACTTACCATTGTTTCATATGGGGCTTTATTTGAAGTCTCTACCTCTATAATTTTCTATGGGAGGGTATTGCAGTATCAGTGGTCGACCATGTGTGACGCTAAACTTATTACTGCTCCTTTTTGACAGTTGTAACTTTACACTCATAAATTTGATTCCTCCTCCTCCTTTTTCATGGGGTGAGGACTTGAAAGTCTAGACATTTTAGTAACTTTACACTCTGATTTTCTGACAAGCCCAAAGTACTAAAGTTACTACAAAGTGCAATAGTAAACTTACATGTGTAAATTACTCCCCAATGGAAGTTACTTGTACGAATAGCCCCGATTGTCTGAAGAAACAGAGAATTCGCTAGATCGTCAAGTGAATAGGTGCAATACAGTTTGTAATACTAGAAAGGATGACTTCAGTGTATAGAGTTCATAGTCCTTGAAAGGATGACTCCAAAATTAAGTGGAAATCAAAGTCTGATTCCTTGGTCTCTAGTGTTTATCTTTCTATGAGAACAAAATCCTCCATAACTTTTGATGAAAGCTCAAGGAATTTCTAACTCCTGGTGACATGGTTCCTGCTTCAGCAAGTAAGTATCACAATTTCCTAGCAAGGAGCATCTGAAACATGAAGATTCTAGTCTCAATAGTTCTAAGAAGGCCATCTCGAGAGAGAGAGAGAGGCAGTGAGACCTTTGGCGACCTGCAGAACAGTTTCTCTTGATTCTACTTGCATGTTTCGTGTATTGGGAAAGTCAAAGCCATGAAGCTTCACACCAAGCATGCCCACACTCTATGATCACCACTCTCCTTCATTGCAATGGGAGACTCAAGCAGCTTTTGTCAGGATTTCACTTGAATTCATGACAGTGACTATGATGCTAATCCATGCCTTCCACTTCCAGTCAAATAAAATCTGCAATGATTTCCAAAATCTGAAGTGACTGGCCAGGGATAAAAAGGGGAGCAGTGATAGAAAGAAAACAAACAGTCGGTAGGTATCTCGGCCTACTGGCCTACAGAGCATGGGCTGATGAAAAGCTTGCAGGAAGGATCTTCAGTCTGTAACAGACTGACTGGTAACCCCTATAATCCTATAAATCAGGGTACTATTAATTTATAGATTCTTGTGTACAACAGGATAGATACAGTGTCTTACATCAGTAGAATGACTTACCAGTGAATGGAAGCAGAGAGGCTTTGTCTAACCCCCAGATGACCAAGATACTGTCTGGGAAACCAAATACTATGGTCCACCTCTAGTAGTAGAGATAACTTGAAGTGAATAAATTTCGAACATTTTTAGGAGAATGGCAACAAGGAATGGCAACAAGGAAGGGCTAATCTGAGCTGCCCTAACCATCCCAGTGGATGAAGGGGAGCAAAACAAAAAAGGTTCAAGGAGCACAAATGGTTTGGCTTATGCGACCAGAATAGAGAATCCACCAACTGCAGTTGCCAGGCAAAGAGTAACACTATCACTGGCACCTAAATTACCCAGAGAGCATGATTCCTGACATTACCACCAAATCAGGACCTAATCTATTATGGAAACAATGGTGGAATGACCAGATTAAGCAGGGTAAATGAATGAATGACTCGGGTTTCCAAGATATATCTGAGGACACTAAATATTGTATGTAAAGAAATGTGGTGTATGATATGGTGTGGTTGTGAGACCTCACTGTGTAATACACTCAGAATGCCATCTTGGGTCCAGCCAGGATCGTTTGTAAAACATTTCTTTTACATCAACCATGGGTAGCTGTGGCTTTAAGCAGCAAGACTTAAACAAAAGGAACAAGTTCAAAGCATTTAGAAGTGCCAAAACAATGACATAAGAAAATCACAACACAAAATAAATCTGACACCAATTTATAAAGTGCACTCTCAGAGTTGAAAAACCAGCTGCATCAGTCCAAATCTTTGGGGGTGATCATGCAAAAAGAGACATTTCCTTACATTGTAACTTCACTCTGACTCTATGGGAATCAAGAAACTCCTCCACATCAGACTGAGGTGACCCATCTATTATAATTAGAGGAAGTAACACCTTGTCGTGTCTATAGCTGTCTTAACCCTAGAGATATGAACTAGAGGGTGTATGTGCCATTTTGCTGGTAATTTGATGCATACAGAATTCCTGACTAATCCAATGTTCTTGAAAGTACCCATAAATTGGGAAAGAAGCTTTTGGCAAGTTGCATCCTGAGATAGATAGATTTTGTGTGGATAGCCAAACAAGATCATTCAAATTCTACTGGGCAGGAGCCTGTGTGTGCCAATCTGCAAATCTCTTATTATCTCCTGTGGCTCTCCCAAATTCTTTTACAGTCTTTTGCTGGGTGACTCTTATATTATTCAGAGTACTCAGTGCATTACGTACTGAGGATGCAGAAAAATCACTTGGCCAGACATGAGGATGATACCCGCATAAGCAAAAAGGGGGAAAAACATAAAGCCCTATGGAGGGAATTGCTATCATGAAACTAAGCTTGAGGAAACCATTGTGACCAGCTTCCTTGGTGGTCCGTTAACAAACAGGTGAGTTATTATTCTAGAGCTTGATTAACTCGATCTATCTGACCGTCTGTCTGAGGGTAGTAACTAGTGGAACGGAAGTGCATTATGCCTGACTGAGTGGTTCATACTTTCTTAAATTTAGAGAGAAGCTGGGATCTTCTAGCTGAAATGTTGACCTTAGATAGTCCATGAAGACGAACAATCTTCATTGGGAAAACCTGGACTAATTCAACAGCATAAAGTACCTTATGAAGGGGAATAAAATAAGAAGTCTTGGTCAGCTAGTCAACTAAAACCAGAAATATAGTGCGTTGCTCAGAACTAAGGAAGCCCAACAGTGAAATTCATTGACACATGTGCAAGGTTGACTGGATGTGAGGCAAAGTTGTAATACACCACTGGATTTACTGTCAGGTGTTCTTGCTGTGGCCCAGTTGACACAATGGTTTATGTATTCTGTCATGTCTTGACCCATCCTTTCCCAATAGAAATGCTGTTTACCTGTCTTTCTACATTCTGAACGTCTGCTGTTGGAGTGTCATGACAATAGTATATAAGACATTATTGAAAGTTCTTTTGAGGTACATACAGATGATTTACATGGCATGAATGACCATTCAATCTTTATCTATTCCTAGGATCCTTATTCACTCCTGTTGGTTAAAAACATCATGTTGATCTTTAAGTGCTAGTATTTAAAGAAGGTATGCAGTTCCTATGTGATGGGATGAGGGTTGGGAGGAAAGGAAGTGAAGGGAGAAAGACAGGTCCATCATCGTGTTGCCCTCACACACCCCTGGGGTGTCATGCTTCATCATAGGCGATTGCCCCTCGTCAGGCCGGCACTGCAATGCCTGATGGGCTCTCGAAACCGGGCTCTTTATCGGGATCTTTAAAGAGGAAGCCGTTGGGTGTGTGAGGGTGTGAGCGGGGTAGTGCACAAAAGAAGTGAAATAAAATAGGTAAAGAGCAGTCCTCTAAAGTCAAATTTTTAATAAAAGGTTGCTCTAGCCTAAATAAAAACAAAGTGAGCCCCTATAAGGATATTAATGTTCCTAAGGGGCAATCTAAGTGTATAAGGTCGACATGTTTCGTGACTATATTTGCCTCTAACGGGTCAATTGGCACTCTTCAGGACCGTGCTAAGATGAATGCGTGCACTACCGCCTGGTATTCAATTAGTGGATGTAAATCACCAGGGGCGGTAGAGACCCTAGTTGATGTTCACTAGGGGCTAGGTAGACTCCTAGGCAAACGTACTGGCCGACGGGGATAGGCAGAGCATGTAGTTACTCACGGTAATGGATTCAAGGAAGCAACTTGCTATGATCCTACCCTGGCTCCTGGGCCCCGTGAGCCAGGGTAGGATCATAGCAAGTTGCTTCCTTGAATCCATTACCGTGAGTAACTACATGCTCTGCCTATCCCCGTCGGCCCAGTACGTTTGCCTAGGGGTCTACCTAGCCCCTAGTGAACATCAACTAGGGTCTCTACCGCCCCTGGTGATTTACATCCACTAATTGAATACCAGGCGGTAGTGCACGCATTCATCTTTAGCATGGTCCTGAAGAAGTGCCAATTGACCCGTTAGGGGCAAATATAGGCACGAAACATGTCGACCTTATACACTTAGATTGCCCCTTAGGAACATTAATATCCTTATAGGGGCTCACTTTTGTTTTATTTAGGCTAGAGCAACCTTTTTATTAAAAATTTGACTTTAGAGGACTGCTCTTTACCTATTTTATTTCACTTCTTTTTGTGCACTACCCCGCCCTCACACCCGCACGCACCCAACGGCTTCCTCTTTAAAAGATCCCCGATAAAGAGCCCCGGTTTCGGGAGCCCGTCAGGCATTGCAGCGCCGGCAGGACGAGGGGCAATCGCCCTATGATGAAGCATGACACCCACAGGGATGTGTGAGGGCAACACGATGATAGACCTGTCTTTCTCCCTTCACTTCCTTTCCTCCCAACCCTCATCCCATCACATAGGAACTGCATACCTTCTTTAAATACTAGTCTCTTTTGGGAGCAAGTGTGCAGGACCTCATAACCCAGCTCTCAGTCCCTCCTTTGGATATGATCTTTAAGTGCTGTTATGAATGAGTGAGCATCCTTTTCTTACATCAACTGAAGAGTTAAGACGGTAATTTGTTCCACAAGTGTTATTTCGTCTTCCACACGTCGTGACAATTTCCTGGTCGGTAAGTGATTTCATATAGGAATCTAGAAAAGAAAAGGGAGCACTGGATGTCAAATATTGGAGCACCTCATTGCTTTGAGATAAAGCAGGTTCTGACCATATGATTAGAGCATAACTGGATGCCCGCCCCCTCCAGATAATATTGTCAGTGTGGGAATTATTGCTTTAGGGCTAACAACTCTCTATCATATATTGTGTAGATGGCTAAATGGTGCAGGCTTGCAGTAGTCGGATGTTGTTGTGATAAAATAGATCCAATGGCATAAGATGAGGCTTCAGTTTCCACAAATAAAGGGAGTAAATGGTCTGGATGCCTTTGTATTGGAGCAGACACGAAAGCTTACTTTAGTATGCAGAATGCTTTCCCCTGTTCTGGACCCATGCAAAAGGAACTCCTTTCTTTGGTAACTGAGTGACTGGGAGGACATTGGATGAGAATTAACTGTTGATAAAAGTTAGCAAAATTAAAGAATCTCTGTATCTCCTTGACAGTTCGAGAAACAGGCCTACTCTTACACCTTTAACTTTAGCTGAATCCATTTGTACTCTATGATCAGTGAGAAGAAAGCTTAGAAAAATTAGAGCTGTACCCTCAGATAATCACTTCCTTGCTTTTGCATACAGGGAATGGTCTCTCGGTCTCTGCAAGGCTTCTTTAACATGCTGTTGATATTTCTCTTTGGTTCTGGAGATTAAAATTTCATCAAAATATATTACATCAAAAAGGTTTAGAAGATCCCTAACAATGACACTAATCAAATGCGGGGTCGAAGGCCATCACTAGATATTAATAGACTTAGATTCTTATGCTGAAACCTGAAGTACCATGTAAACTATTACCCTTCTCTTCCACAAGCATTGTTATTGCTGAGAGTCTATTGGTAGTGCTAAGTCAATAAGAGCATTAGAATCAGTGGTCGGTTTACCACTAGTGGTGCGGCGTCTTTCAAATCTTCATGTAAACCATGGTAGAAGGCAGCAGTTACAACTTCATCCATCCATCCTGATTCTGAGACCAATTGATTGTAATGCATTATGTGGTTAATCAGATCTCTTAGCCCTTATCTGACAGTAAAGAGCCCCATATGGGTATCTTGTTTAGTTTGGTGTTTACCAAAAATTATTTTGAAATGTTCCAGAAAAAGAGAATAAATAGACACACTCAGACTGTTAACATTAATTAATAGGCCTTGGGATCTCTGGAAAATCACTCCAGAGGTGCCACACCTAAGGCAAGATTAGGGATTAGTGCAGGTAATGTTTGTGAGTTTCCTCCTGTATCTGTTAAATCGCTTTGAGACCTTACCTTTTAAGTGTGGAAGAGCACGTCTCCAAGCCATCATGGTGTACACAGGTGAGTGCGGTCCATGGATCATGACAGTGCCTTGCTAAAGGCCAATGCTCAGCGGCGTGACTCCAGGTTTATCTCAATGATTTCTGTAGAACTCTTGTAATAAATGTTACGCAAGTAGATTAGAGGCCAGTTCCCATTAGTAATCCCAGATCCTACTCCTAATACGCTCAACATTGCATTAGTCTTCTAACGATTCATGCATTTGAGATCTTATGTATTTTATATTCATTTTTAGCTTTCACCTGAATAGAATAGAAGCTATATAGAGTCTGTAACATGAGGGTTTGAGATACAAAGATACAGATCAGTTTAAGATGGGAAAAAAAGTAGGATTGGGTGTATTTTAGTGTGGACAGTGTTATATTTAACTGTATCAACGCTTGGTCTAGTTCTCCAGGTGGTCCTGGTAAATGGAATTCCTAAGATGTCGGGGTTCAAGGAGGTGGCAGTGGTGAGGCCATTCTCCTCGGATTGTGCAGAGAGTAAGTCTGGTAATTCGTTTTCTGAAGTAACCCTGATGTCATTGATTTATCAATCTCCCTTTTCAGTTCTCTGCAGATCACACCAAGCTATCAATAACTGCTAATTAATGTGTTGAGTAATCATAAGATGGTGACAGAGTTTCCTTCAGGCCGGCATAAGGCTGACTCAATTAAGCTAGAGCACAAATGGAGATGGGTTTCTGTAAAGTTATGGAACTGAGTTGTGCTATCCAGGAGATAGAATGTGATGCCACAGTGACATCACTTGGGAATGTAGGGAAAAGTCAGTTGGGAGACCAAGATGAGAAGGTCTGGTTTAGATGATGGAGATGTCAATGGATTAAAGGACCTTTAAAAGATAGTTGTTACTATGACTCATCTTTACATGGCGACGAGGATGGAATACCTGTGCCGGGGACAGGTTAAATCAATATCTCCACCCCTGGATTATGAAGAGTAGAGAAGTTGCCAACCAAGCCACATCCATTCTCCTCTGATGTGGCGTAAACCGGGTGTCAGCGCCTGAAGGTGATTACTGTCGTCTGGCAGTATAGGTGTGAGGAGTGCCAGGGGTAAGTCGATGGAGCCAGTGAGATATTTAATACAAGAATCATCATAGGCTCCAGCACGTGTTAGCAGTGCGTATTAGCAGGCACAAGCCCTGGGCAGAGGAAACCAGCGCAAGCTCCAGTGGGTGCAATCAACATGAGCCCTCCTTGACTAGAGGGAACCAGCGGAAGAACCAGCGTGAGCTCCAGTGCATGTGAAGGGCCTACGCGCGCCTGTCTTTGTGTGTCGGTGTGTGAGAGGGGCATATGCGCGCCTGTCTCTGTGTGTTTGCGGCGATTGTCCTACGCAGCCAATTCCTAGCTCTGGGCAGTTTGACATAATTTCATGCCCTGTTGTGGTGCTCCGGATTGGTGCCAAGGAGCACATGTGTGCTAGTGTATTGGCACTCACTATTTGGAGCCTTCACGATTGGATCCTTTTACCTCGGCTGCCTCCCATCGGAAACTGTACTGGAGGGTCCTTGGAGCTAAAAAATAAAGGGAAGAGAAGAGAAACAGAGAGGACTATTAAATTATGCATTGTTGGAATTCTTTTGGGAAATTAGAGGAAGGTTTTATTTTAGGTTGTTATTTTAGATTTCCTTTACAGGTAACATGGCAGACCAAAGCATGGCTTCTCCTCCACCATTCTTATAAACTCCTGAAAATCCATTAGTGCCTTAAAAACAGTGGAAGAAATTATTTTTGACCTATGTCCTAGTGATTGGGAGTGATAAATATGGTCTGACTAGGAGGAAAGCCATCCTTCTTCATCTGCCTGAAATATCTCTAGAGGTGGGTGACAGAGAACAAAACAATGTGTATGAGATGTCTTTGCAGATGTTAGACTTGCACTTTATTAAAAAAAACAATATTGTTCTTGAGCGCCACAAATGTTTCTCTATGATGCAGAGAACTGGTGAAGATATTGTGTCTTATGTTGCTGCATTAAGGAGATTAGGCTTATCCTGTCAATTTGAACAATTGACAGATTTATTGAAATGGAATCAAATTGTGAGATGCACGATCAATAAGAGAATAAAAGAAAATCTTTTAATGAAAGACCTCACATTGGATGAGGCGATCCAAACAGCTAAAGGTATGTAAGACACGGCAATGTGGTTGAGAGAAATGGATGGTACTTCAAACAGTAAAGATGAAACAGTGGATGTGGTGGAGGATACAGTTAACAGGAAAAAGGAAGATAGGAAAATAGCAGATTTTGTAAAAGCCAAGAGTGACAAAAGGGATATTACTCCTAGAGAAAAAAACAACATACTTAGCAATCTTTCATGCAGCAAGCCACCTTGCTGCACTGCTCTGCATGAAAAGGAAAGGGCAAGAAAGTGCTGCATTTAACATTATACGGTGCATTCCTGTCCTTTCCTAGCACTGACTCACTTTGGCCTGCCTAGAGCCGACCCAGACACCCTTGCATCATAGTGCAAGGGTGCCTGTGTTGTAGGCAGGATTGCTTTTGTGCAGGATGGGATACCTTCCTGCACAAAAACAATCCTGAGGGGCAATTTTCCTCTTTCTATGTGTGCTTTAGAATGCAGCACTTGTAGAAAGAGGAATAAATGAGGAGAAATAAAGATATTTCTCCTCATTACACCTCACCTGGGGAGACATAACATTTTGAAGCATTCCCAGGTCTACCACTCGAGGTAAATCTGGAAATGCGCCAAAATCAATGGGGCCGATTCACAGAACTAATCTGAGATAAAATCCTAAACTTACTACTTTTGGTATTCACAGAAGGCATTTAGTAGTAGTAAAGTTAGGACTCCTAACGTTACTACTACTAAATGCCTTTTGTGAATACCGAAAGTCGTAAAGTTAGGATTTTGTCTCAGTTTAGTAGTAGTAAAGTTAGGAGTCCTAACTTTACTACTACTAAATGCCTTCTGTGAATACCAAAAGTAGTAAGTTTAGGATTTTATCTCAGATTAGTTCTGTGAATCGGCCCCTTCATGTGGATGCATGGGAACACCCATGCTCCACCCATGGAACGCCTCCCTGGATTAGAGTAACACAATGCAGCGATTTGTGCTGCCCTGCATTACCCTAGATTTATCAAACCATGCAGGGCCACACAAGGTGGCCGTGAGTGGCTTGAAAAATCTCACTTAGGTTTTTACTTGCGCCCCCCTGCATGGCACAAGGGCACCACAAAACCTTGATAAATCTGGCCCAAAGTGGCTCCGCTTTCGTGCCCCGGGGCATTTTGCCTCTTGCACGACCTCTGCAGCGAGGAATGCAATTTGTAGAAACTATGGAAAAGCGGACATTTTGCAAAAGTGTGCAAGACGAAGGATGCCAGTAAAAAGATATCGGAAGTGGATGATGTCTGTGAGATTATACAGGAAATAGTCTTGACGCTAGATGAAATACCGGAAGGGGTGATGGAAAAAGCAAATAAGGAAAGTACAATCGTGTCGGAGACAAGAGAGGTGATAGCAAAAAGTACAGACAGACTGGAAAAACCACATTGTGATGTATTTATAGATGATAAAAAGACAAGAGTACTGGTAGATTCTGGAAGTTTGTATGTGCTTCTTTCAAGCAAAACATATGAGGAAAATTGATCAGGAGATAGTTATCCACCACTGAGCAAGTCAGATATTAGTGCTGTGAGATATGCTGGAAAAAGAATAGAAATATTAGGGATGAGATTGATGGCGATTAAGTTTAAAGGAGAAGCTGAAAATGGCTGAGTGTTTGTGACCAGTATAGGTCAGATTTATTGGGGTGGGGTCATCAGAGAGACTAGAATATTATCATAAATCCAAATACCAAAGAACCAGTGATGGTGAAAGAGAGGGTAAACATTGAAGAAGTGACAGAATGGTGTGAGGAGGATGTTGTTGTAAGATATCCTTGTGTATTTAGGGAAGAACTGGGCTTGCTGAAAGGATTTTCTCATACAATAATGTTAAAATTGTATGCTAAACCGGTGGTTCACAAGGTGAAGAATATTCCGAATATGATGAAAAAACCATTACATCAGGAGCTAGACAATTTGTTATGTCAGGAAATAATTGAGCCCATTGAGGCATCGGAGTGGTTGGCGCCGGTGGTGATAGCACCAAAGGAGGGGAACGGAATTCGATTAAGTATTGACTTACCTGATTTAAATAGAAATATATGGGTGGACAGGCAACCCCTTTCAAACATATGGGAGATGTTAGAAACTATGGGGAGGGTGGATGTGCCTTTGGTGTACTAGATATATCTGTCACTTAACAACAGGTCAATTTGCATGGGGAGTCAAGGCACTTACCATTGTTTGTGACGACTATGAGAGCTTTCTGGTGCAAAAGAATGCTTTTTGGCTGGCTTCAGTTTCTGCAGTATTTTTCAGAGAATAATGAAGAATATTTTTGGGGATATTAAACAAGTGTTGTGTTTTCAATACGACATGCTTATTGCGGGTTAGAGTGTGGTTGATCATGATAAGATATTTTAAGGGGTGATGGAAGGACTAGAGAAACATGGGTTGACAGTTAAGAATGAGAAGTGTCCGTTGAGAAGGAAGGAGGTCACTTATTTGGACATGAGATAATGGCTAAAGCCATTAGATCGAAGAGGAGCATTGTAAATGCAAGTAAAAAATTGCACCTGAATTCTCAAACAAGGATGAATTGAAATTATTCCTTGGCCTTGCTAAGTATTGTGCAAAGTACATGAAGAACTTCTCTGAAATGGTGGAGCCCTTAAGACTAATTATGAAGAAAAATGCTGCATTTGTATGGAGTAATAAATGTGACAAGGCTTTTGAGGTGGTAAAGGAGAGTATAATTCAGGCACCTATGCTATGGCACTTTGAGGTATTAGGTAAAAACTACATCACCACTGATGCTAGTAGTGTGGAGGGTGGTGCAGTTTTGATACAAGTGGTAAATGGCGAAGAACGTATTATAGGTTTTGCAACTTGAAAATTACAAGGAGTGGAGAGTGCATATTCTGTGATAGAATGGGAGGCCCTGGCTTGTTGTTAGGGAATCAATCATTTTATGTATGGGGTTTGCCTTTTAAAGTCAGACTGATCATAAACCCCTAACATATTTACTTAAAGGTAGAAGAGGATTAGAAGGAGGTGTTACTCTGTGGATTTCTAGGTGGATTATGTTAGTATTGGACTACAACTTTGATGTGGAAATCTAAAGGAGATTACAGACTATTTGTCAAAGATGTCTGTACGTGGAGTGGAAAGTATTGAAGAGGTGTGTAGTGAAGGTGTAGGCAAAGGAGATGGTGAGATGGCTTTGAATGATCATGATTGGGTTGCTGCAAGGGAAAATTACTATTTGATGAGAGAAGTGGAAGGAAATGTTGTGCGATGATGGGGTGATGAGAAAGTTGTGAAAAATGAGATGGGTGAAGTCTTTAAAGTGAGAGATGAATTGAGTATAACTGAAGGAAAATGATGAGAAGAACTCAGTTTGTACCTCCTAGGGTTTTCCGCAGGTATATTGTTGCTATTGCGCATGAGGGACATCCTTGGCGTAATAGGACGAAGAGGAAAGTAAGACAGTCGTTTTGGTGGCCTGGTATGGATGGAGCTATTGAGGAGATTGTGAAGAATTGTTATGTGTGTGCTAACAGCGATAAGACTAAGATTGTAAGGCAACCTCCATTGGAATGTTCTTGTTTGCTGAGAGACCATGGGAAAGATTAGCAATTAATTTTATTGGGCAGGTGGCAGGGTTGTGGTCAAGCAACAAATATATTTTGGTACTTGTCGACTACCATACAAAATGGTTGGTGGTGGAAACAATTGAACAGATAAACACGAGAAATATCTCTCGGTCTTCGTCGATGAGGTGGTACCAAAGGCAGTAGTATCTGACAATGGGGTGCAGTTTGTGTCCAAGGAAATGACGTGATACCTTACCAGAATGGGGATTGCTCATCAAAAAGTGGCGCTCTTAAGGCCTCCAGCAAATGGGTTAGTGATGAGGGTTAATCGTTTTGTGCTGGATAATATACAGATGTCTCTAGCAAATAGTCTTATGTGTAAGAAAGATTAGAAAGATTATATGGGCCCATAGAACGACTCCTCATTCTGTGACTGGTGTGTCGCCATTCGTGTCCTTGAAGTGAAGGGAACCAGGTAGGAAGGAATGTCCTGTGTGACTGTTTGAGAAGGAAAGTGTTTGGGTTGATGGTGAGGAGGTAAAGAAGAGAGTCAGTGGTGTGCAAATGAGGATATACTATAATAATAAAAAGGAATGTGAAGAAACACAGGGTGCAAACTGGAGACTGGGTAGTAATAAGGAAGGGTGGAATAGATTGAATGGGTGAGAGTAAGTATTCTTGTCCAGGTAAAGTCTGGTAAGTTAAAGACAAGGTAGTGGTTTTGGAGGAGGGGGCTATTTGGAGTCCTGGAAATGAGTGAAAAGTTAGCAAACTACAAGAAATGGATATGTGAAGTGTTATGTTAAGTGTACGAAATCAACACATTTCAAAATAACAAGTTTATGTTAGTGGCTAAAATACAAGAGGAATCAACACATTTATGTTGTTATTAAGTTCTTAGAGTGTATTTTGTTGTACTTAGGATATCGTTTTGAAAGTTGTTGTTGTGTTTGTTGTGGGTATTATAGGGGGAGCTAGTGTAAAGTTATGGAACTGAGTTGAGCTGTCCAGGAGATAGAATGAAATGCCACAGTGACATCACTTTGGAATGTGGAGAAAAGTCAGTTGGGGGACCAGAACAAGAAGGTCTGGCGTAGATGCTGATGCTGGAAATGTCAATGGATTAAAGAACCTTTAAAAGATGATTGTTACTACAACTCATCTTTACAATTACATCAGTGCCAACATCCCCAGTCAGCCTTCATTCCTAATAGTTTAAGCAATGACTTGACTTGGAATACTGAGGTTATTGCTTCTGAGTGAAACAACTCGATAAAATGGATTAATGATTTGGGGATAGTGGTATTGCACCATCTTGGTTTGCCTCTTCATTTATGTTGCCAGATTTCTTTGTGATCAAATCCCAGGAAAAACAGTGCCAAGGACCATAATTGACTATACTCATGGCAGCAAATAAAGCATGCATGTATTTTAAATTACAATCATTGGCTGAACAGTTGAAAGTGATTGCCTCTTAATCCTTGTAGAACTTTTAGCATAATTTCGGTGTTTATATATTCCTCCTGACTGTAACAACACAACATTTTGGGATGTGGTCATATTTAGTGTGGAAGGCTGACCCATCACATATTCAGGGCATACACTTTTGGAAGTGCGGGATTTAAATGTCCATATTACATATGATTTGTGTTTATGTTAAAAAGTATGCTTAATGATGAATTACGGGGCAGAATCCCCCTAGAATTACTCATCAGAATAGATAAAAAAAGGAAGATGGGCCTGAACTGGGTGCATCAGTTGAATCTGACTATGGTAAATGGAAGGAAAACAGGTTCTGTGCCACGGAAACTAAGTAGGGGATGTATATCCTCAACAATTCAGAATGTCCTTGTGTATCTTTGGTTCTGAAATATATTTGGCGAATCTTGAAATCATTCAAGCCAAGGAAAGTGACCAGTGTCCACCGTGCTTGGAGTTATTAACTGCTCAGCACCACCCCACTAGAATTTTCAAGACTGAAAGTAAGCTGTCAGTATGGAAACAAAACTCAAGCAAGTCTTACAAGGAAATATATGTCTAGCTGGGTGACTAAGAGCTGTAATAAGCAATCCATATGAAAGAGACCTAACATGTTTTGGTGAGGGCTTGATGGAGTAGAGGGTATTCCAGCACAAAAAAAAGCACTGGCACAAACGTCTCCGAATGCAGACCGGGCAGAATTTAGACATGCAACAAAGTTACATGAACTGACAAAAAGGGGAAACTGTCTCTCACTTGGTGAGACTGTGGCAATACAGTACCTAAAATGACAACAGTTTAAGTATTTGCACAAGAGTGATTGAAAACGTAAATATGTTTGGAAGTTTTAAGTTCCTTTTACTCTGTGAGAAAACAGGAAATATGAGAAAAATCCTAGTGATTTGATAGGCAGAAGTACACCTAACGAGGTTATGTCAGAGGGAGCGTATTGTGATTTACAAGCTTTCAACAGTCACAGTGAAAGTTGTTCAATTAAGAATATCCTAGCTGTGGTAAAAGAAAGAACAAACTAAGTTTAATGTTTAAAGGGTACATAAGTGAGTGAAATTTACCAACAAAAACAATTGTAAACAGAGTTCGGTCAGAATTTGAACTGGTTGTTTTCAGCTGCATGACAAAATTTAGAAACAATAAAATGTTTTATCCTATTTGAGGAGTGGGCGGTATTTTATTCGTGAATAATGGGGCACTGGGTATATTAGGTGCAATGATGTCTTTGCAAAAGCAAGTGAAAGAACTGGTCATCTAAAGAGTACTGCCGACTTTGGAACTGGTTCGAGTCTCAGCGTAGTCTCAACATCCTGTTATTCTGGGCAAATCACTTAGGGCCTCATTACAATGTCGGCCGGTGAGCCTCCGATCGCTTGTCAGAGGCTCACCGACCGACATCGTAGGTTTACAGTCTGACCGCCTAGTTACAATCTAGAATCGGAGTGTAAACTGGTCGGTCGGACCGACTGGTTTCACATGGGCTTAAAAAGCCAGTCGGCCAGTTGAAACTACAACGTAATCCCATTAGGACTGCGTTTCCGCCATCAGGATTACGATGTCGGTTTCAGACAGGCTTTTCATGTCGGGCTTTCTGATATGAAAAGCCTGTCAAAAAACAACTTTGAGGGCCCCTATCAAAGCTCCCATGCCTCTGCGGCCACCGGTTGGGGGGCTGGGAGGGACCTATAGTGCCCCCTGTAAATCCCTGCACCATGTGGCAGGCACAGTGAGGTGCTTGCCACACGGTGGAGGGATTTACACAAACTCCCATTTCTCTATGGAGCAGAAACCGAGAAATTGTACTTAGGTGGTCGGAACCGCCGACCTACGGTCGGTCAGTTCCAACACTGAAACGGTGCCAAGCTGACGCAAGTCGGCCCAACATCATAATAAGACCCTGTTAGAAATGGGGGTCTCTAGTTGGCAGAGGTAGGTACCTTTGTCCAGATAGGGGCCATTGCTTCTAGTCAGGGTAAGGGGGATACACTACTAAAATAACCCCTGCTCACCACCTTGGTAGCTTGGCACGAGCAGACAGGCTTATCTCAGAGGCAGTGTGTAAAGCATTGGTGAACACATACAGTAATAGAGTGAAAACACTACAAATGAACACCACACCAGTTTAGAAAAATAAGTCATCTTTATCTAGACCAAAACAAGACCAAACAACAAAAATCCACAATACAGTTTTCAAGATATCCTGAAAACTAGGGGCCCAATTCACAGAACTAATCTGAGACAAAATCCTAAACTTACTACTTTTGGTATTCACAGAAGGCACGTACTACTTTTGGTATTCACAGAAGGCACTTACTACTTTTGGTATTCACAGAATGCACTTACGACTACTAACTTTACGTCCGCAATCGGGCCAGAATTGCCGCACTCGGGACGGAATTTCCGCACCCGGAGCGGGAATCCCGCAGTTGTGCCGGGATTCCCGCCCCCGGTCCGGAATTTCCGATTCCGGGCCGGAATACCCGCATTTGGGCCTGATGATCATTTCAAGTGCCTATCATCCCCCACCATGCTCCAGCTGAAGTCAATTAACACTAACTGCAAGACGAGCACCACAAACCATATAAAAGCAGCACACATTCAAGGAAAAGGTTTGGCCACAGAGAGTTCCTGTTTTAATTCGCTGTTCATCGCTAGAGGAAAATGTACCAAATGAGGAGGAAGAAGAACTTCACTACTGAGGAGACCACCATGATTGTGTAGTTTATTGTGAGGCACCACATTCGCCTATATGGTCTCCCACCTTACTGCAACAGTGGCACACAGAAGGCAGCTCTATGGCAGCATTTAGCCACTGCTGTCACAGCATTGGGGGAGGAGAGACGCACCGTCCGGGACATCAAGAAGAAGTGGCAGGATGAAAAGCAGAGGGTGAAGGAGAAGTACTCCAGGATCGAGTTGAACAGGATTCTCCCTGCCCCACACTCTGGACCCCGCCTCTGTCTCACCCCACTAGAGAAGGATATCCTCACTACAATCCACCCCCACATGCTCCATGGGCTGCCTGTGAGTGATGTCCGCAACGTGGTACCAGGTAAATGGGATGACAAGAATAAGTATATGAAAAGATTGTCTGTGTTGCACTGCCATTGTGAGTAAGGAAGTTGTCCAAAGTTTATATAAAAATATAGTCAGTCAGAGGCTCATGTGTTACCCTCTGTATGTTGCACCACAAGTCCCAGAATCCTTTGTATTAGAAATGGCAAATCCCTCTCCCACTATTGAAAACATGGGCCCAGTACTGCTGCTGTATATACCTAACACTGTTAAGTAGCAATTGACAAAGTGCCCCTTCCACTTATCCAGACGCGGCTGGGTCAGTCAAGAACGTAATGGGGTAGGGGTTGCGGTGCAGAGGAAAATCAACTGAAAACAAAATAGGGAAAATAAATACAAATTATCCAAAAAGTAACTCACCTTGTGCCAGCCAAAATCACAAAGCAGAAGGTGAGAGAATCTTTATCTCAAAACATTTCATTCACATATTCAATTGTCTATTTCCCACCCTTCCACGCCATTACATCCCCAACACCCCACTGCTCCTACCTGCACCGGCCGTGGCAGTACTTCACAATACTGTTAGCATGCAGAAGATAGGAGGAAATGTCTGACAAGTTCCACATGTACATTTTCCATTTTGTGACTTTTCTCTCTTCTCACCTATTGACACATTCAGCCAGAGCACAGACAACCACAGTAGCAGAGGTCCCTGCATCTTCTGGGAGGAAACAACATCATCCAGAGCAACACTTACCACCCTCACTAACTGGTAAGTCAAACTGGTCAGGAGATGGTCAAAATGCATACATTGTCAGCAGACAACAGAGGGACATATAGGGCCCGAATATCAAAGGTAACCGGAGAGGAAAAACTAGCTTCACACAACCATTGGAGTTCTTAATGGACACTTACCTTTAGCAAATGACATTTGTGAATAGCGAAAGACAAAATATAATATATCTTGGCTCATCATACCTTTGTAATTTGGGAACAATACATGTATTCCACCAACAGTTCCAGAACTGGGAACTTAATCCTGGATTCGGGTGCCACAACTAGTCCAAAAAGGAGTCCCCACTATATTGTAATTGTTTTTGTAGACCAAATCAAGAAATCCAATGTGAACAAATATGACTATGATGAACAAAAAGTGTGATACTATTGTCCGGAGTATTGAGAAAGCATCCACTGTACAACTTAGAATGTTTTTACTATACATGAAATTACCCAGTCCACCCAGCTGGTCATATATGTTTTCATTGGATGGCTTGATTTTTTGCCATTAACAAAACACGATATTGGACCTTACCTCAGGATTTGTAGTCATGTCATTTTGATAGACGTTGCTTCTAGGCAGTGGGGCCATTATAAGTTAAATGTGGGATCACTCATGATATTTAGTGCTACACACTTCTGAAACAGTAGTGACCACAACTGCTTGTGCTTATCCTTTGTGCCTGAAACTGAGTGCATCACACGTGGTAGCAGAAATGTAAAGTTGCAAACACACTCATCATTGTAGGTCCAATGATGTCCTCCCAGATTCCAACACCCACATTGACTTCTGCTACAAGGTTGGCTGTGACATCTGGTCAGGGACCACACACTGGGCAGGTGCTGGGCCATGGTAAGTAAACCCAAGAATAATGTACCTGAATGCTCATGAAATGTGCCTTTAATCTCCACTGTATGTTGTATGTGTTGTACAATACTGTTGTCCTGCATCACAATATGCTCACATATGGCATTTAACCACATACCAGATCAGACCATGGTGGCTACTGAAAGGATGACGCAAAATGTATGCCAAGTGAGTGCAGAATGGACATAAAATAGTACATTGTGTCATATGAAGTGTCCTACACACAACTGGATTGCAATTCAATGATATGAAATCTCTCTTGCAAAATATCAATGGTAAAATCATATTGAAATTGGTGTGGATGAGGCTCGCACTGATGCCAGTTGGGTTCTTTTGAGATGAGTGTATGGGCTGCTAAGGTGAATCTTCAGGAAGTGAAATTTTCAAATCACTTGGCTGAAAAGCACAACGCAAATCCAGTGCAGGCGGCAACCATCAAAGCTTTTCAACTTTCCCACAATGTGGGATCCTAGTCAAATGTTGCATTCTGCTTGCCTCCTCTTCTACTGTATCCACATATATAAGTGAGTGGTTGACATATGAGGTTAGGATGTCTGCTGTACAAGACACCATCCGTTGTCAGCTAAGTACTACCATGATGTTGGAAATGGAGTATGCGAACAGAGGACACTCAAAGGATGGACATAACAAATGTGTGATCTCTCATTACAAAATGAGCTTTGTGACTTCATGGGTAGGGAAGCACAAATGAGCCACATTATGTACCTGACTATTGCACATCTCACACATGAACTCTGTAATGCAATGTTTGAACTGATGTGCAAATGTGATACTGGTCAGCCTGGTGATGTACACTCCTTTCGACTTGTCAACAGACAACATCATACTCATGAAACATGTTAGTCTTAATGGTGAAGGTGTAATCCATATAATGCGGAGGAGTCTTGATCATTTATCCCCTTCCTTGAACTATCAGTAACCTTCTCATACAAATTTGTCTGTTGCTGTGTCAACTCATTGATGTCAGTGCTGTGTGGAGTTAACAGCTGGCAATTGCTGAATGTGAGCAGGGGCCCACATGTAAAGTCCATGAGGTAAACATGCTGCACATTGTCCAGGAATATCCTATCAATGGTCATTGAGAATGACATAAACATGTTAGCTCATAGCTACCATCTGGTGT
Organism: Calotriton arnoldi; assembly: GCA_963921515.1. NCBI lineage: Eukaryota > Metazoa > Chordata > Amphibia > Caudata > Salamandridae > Calotriton > Calotriton arnoldi. The sequence goes on along the minus strand of CAWUFW010018789.1, from coordinate 140,739 downwards.
ACTGAAATATGGACATGAATGTCTCATCACAGCAGCTGACACGATGACACCAGTGCAGCGTACCACACCATCCCGGGGAATGCAGGACATCCTGGCTGCAGCAGTGAAACCCTCTCGCACCTGTCCATCAGGTAATTGTGGCGTGAAGTGTTTCCCTATCATAGATTACTAAACAATGACAAAGATCAAAATCCCCTTCTGCATAGAATCTGCAGTTGTTGTTTACAAAGTTACATACATATTATAAGTGTCACATGTGCCTGTTTGTAAATTAGTAATGCAGATCATTGAGAATGGTGTCACTTCCCTCTACAGCTGCTGGATCGGGGACGGCTTTGTCAACAAAACCTATGAGGAGCATGGTTCAGCAGTTGACATCAGGGGGGATCGCAAAGGGACAGAAAGTTGTGGCTGGAGCTGGTGAGTTTGCTTGTGCAATGTACATCTCCGTTTAACACCTCAGTGCTATGGTGTGAGCTGTCATTTGTAGGGGTACCCAAACCAGGACACATGTACGTCATCTGTTGATGCAAAGTAGAGTTAATCCAACCCTTGTGTTGCACCACATCTTATGCTAGGTCAATTACTAATACAGTTGCAACCTCTGTGTTCCAGGGGATGATGACGATGAGGAGGGCGGACCTTCCACCAGTGTTGGGCGACGGGCAATCAGAGGGGAAAATCCACTGCTCCTCTAGGCAGTTATGTCGGCTGCAAGTACTGCGCAAGAGGAGGAGGAGGAGGAGGAGGAGGAGGAAGTACCTGAGGATGAAGGATTGGAAGATGATGGTGACTATATGTCCATCCTCTCCGGGGATGACGATTCTGATGCCATGGACAGAAATCTTACCACATTGCCCAAATCTTGCAAGGCATCACAGCCTCCGCCCAGCAAAGTGCCTCAGCCTCCTCCAAAACGAAAGATTGCCTGTCCCCAGCATAGAGCTAACCAGCCACAGCTCACACGCATCCCAACACAGACATCACTCCCTCACAGCCCTGACATCCAGGACATACATGGTGGTTCCCCTACACGCTCCTCCCTATACAGTGTATCCCAGGCATCCTCTCCACCATCTGGGGGAAGTTCCAATCCTGTTGTGGTGCAGGAATCCCCTGGGCACCATTCTCCTGTCCACAGGCTTCCACCTGCCACCCCCTCCCCTGCTGTTGGACCTGCTGGTCTCATCCATGGCCGACCCCTGCAGAGAGGGCCTGCACCTGGCTATGGTGGCCAGTGGGAGCAGGACTTCTTCTAACAGCAGTCAGGTGTGAGGCAGGACATTCGTGCCGTAGGGGCTTCCCTGTCAGACATGTCTGAGTCCCTGCAGGACATGCTCCAATGCCCTCAGGTGGTGGACAGACTGACCCATGTTTTGGATAGGATGGATAGAACTTGGCAAGACATGTCCAAGAATATCAGAGACATAATATCCATCCAAAGGGAGGAGAGTGCAAGACACCCTGCCTTGGCCATGAAGATGATGGAGGGCATGCTGAAAGTGATCCAAAGTCTCCCTTCACGCTCAATGCAGGGAGGGGAGCCATCACATCTACCTGCAGCACATCACACCCACACACCTGTACCACCAACTGCACAGGACCACAGCAAGGGTACACACCCACAACAGCACCCTGAACAGGCACTCCCACAACATGCACAACCACCACCACCCCCTGAACAGGCACTCCCACCACCTGCACAACCACCACCACCCCTGAACAGGCAGTCCCACCACCTGCACAACCAGCCCTTGTCCACGCACAAACACCAACTGTACATACACCATCTGCCCCTGCACATGAACTTCATCCTGTACAGGCACATGCACAACCCCCACCTACATGTAGGCGACAACCCAGACATGATCCCTCACAGCGATCATCACCTCCGAAATTGCGAAGTCGCAAGCACGATCCCCATTGACAACATCCCAAAAACGAATTGACCACTGCGAATATGTGTAAATAAAAAGTAATTATCTTCACAAGTCAAGATTCTGTTGCATATCATGTCCTGATAGGCAAATGTATACCAATTTTGGTGGCCTAGAGATGTGAGGATGTATGTGTGTGTGTGACACATTTACAAATGTAACCCCATCATTGCAACAAGCCATAATGTGCATAGCAGATGACTCACAAAATACATGTCCATATTTTGTACAAGACATTTACAATGAAGTCAAACAAGTTAAAGAAAGTAGGATTCAAAAATTTATTTTATGTAAATAGAAGTGTGTGATTTGTAAAACAACAACAGTCCATTTGGAAGGGAGAAAGGAAAACAAATGATGATCTTAATACAGAAGGAGAAGGGAACTTGGATGGGGCAACAAAAATATAACACGTCAGGGAGCGTCAGGGGAACCAGTCTATTTACAAGGAGAAAAGTAAAAAATTGTCCACAAAGAAAATTCTGTCCAACGGGTCAAGTGTCCTTCTGGTCATCCTCTAATACCACAATGTCCAGATCCTCCGAGTCCGATGCAGGCACATGGCTGGCCGGTGCAGGAACAGGCACCACACGGGGTCGGGACACACATGTAGTATGGGGGGAAACAGTGTGGGGCAACGGACAGGGGGAGACATTGAAGGTGGTGTGGGAAGGAGGTTGGGAAACAAAAGACGACATGGCTGCAGCCAGGGAATTGACACTGGCAGTGAGGGTGGCCAGAGCTCCGGCAATTTCCTCTCGCATCATGCGTATCTCTATGCACATATGCAGCATGATGCGAGAGGACATGTCTGGTTGACCCTCACATACCCACATCAAGTCCTCTGGGACAGCCACAGAAGGAACAACAGAGGGAGGGGTTTGGGTGGAACATGAGGGGTGTGGTGCCTCAGGTTCAGAGCTAATGTTGGGGTCGACCTGGAAGCTACGATTAGGGGGACAGGTTGCAGGGGATGCAGCTGGAGGCCCCGATGGAATGGGGGCCTCTAGAGGAAGGGAGGGGGTGATGGCATGCCCAGGTTGGGTAGTGGCCTACCCCGGAACACCTCAACAGAACTTAATGGTGAATGGTCCGGGGGAGAGTAGCTCTCCACCCCCCCTGGCCAGAGGTGTCCAGTTCTTACCCCCCACTTCAATGTCCACAGCCTCCACCCGGTCCGTAGCACCAGAGTTGTCTTCCTGGTCAGTCCGGGTGGGCGCAATCCCCCTGCCTCCTGATGTTGAGGGTCCCGCCTCATCCTCTTCTTCCTCACTTGTCGAAAGAGGTTGTAGCCGCCGGCACACCGAAGATCTCCTGCTCCGAACCTGGTCCTGCTGTTGTTCCATTTGGCCAGCTGTGCCCACTGAAATGTAAGAAAAATCATGATGTAGTGGTTGTACACGTCAGGACAAGACACATACCTAGATGAGCCAAGGTCAGACTTTGTTTTCCTCTGATCACACTATACAGTTGTCAGTGTTTAAGAGCTTACATTACGTGTATGTTCACTGTCATCTCCTGATTTGAGTCTGACATGGACATCTCATGTGAATATTTGTGGCTTACACAACTGTATTGGCCAACCATCAACTTTGGCATTCTTGTGATCTGTGTGTCCTGTCACTGCTACATGGGCAGGTTCCAAACCCAGTCTACAAAAGGAGATCAGAGAGAGTCCAGATGGTATTGAAAAGGGCCTGTGATATGAAGTCTCAGCACTTTTACGTCTGGACAAATGTTATCTGCTGTGTAACATTGAATGGGACAAGACAAATGCCGATTGTGGGTCACACATCCACATAGGGTCTGGGCTATTTGGTTTGCTACGTTGTGAGTCTAGCCTTTTGATATTCCCTCACAAAAGCTGACAATCCAGTGCCACATATTGGCTTCGGTGACTGATAAGGTAGTGCAGTGCACCGGTGAACAGTAGTGGGTTGTTGCTACAGCTACCTGTACATGAAAAATGGCATACAAGCCACTGAGGGTAAGACGTGTGTCAGTGGACACACTTGGCAAAATTGGAAACACTTAAGAGTGAGGCAAGGATCTCAAAGTCTGTCTTGACTTCATGGCACATAATGATCTGTCTCAATCAGAACCCAAACTCAAAAAATGCAATGCAAGTCACAGCATTCAATACCCATTGGCCTCTCATACACACACTGGACAATGTCTGTACCATTCCTCATCCAATGCACCCATCAGTTATGATTCCCTTGGTTCACTGTTAGTGGTGCTGGCAGTACAAATTTCAGTACAAATGCACGTGTGTGGCTCAATTCCCCAGTTGTCATGAAGAAACTACAACTCTCAATGAGCCTTTTGCTTCATGATGACTGCTGCATAGACACAGAATAGGTGAATGGAGGCATGGGACACACAATGGTACAGCTCTCTCTTCATTCACATCATACTTCCAGACACATATTGCATATAATGCACTTACCAGGTCTCTGTTGCTCATTCTCCTCCAGGTGAGCATGGAGGGTCGGCCAAGCTGCACGCAGGACCCTCCTGTACAGTGGGGAGAGGCGAGGACGATGCACATGGTGCTGGAAAGACTGGCCCAGTAGCTCCTCAGCCTTGTGCAGGGCCCAGCGTTTTAGGTCCTCCCATCGCTTGCGGCATGCCCTCGCATTCCTGGTGTGAACGCCCACTGCACTGCAGCGCTCACTAATGTCGGCCCATAGCCTGGCCCATAGCCTGGCCCGGGCTGCATTGCTCAGCTGGTACTCTGGCCCACCATATAGCTGAGGAAATTTGGACAGCACCCCCTCAGCCAAGATGTCTAATTCCCTTTCAGTGAAAGGGGGTGCTTTCTCCTCATAAGCCTCAGCCATTTTGGGGGAAATATGTTTGAAAAGAGCAGCAGGATGGCAGAGGATCTGATCTGTGAGAGAGGATGACTCAGAATGAACACAAAATGGCTGTCAACAACTTCCTGTGATGTATTTCCTGTCTCCCACTTCCTGTATATCATTTCCTATATAAAATAATGTGTTCCGGTTCATTTTCTGAGATTACAGCCCGAAAACGTTTTCGGGCCGTAATCTCCGAAATTGAACCGGAATTCATTATGTCATACAGGAAATGATATACAGTAAGTGGGAGACAGGAAATACATCACAGGAAGTAGTTGACAGCCATTTTGTATTCATTCTGATCTATCCACAATCACAAATCAAATCCACTGCCATCCTGCTGTTCTGTAGTGGAAAAACCTGAAATGACAGTGCAAGAGAGAATCATAGACATGTAACAAAAGGGGGAACAGACCATTTAATGACATTTTGGCTCGGACAAGGGGGGGGGGGCTGACACAACATCAAACCCCAGTTTAGTTTTCTCCTACTTTGCATTATGGTACATGTAGTCCATATTTAGTACTCAACACAAGAGTTGTGTGTTGTGTTACGGAAAATTGGGGGGAAGCAGTGCTGTGTATCACAGACACATAGTGCCAGATTCACCCATGACATCATCACTCACGTTGTGGGCCCATCATTTGTGGGGGAGTCACATCTGTTGAGGGCAAAGGCTCTGAGAATGCAATAGTTATGCCCTTTTGTGATTAAGAAACCCATCCTCATCAGGTCCAGGAAGGTCTCTCAGAACATGTACAGTTTTTCCTCTGCATCAAGAGATTCCTTAGGGACATCCACTACACTGATCGCTGACATGGGCACATGACCTGAAGCACGGTCAATCTTTTGACTACTGTCAACAGCTGTGGTTTACATGCAGTTAATGTGGCTTGCAAAGTAGTCTCAGGATGGAATTTTTGGACAGAGTCGTAATTATCCAACTTTCATCATTGACAACAGACTGCAAACCACATTTTGTCCATGACACAACAGGTTGCTCATGTGAAAAACGTGGCAACCAGCTGATCACGGACTTGCATAGCCTGACCTCGGTTATGTGCAATGACCCGGTTTCCCAGATTCAGAGCTAGCCGAGGTACAAGAGGTATGTGTAAGCCATGCGTTAAAGCTATGTTGTGCAAAACACAACAGGCTAATATGTCTTGCACACGACTTCAGGAGAGTACAGCAGCACACCCCCTGAATGGTCAAGACATTTGAATCGCGACTTCAACAGACCAAAAGTGCGCTCTATGATGGCTCGAGTCCGTATGTGTGCCCTATTGTACCTACGCTGAGGTACAGTGTTTGCACGTCTGTAAGGGGTGAGGAGTTGTGGGGAGAGTGCATACCCAGCTTCGCCTGAGGAGGGAAGAAAGGGCAATTGGTTACATTTCCCTCTTTGATTTGCACAGGACATGATCTATACTTTGGTACATGCAGTGTCTGTTGAGACCATGTATGTTGCTTTATGATTCTTATTGTACAATAGTTGTTAATGTGAGGTGGCATTCAGTCATTTCAATTACACATATCCCTCATTTTTAGTGCTTGGTACTTACACAGTAGCCACATGTTGCCAAATTCTCCCGCAGCCATCCTCTGGGCAAGAGGTGACATGCGGAATACGAAGCTGTCATGGGTACTGCCTGGGAACACTGCATGCACATCAATGAATCTCCCACTGGCATCACAGACAGCTTGCACATTGACGGAATGCCATTGGTGTCTGTTGCAGAAGATGTGTGCAATGCGGCGGGGTGGCTGAAGGGCCACATGGGTACAATCAACCATCAACCTCTTGGTTACCTTGAATGTGGAGGCACTTTACACGAACATCCCCCAAGATGCCACCTTGGAAGTCTTGGAATCCATACTACGAAGTATTGAGCTGTGGCCCTATGAGACACCTATCTCGTTCATCTGTGAGTGTGCCTCCATAGCCCTGAAGGAAAATTTCTTTGTCTTTCATACGCAGCTCTACCATCAGATCCAAGGCACCAGCATGGGGAGCACCTTCGCTCCGAGTCTGGCTTATCTCTATTTGGCTAACTTTAAGGACAAATTTATCCTAGGGGAGAATAATCCCTACAGGACCAACATTGTGATATGGCGTCGCTACATTGACAATATCCTCCTCTTTTGGAGGGGCGACGAAGAACAGTGTGTGGCATTCTGTGGATGGATCAACACTCTGGACCCCTTTCTCAGGTTTTCCGGTACCAGATCACAAGAAAGCATCCCCTTTCTGGACTTCCGGATCTCCTTACATGAAGGGGCCCTACACACAACTAACTATAAAAAACCCACGGATAGGAACAGTCTCCTTATGTATGAGAGCCATCACCCGAAAGCACTAAGGAACAACCTTCCAGTGGGCCAGTTTTTATGCCTCAGAAGGAATTGCAACACTTTGAGTGAGTTTGAGAAACAATCAAAAATTCTGTCAGACAATCTATCGGAACAACATTACCCCAAGAAAATAATACGACAGGCACAGAAACGGGCTAAGAACAACCATAGGGAAGCCCTCCTGGAGGTCAGGGACAGACCAGAGACAGAGGCAATCACATGTGTGACCACATTTACTCCCAATTCCAACAAGATCCAGAAAGGGATTAGAAAACATTGGGGCATTCTGGAGATGGGTGCTTTCACCCCAGGGCCACCCCCTCTCTTTGTATTTAAACGCACTCAAAATTTGAAAGATCTTTTGGTCCACACACGTCCCAAAGCTACTCCCACCACACAATCTACCTTATGGGCTTTACCCCCAGTAGAGGGTCACTACCCCTGCGGGACTTGCTCTGTCTGTCCCCTTACGTCAGTGTCTAAAAAGATTGACCTAGGTCTGGCCAGACCTTGGCATCAGAAAAAACATACAAACTGCAATACAAAAAATTGTATATACCTTATCACCTGTCCGTGCGATAAGAGATATGTGGGTATGACAACGAGACCCGTGAAAATCCGAATAGGAGAGCACAGGAGCACCATACGTTGTAGGAAAACCAATACAAAATTACTGAGTCATTTTTCTGAAAAGAACCACACCCCAGACAGTCTCAGATGGACAATTATTGAATCCAACCTCAGCTGGACAAACAGCACATTATTCAGGCAGGAACAACTCGGGGTTTTTCGATTGAAGAGCAACTCAGAGGGCCTGAACAATAAGATACCCTGGGGAGAACTGATGACCTAGAACTATAGTTTACTAGCACCTCCGGGTACCCTCCCATGTCCAGGTGCCCATCACCACAGGCAGCACTCCTGGAAATTCTTAAATACACCCCCTTCCCATTGATAGGGGCACCATTTTACATCAGGGGCCCACCTATACTTCCCCCTGAACCCCCACACACCATACGTTACAACACGGATCCTAATAAGTGACATATTACATCCACCATGATACAACACCCTAAGCCAGGACAGTAGCTTCCTAACTGATGACACGCACTCCCTAGCAGAAGTGACCTCTGTAACTACTGTCCTCAGGTGACATCCAGGGGCCAGCCCATAATATGCACTCCATAGCTTATTTGACCGTTATCGGAACTTAGAATTGGTGGCAGTATAAAGGTCTCATTTTTGCCTTTATTTCCTCTACGCCGTCTTAACATAGACTATCAACTGGCATATGGTCTCCCCCACAATACCAGATGCCATGCACAACAGAGCCTTTCACTGGGCACAAGGTTTTCCCCTACAGTACTATGTGCCACACTACTTACACGAGTAGTCATTACGTTGTTTTGACAGCGACTGCATCATTCCAACTTGGCCACCACTGTCGTAGGAAATTGCAGGAATACACGTGTAATCTATACGAATTGATCCCCCGACACACCACGCCACCGTGAGCGTCGTTTCAGCTCTTGCGACCTACCATCGCCTATCCCCCCCAATACCAGATGACATGCACAACAGAGACTTTCACGTGGCACAGGGTTTCCTTTACAGTACTTTGTGCCACACACTGATGACAAATCACACCAGTGGTCATTACGTATTTTTTAACAGTGACGGCACAATGCAAACATGGCCGCCACTGTCGCAGTAGATTGCATGAATACGTACGTAGTCTACACGCACTGACCCCCGACCTACCACGCCCCTTGGAGCATCATTTCCGCTCTGTCACCGACTCGCGTCTATAACCTGGCGAGCCGGATCCTTCCAAACTACCGGCGATTCACGAGCGGAGGGGCAGGTAATGTGCTTCTACAGAGGAGAGTGACTGTGAGTATCTTCCTGCTGACTCTGAACACGATCTCAGGTAAAGATTGTTTTTGCACAACGGGCGCCGGGGTCATCACGAGCTTACTATTTCGCCATGTTTTTAATGCATCCACAGAGACTCATCCTCATTACCGCAGTGATTGCTGGCGAGGTCAACCATTCTGAATAGAGGGGTATGCGGTTACGTTTGCTTGCGAGTGGTGTGTGTGTCAGACCGCGTTTTTTAACCACTGTCAATGTCAGTGTTACACTACCGATACACCCGTGACAGTCTCATTTATATCTGATAAGGCTAACGGACTGCCACGAGCACTATGGTAGCGATGCCCAGATTTTACTGACACAGTTCTTTTATCACCCTTTAAACCATGGGGTTCACGGTTGAGATATATGCATGCAATATACCGGTCAACTCTGGCTATGCGCTGCCAGTTTAAGGTGACACTCTACCTGTGTTTGTATTATAGCACAGGCCGCAATTGTGTGCAGGATTCTGGCACACATGAGTACATGGCAGTATGTTGACAGGGGCATATTACACTGAGCATGCCCACGATTATGTCCGAGGATGTGAATGCCAATTTTGACCACATTCTAGTCCAAGTGATTGCCTTTCTTAACATGTGACTCACATGTTTGTTTGTGTTTGTGTGTCTCTCTCTTTTATCCCTTTTATTTCATCACTAGGTTGGGTAAAGGAACTCGATTCAGACGTTCCAATTAGCGCCTAGACGCATTGACACCTGACTATAGGTACAGTATGAATATAGGGTGTCTCCTCCCTGATTCCTAGTTTCACTATCTCTTATTTCACCTCATGATCCTGACGAAGCGCTCCTGGATCCATTAGGGACCAACACGAAGCGCGAAACATGTTGACCTAACTTCACTTTTTACTCACTTTCACGGATTTGAGAGCAGCAGGAAGACACTCATCCCTCCGCTACATTTGCTTTAAGGAGGTGCTCCTCATCCCTTGTCTTTTAACCTTATCTTCCGGACCCCTGAATAAAACTTGGTTTCTGGGAACTGTGAAGGTAGTTTTAACTCACCCACTCACTTCCCTAGGCCCACACACCCACATGCACAACTGCGGCGTCTCCTTAAAAGATCTCCGATAAAGAGCCCTCTCACGGGGCCCGTGGAGGACAGCAGCGTCACCCCCACGAGGAGCAACGCCCGATGATGAAGCATGACACTCGCAAGGGTGTGTGAGGGCACTATGTCTAAAAGGAGGAATTCCCCCACCTTGATTCATACCCAACTCTATTGAGAGACCACTCCGACACTCTTTTCCAACCACAATAGGTTGTCTTTCTATTTTTTAGGAAGTTACCCCTTAGTGAGTACAACGTTAGTCTTTGGGAGCATCGGTACTGGACCTTTCCTTTTCCAATTAGCTCCCTGTCCCCCCCTCTTTACATTGTGTTGTGGTACAATCAATTGCACCCAGCACACGTGGGAAGCGAGCAATGAGATAGAAATCTCTAGCTGCCCTTTGTCTGCTGGCCAGTGTATGGCAAAACCAAAGGGGATGATGGACGGAGTGTTGAACATTGCAAGCACTCACCCCCAGTCAACTGATCTGGGTTTAATCCATCATCATTCTTTAGCTCACTCCGCCACCCCAGTTCAGACATGGCCATATGCAAATCAGTCTGACCCTGTGCCTCATGGGAACAGTCCAGCCCGAACTGCCAAGCCATGTCTTTCCTGGACTGGAAACAAGCATCCTGGGACCGGTTTCTGGCTTACAGCCATCATCAGCCAGGCTATCTTGAATCCAGTGGCAAAGTGAGCAAGGGACCCACGTCTGGGCATACCCTGTCAACTTAGGGCGAACATAGCAAAACCAAAGGGGATGATGGACGGAGTGTTGAACATTGCAAGCACTCACCCCCAGTCAACTGATCTGGGTTTAATCCATCATCATTCTTTAGCTCACTCCGCTACCCCAGTTCAGACATGGCCATATGCAAATCAGTCTGACCCTGTGCCTCATGGGAACAGTCCAGCCCGAACTGCCAAGCCATGTCTTTCCTGGACTGGAAACAAGCATCCTGGGACCGGTATCGCTTTGTTCGCCCTAAGTTGGCAGGGTATGCCCAGACGTGGGTCCCTTGCTCACTTTGCCACTGTATTCAAGCTAGCCTGGCTGATGACGGCTGAATAGCCAGAAACCGGTCCCAGGATGCTTGTTTCCGGTCCAGGGAAGACATGGCTTGGCAGTTCGGGCTTGACAGTTCCCATGAGGCACAGGGTCAGACTGATTTGCATATGGCCATGTCTGAACTGGGGTGGTTGAGTGAGCTAAAGAATGATGATGGATTAAACCCAGATCAGTTGACTGGGGGTGAGTGTTTGATATGCTCAAGCGCTCCATCCATCATCCCCTTTGGTATCGCTTTGTTCGCCCTAAGTTGGCAGGGTATGCCCAGACGTGGGTCCCTTGCTCACTTTGCCACTGGCTTCAAGCTACCCTGGCTGATGACGGCTGAATAGCCAGAAACCGGTCCCAGGATGCTTGTTTCCGGTCCAGGGAAGACATGGCTTCGCAGTTCGGGCTGGACTCTTCCCATGAACCACAGGGTCAGACTGATTTGCATATGGCCATGTCTGAACTGGGGTGGTGGAGTGAGCTAAAGAATGATGATGGATTAAACCCAGATCAGTTGACTGGGGGTGAGTCTTTGATTTGCTCAAGTGCTCCGTCCATCATCCCCTTTGGTATCGCTTTGTTCGCCCTAAGTTGGCAGGGTATGCCCAGACGGGGGCCCTTGCTCACTTTGCCACTGGATTCAAGCTAGCCTGGCTGATGACGGCTGAATAGCCAGAAACCGGTCCCAGGATGCTTGTTTCCGGTCCAGGGAAGACATGGCTTGGCAGTTCGGGCTGGACTGTTCCCATGAGGCACAGGGTCAGACTGATTTGCATATGGCCATGTCTGAACTGGGGTGGTGGAGTGTGCTAAAGAATGATGATGGATTAAACCCAGATCAGTTGACTGGGGGTGAGTGTTTGATTTGCTCAAGTGCTCCGTCCATCATCCCCTTTGGTATCGCTTTGTTCGCTCTAAGTTGGCAGGTTATGCCCAGACGTGGGTCCCTTGCTCACTTTGCCACTGGATTCAAGCTAGCCTGGCTGATGACGGCTGAATAGCCAGAAACCGGTCCCAGGATGCTTGTTTCCGGTCCAGGGAAGACATGGCTTGGCAGTTCGGGCTGGACTGTTCCCATGAACCACAGGGTCAGACTGATTTGCATATGGCCATGTCTGAACTGGGGTGGTGGAGTGAGCTAAAGAATGATGATGGATTAAACCCAGATCAGTTGACTGGGGGTGAGTCTTTGATTTGCTCAAGCGCTCCGTCCATCATCCCCTTTGGTATCGCTTTGTTCGCCCTAAGTTGGCAGGGTATCCCCAGACATGGGTCCCTTGCTCACTTTGCCACTGGATTCAAGCTAGCCTGGCTGATGATGGCTGAATAGCCAGAACCCGGTGCCAGGATGCTTGTTTCCGGTCCAGGGAAGACATGGTTTTGGCAGTTCGGGGTGGCCTGTTCCCAGGAGGCACAGGGTCAGACTGATTTGCATATGGCCATGTCTGAACTGTGGTGGTGGAGTGAGCTAAAGAATGATGAAGGATTAAACCCAGATCAGTTGACTGGGGGTGAGTGTTTGATTTGCTCAAGCGCTCCGTCCATCATCCCCTTTGGTATTGCTTTGGCCAGTGTATGGGGTATTCGTATGTGGTGGTGGGCTCTTGCAGTGATACATCTCAGTACCTGATGCAGGCACCGCGACTGGCTTGCCTGGGAAATGCCCACATGGTCCCTGGAGACCCTTTGTAAATGACCCAGTGGCAAAGAAATAGAGAGCAGAAAGGATCTTGAGATAGGCTGGTATGGCATGGGAGCTGCAGGTCACAGAGTCAAGTTCCTGCTCCCACTCACATACCATCTCCAAGATGACTTCTGGAGGGAAACGGTATCTGGCCCCGACGTCTTGGCTGGACATCCCAAATAGGTTGACCCTTTGTCTAAAGATCCTCTCTACTCTCCTCCTCCTCCTCCTCAAGTCTTCTTGCCGCATGGCAAGGGGCAGAGCAACAAACACATTCAGCGACATGTTGAAAGGGTTTGTGTGTGTCTGCTCTGCATTCATACCTGCTGCAGGGCTGGGATTGGCTGCAGTGTGTCAGCTGATGCATGGTGGGGGATGGTAGGCACTTGGACAGGTGTTTACCCTTGAGGAAAATGATCAACGGCCAGAGTGCGGGTATTCCGGCCCGGAATCAGAAATTCCGGCCCGGAATCAGAAATTCCAACCCGGAATCAGAGATTCCGACCCGGAATCGGAAATTCCGGACCGGGAGCGGGAATCCCGGCACAAATGTGGGATTCTCGCTCCGGGTGCAGACATTCCGGCCCGAGTGCGGGAATTCCGGCCCGATTGCGGACGTAAAGTTAGTAGTCGAAGTGCATTCTGTGAATACCAAAAGTAGTAAGTGCCTTCTGTGAATACCAAAAGTAGTAAGTTTAGGATTTTTTTAGGGTATGCCCAGACGTGGGTCCCTTGCTCACTTTGCCACTGGATTCAAGCTAGCCTGGCTGATGAGGGCTGTTAGCCCGAAACCGGTCCCAGGATGCTTGATTCCGGTCCAGGGAAGACATGGCTTGGCAGTTTGGTCTGGACTGTTCCCATGAGGCACAGGGTCAAGACTGATTTGTATATAGCTGTGTCTGAACTGGGGTGGAAAGGGAGCTAAAGAATGATGATGGATGCAACCCAGATCTGTGACTGGGGGTGAGTGTTTGAAAAGTTTCAGCACTCCGTCCATCATCTCCTTGTGTTTGCTTTGGCAGCCCACTAGCAGCATTTGATTTACAGGTCCTGGGCACACACAGGGCACTGTACTAGGAGCTGACTAGTAAATCAAATATGCCAATCATGGAATCACTAATCCATAACAACAATTTACACAGGGAGCACTTGCACTTTGGCACTGAACAGCAGTGGCAAAGTGCCCAAAGCATCTAGACCAGCAAAACGGAGTCCAACACACAGCAAAAACACAGGAGGCAAAGGCAAAAATGCAGGGGAGACCCACGCCAATGGTGCCAGGTCTAACAGACCCTTAATGCCCTGGTGCCCAAAGAGCAAAAATGAATGTGCCGTTGTGTAATACGATTGTTGCTCATGTAAAAAGTGCCAATACCTTCGGGTCGAGTTCGCGCTATATAAAACTGCAAAGAAAAGAAAAGACACTACCGCTATACAGGGCAGTTCATTGATCTCAGATGTAAATTGTATTACGCCCCAAAACGTGTTTAGCTTCCTTTACCTGAAGGGTTGGGATCCCATCACCTGTTTAAATCTCGGCGCCAAGAGATTAAACCGGAAGTATTTCCCTGTCACTTTCTATACCTTTAGTAGAAAATATAGCAAACAGGAGTGAGGGATATGTTGCCCTGGGTGCCAAAGGTCCGTAGAATTTATTAGACTGAAATTCCATATCTTAGGCACAAAGAAGTGTGAAAAGGAAGTTCATGTGATATTGTGAGAGCATGTATACTCAGCCTGTGTCTACTCAAGCTTGCCTGCTACATTTATGCTGAGGAAATGTTGATCAGCTTCACTCTGGTAAAAGTATTGGACTTACACTACATCATATTTTCCTGTATTTCTCGCAAGACAGAGGCATCATTAGACCTAATATTATCACATCTTGATAATGCAAATAGGCTCGAGATTGGACTCTCTACACACTCAGCAAGCAACATAGGGGGATATTTACAACTGAAGTGGCGGAGTGAGGCATTAGCCGTCATGGCTTAACGCCTCACTCCGCCACGTCAGAAATGCAATGCTGCACCATATTTGTGAAAATATGGTGCAGCCTTGTGTTTCCCCCTGCGCTGGCACTACACTTAGCAGTGTAGCTCCAACGCAGGCACCCTTGCACCATAGTGCAAGGGTGTCTGCTTGCAGGGGAAAGATTGTTTATGTACAGGAAAGTCCCTCTTCCTCTACCTAAACAATCTTTAAATACCATTTTGTCACTTCTATGTGTGCTGCTTAATGCAGCACACATGGAAGTCACAAAATGTCATTTTTTTAAAGATTGTTTATGTGCAGGAAGGGGGGCCTTCCTGTACATAAACAATCCAAGGCTTTTTGCATTTCTCCTCGTTTCGCCAAGTTAAGACCAGGTTTTTCCTGGTCTTAATTTTGGTGCTGCCTCCTATTTACACTGCCCTTGTAAATAGAGGGCAGCGTCAAACTCAATGGATGTTGTAGTGGAACGCCCAGGGCAACACCCACTGCCCACCCCTTTCACGCTAAGCATAGCGTGAAAGTGTGCCTTATTTACAACGCAGCATTAAGCCACGTTAAGTGGCATAACGCTGCCTTGTAAATAAGGCAAAGCCCCTGTCGCAACCACAACGTCTTAAAAAGTGACATTGTGGTGGCGATAGGGGCTTGTAAATATGCCCCATAATACTTAATCAGAAAGCTGTAGTCTGACAAGTCCTATACTTGTACAGACAGGACTACGTTATCCCTGGGCTCAAGGTGCTACAATGGCGACATTCACAAGAACAATTTCCTTCAAAGCCCTCTGCATTGCACACGGGGCAGACCATGGGACAGGAACAGTCTTCTTACAATCTACATTTAAGTCTAAGAAATATGAACAGCACTCTCGCATTGAGAAAAACAATAAAGACCTAGCTGTTCCCGAAATTATGCTTGAAGTGATTCCCAGACTACAAGTGAGACTGGTTTGTCTATGCTGAGCTCAAATTTAATATGTCTGCTGGCGTCTCAGTGCGTCTCGAGAAGTCTGCCTTTGTTGACTCTCCCTTGTAGTAGGCTAAGTTGAGTGGTTTGGGCGTCAGCATTTAGGCCTGCCTCCCTCACTGACTGCCTCTGTTCAGGAGTCATGTCAGGTTCACACCAGACAATTTTATGAGTTCCATGGGGCATATTTTGTGTCTTGGTGCCAGGTTCAGGATGTTGTTTACAGAATCTGGGATATGGATGTCTATTTCTACCCTTCGCGTTCAGTGGGCCTCCATTTTGGCCTTCCAAGAGGCCAGGGTGGTCTTTCTTCTATTCCAATTTTGGGGCTTGTCTTTTAAAAGATTTTGCTCTCCATTGTTCAGTGATTAAACCTTTTGCCCTTGCCCAGGAGCTGCTTCTGATCATCGAGGTGCTGCAGGGCCATCTGTTTGAGGGATGTCACTCAAGATTCTCACTTTGAAGACTTTTTTCTGCTGGCCATCACTTCTGCTAGTTAGTTAAGTGGGGTGAACCAGGAATTTTGATTGCCTACCTACCGTATCTGTATATTTTCCCTGACTGACTGGTGTATGCTTGAGCCATGGATTTCTTCTTCTTCGGAGGTGTCTTCCTTTCAATTAAAGCTAGAGATTTCCTTCTTTCCTTTTTCCCTACTTGTCATTCTGTGTAGGAAGAAGGTTTTCATTTTTTTAATATAGCCAGACCGGTTCTGACATATATTTCCAGCTATCACTATATTCGCTTGGGCCAACTGGCATCTTTGGTTCATCCACACCCTTACTTCCACCAGGACAACACTCTGGTAGTGTACCCAGCAGACATAGAGTCAGCAGTCCAAGGTCATCATTATTGCGGTGCAGATCGGAACCCTGATGGATGTCACAGCAGTTGAGGCCTCAGGGATGGTCGTAGGTGCAGCATCTTCCAGCTGCTCACTGTGAGAAGTTGGCCTGGCATATGCTGTCCACTAATTATAGTGGGCACCTTGCACCAGTCCAAATCGACTCTTATGGTAGGTAGGTTAAAGACAACCTTATTGAAAGCTATCCTAGTGGTAGCTATGGAGAGCAGCCTTCAGGCTAAGTCTTGAAGGAATGTAAAGCAGCTTGTTTTACCAGTCTATAATCTCTTGAGTGACCAAATGAAAGAGCACCACACCAGGTATATATTCAAAATATATGTATTTATTACTAAACACACCCCTCTAGTCTCTTTATGAGGCTAGAGTTCGAAGTACATAGGTTATAAGATCTTAAATCACAGTAATAGCACAAATACACGTTTGGGCCCTAGGGGCGTACCAAACCATATACCAATAAAGTGGTATGCGAACCACGACTGAACTAGACACTAGGCCTAGAGCCTCTAGAAGTGCTTGGACCACAAGGAACCACCCAAGGTAGTGACACAGGGGACCCACGGGAGACGCGTGCAGTATAAATACACAACCGCGATACGCCGTTAACTTCTATGGAGAAAGTCGGGATCGGGAAAATAGAGGAAAGGGACACTTAAAAGAGGACTAGGACAAAACCCTTTGAGATCTAGGACTTTGAAGAGTCTCTACCCACGGGAGCACCGGAGTACTCGTGTTACCTCACCCAGGGAAGCCGGGTGCATAGGTGCCTTTCGGGGTCGGGTTTCGTCAGTCGTTTCGTATGGCGATCTGCTGCAAAGTGCTGCTGGCGATCAGGAGAAAAGTGTCCGGGTGGATCCAAGAGTGGATCGGAGTTCTGAAGAACCTGAAAGCAGAGGGGACAGAGTCTGGGTCACTAGCCAGTGACCAGGACGGCGATGGACAGATGCCCACCGATGTCGAGTGCTTCAGGTGCAGTGACGGTCGTCTTGACTCTTCAGCCACGAGGTCCGGGAGGCGTTGTCGGTGACCAGGAGCAGGATTCGGGCTGGTGCTCGATGTCTGTCGAGTGCTGAGATGTCGGCGACCGGATTGGACCGAACAAGCCTTGGCAACGGCAAGTCTCGAGTAAGATGTAGATCGTCGATGATGCAGACCAGCAAGGTCTGGGGAACTCACCCAGCGAGGGTAAGTGAGGGCAGGCCTGGAGCAACCAGGATGCCAAGTAAAGAAAAGATTGGCCTTCGTTAAGGGCTACTAGCCAACGGGCTAGCGACCGCGAAGGAGCCTCGTGACGCCGCACGTGGAGCTGGCTTACAGGACACTCGTGGAGTGGGGGCCAGTGATCTTCGGTGCAGGTGGTGCTGGAGGCTAGGGCTATTCGGAGCCCAGAGCACGACTTCTTGGGAGACCCAGAAGTTGGTGCACTTGCAAGTGTGCTCGGTGTCCAGGGGTCACGGTCTCAAGTCACCCACGATAGCCACGGGCCTCAGCTTTGCTGGGGACTCAGGGTAGCCTCGGGAAGTCTGAGAATCCACCTCTGGTGATGCGATGACTTCGGCGTCCGACGGGAGCTTCAGTAATGCGAACCGGACAGATGCTTCTTTGGTGCCTGCCAAGCAGGGAGTCACTCCTTGACCCCAAGGAGATTCTTCAGTCCTCTAATCTTGTCGTAGAGCGTCGAAGGTCCAGGATTCAGTGTCAGAGTTTCGTCCAGGTATAATCTAAAGTCCTAAGGACTGGGTTCCTACCTTTATTCTAAAAATAGGGGATGGACTACTCTGTGGCCCCACCTATGGGTGGGTCAGGGCAGAGGGGTGGCTACACCCCTTTCCCTTTGTCCAGTTCGCGCCAAAGCAGGGGCTGCGAGCCCCTGATCCGGTTTGAACTGGGGTATGCACAGGGACACCAAATGTGCCCCCAGTGCAGGACTTCAAAGCACCCGAAAGTGCTCCCGCCCAGCCCCAATACACATTGTCCTGTCTGGGGAGGTGGTCACACCTCCCTGGGACAGGAAACCTATTGTCCAGGCCTCCCCTGCCGGAGTTTCGTCCAGCAGCAGGAGGCCAGACTCGTGTCTGTGGCAGCAGCATCCATTTTGTGATGCCAGGGCTCTGGAAAGAAGTTACCGGACTCGTCAGAGTTAACATGCCTTTCCCTCTAGAAGGGTGGAATGCTACCCCCGCCGCCAGGATTGGCGGGGGGTAGTATTCCAAGATGTTTGACACCAAACACGACATGTTTAGGTGCAGCCATTCCAAAGTTAGCATTTTACCGCGAGGATATAATGCGCTTAAGAGTATATGGTCAGGCTGCACTACAAACAGCATCAGAGATGGTCTCCGAACGCTGCAGAGGGGCCCTGCTCATGCAGGGGCACCCTCTCACATAGGAACCATGCACTCTGCCTTTAGGATTGATAAGGCCTGCCTTAGGAGTGACTTATAGGTTTATATGTGTGTATGCTTTTAGTGATATAGGTAACCTATACCACAGTAAGGGGTGCATGCACCACCTTACCCAGGCTGCAGTAGCAGACCTGTGGTGTCAGTTTGGATGGCCTTCCAGGGGTGGCATAATACATGCTGCAGCCCCTGGTAGGCCTCTGAGGTACCTATGCCCTTGGTACATAGTATACCATATACTAGGGACTTATAAGGGCACTCCAGATTCCAATCAGAGATGTGCCTAAGGCACATGGAAACCTTTTTACAGAGAAAGCAGATAGACTGGGGCCCTGAATAGTAGGATCCCAGTCCAACTAAGTCATAAACCAGCAAAACACCATAAAAAAAGTGGGGGCAACCATATAGTCAGATTCCACCTTCCTACACTCACAACGTGGGTAGATGAAGCCTTTAACTCATTGGCATTTGAAGTCACGCACAGGAAAAATACTCAGGCAGATGCGGCCATGCACAGACCGGTTACTTCTGGTAAACGTGGCCACAACAAGCCATGTAGTCTCCATCCTGGAGCACCCCAGCAAAGGCATAGCAGTGTGTTAAGTTTCAGCACCTGGCCTTTATCAGCCAACTGAAGGAGTAATCAGGGAAATAGAAAAAAAGCAAACCTCACCTAAAGGTTCCCCTCACCTTGCACAACGAGTCTGCAGTCCCACCCCTCACTCCTGCCATCCGCCAAACGGGAGTGTTTAGGAAGAATAATCAGACGCTTTTTGCCAAGCAAAAGACCTAATTAAATTTCTGTCTCAACTCCCCTCACTTCATTGTCTAGGTCTTCTCCAGCTTCTGGAATGACATGAGTGAACCAGATAAAAAGGTTGGTCTGGTCAAAACTATGGATTCAAAGCACAGTATGCTGCCACAGCCTCTCCCTGTGCTAAACCCATGACTGGGACAGATGTCCACTGTCTGCCAATGAGGGCATGCTTACTGCACCCCTCCAGTCACAGCACAAACCTAGGACCTTACTCACATCAAGGAACAGGCCCCGTAATCGGCATACATGCTACATTAGCGTCACATTAGGGCCAAAATTAAAAAAACAGGATACCAGATACACGCAGTTGGACACTCAGTGCAGGGGAACATGGCTGTACATCATGCAGGGGACATTTCTGTCTCAACAGATGCTCTTCCCAGATCAGACTGTTGGGGAAACCAAGAGGTCGGCTTGGCAAAACGAGTGCAAAAGGCACATCTGCATTCCCATGAATCATTCCAGCTTTGTATTCTACCATACAATCTAGACTTGGTAATGAGATAGACCATTGAAGCAATTTGGGATTCTCATGCTTCATTGGCATCATCCATTAGAGTAGTTTGTGATTTGTTTATACCACAAACTTAATATCAAACACATCTGTCCAGAACCTTCTCATAGCCACTCTATAGCAAAGCATACCTTTTCAATGACTGCCCCAGTTTGTGTTCTCAGTGACTTATGACTAATAATGGCCACCAGACCCTCTCTACCCTGGTCATCGAATTGAGCCAGCACTGCTCCAACTCATTTATTTGAGGAAAGTCTCTGAGCAATGTGAACTGGCAATGCACAGGGTAACCAAACAGAATTTCAAAGGGACTGAACCCCACTCCCTTGTGTGAAGGTTCCCTGTAAACAAATATAACATATTGCAAAATATCCTATTTCCTCTTGATGTTTTTGGGAAGAGTCTCTATCATACTCTTAAGGATCTTATTGAACTTTTCCGCCAAGCTACTGGCATATGGGTGAGAACTACAACTAAATGGCCTCAATTGCTGAGACCCAATTAAAGGTGTGATTATGTGCGCGAATCGGCATGAATGGAGCAGCAACTGCTAGTTGAAGTTTGTCCTGAGTGTCCAAATATGCCACATATTGTGATTGGCCTGTGCATGGCCACAACTGGCAAGTGTGCCAAGTGTGGTAACCGGCCTCTGTGTGGCTTCAACGGTCCAAAAAGAATGGGCCTGTGCCTGTACAATATAGCGCTACAAATACAGAGGTCACAACCATCGAGAAGAGGCTGTACTTGCCAAAGTGTCACCAGGTCCAATTGAGGCCCCAGCAGGGACCCGCCGGCTCTGGCGTAGTTCGCTCGCCAAGCCGCCAAAGTCAGAGACACTCACAGTTGGTCCACTTGGGACAATGTCAAGCCAGGATTGCCATCCCTGGTCTGGGGCCTAAGGACACGGCAGGGCACACTTCCGTGCTTAGACAACACCCCTAAAAGGGAAGTAGAAAAAAGAGATGCTGGATGTGTCCCCTCTCATACCAAGAGAGGTTGTGAAGACCGGGCGGCAAGGCCAAGCTATAGGGACTGTTTCCACCACCTTGTTGTAAGAACTATTGAACTGAGACGGTGCACACTCATATTTGGGGATTATTAAAAACCGTACCTCAGCTTAATTCATGCTACTGCTACATACCCTATAAACGAGGGGATGAGCCAGAACTGTGGGAGGGCAGGGACTTGTGGGGAAGCATGGAGAAAGTGGAGAGAGGCGCACAACTGTCTGAATAGTATTCAGAGACGCTAAACAGTTTTATGTTTTATAAGTAGTGTGTAGGATTGCATTCTGGTGTGTATTAAAGCACTTTTCTTTCTTGTAAAGAAAGCACAGGCTTGAACATTCCATTATTGACTTGTTGATTAATTGTTGAGCTCTGAGCTGGAGCACCCTCACACTGCCTCCCTTAGAAGCCTGTGACTCCTCACCATCACTACCAGTGAGAGTTAATCTGTGGAAGGAGTTGCAATTGGCCAGTTTCCCGAGCCACAGCAGCACAGACCCCAGGACATCATAGTCCTCAACTCCCAGGGTGAAGCCTAGTAAACCCTGCTTGCCCCTGGCCCATGAACATGGTCCGGTACTTGGGTGCTGGTTGCTACTTGTCGAAGTAGTATCATTGGTGGTGCCCTCAGGGCCTACTGTTTCCCAGTCCAATGTTATGTCCCTGCAGAAGGTTTGGCTGGTTGCAAGGTGCTTGTGCACTGTCATATTGATGGAAGGAAGAGCGTTCACGATACTGGAATGTCTGATTCATCTGAAGGCTGTCCACTTTGCTGCTGGCGGTCCAGTGCACTTGAAGTTCTTTTCCCTTATCTGAATTCTTTAGTCAGCTCTATGACACTAGTGTGTTTCAGATTGGGTGTCAGAATATCGTAAACAGAAATTTCTTCTGACATAAATTGTCCTAAATACTGTTTGCAAAAATATCACCCCATTAGGTGTAGACTCTCTATCTTAACTCCTATGTGGCAATATTTTTGTAGACAATATTTAGATCGCAATATTTATGTCAGAGGATATTCTTACAATTATATTATAGGACCACATCCATGAACTGGGCATGAAATGTCTGCATGTGTGTTTTCTATTTGAACAGCATGCCCTATTGATGAAATCCTGCCTTGTGCCAGTGCGGATATTAAAAGTTAAGATTAAAAGTAAAAATAGCAAGGGGTGTTTAGAATGCAATGGTCCTATGACCCTTTTTCCTTGCATCCTAAACACCCCTTGCTATTTTTAGATTTAATATTCCTGACTACTCCGCCAATAAAGGGATACCTTGGAGTATTCGAGGGAATTTTAATCTGTAGTTACGCCCCCTGTTCTTTTTCTTTTAAGAGCTCCCTGGAAGACGGTTGAGCCCACCCTGACCTTTAGGAGTCAGGGCGAACCCGATGATGAATCATGACACTACTAGAGTGTGAGAGTTATTTAAAGAAAAGGAAGACTTTCCTTTCCCGCAATTAGAAACGCGGTGTCTTAGTGAGGACTAGCATTCCCTAGCATGCTATATCTGTAACTGTAGGTGGGATACCTGTAAGTTGTATGTATATATAGCTAGGGAGGACATATCCCCCCTTTTCCTTTCTGATAGTGAAAGGACCTCTCTACCCTCCAGATCTCAGTTGGGGCCATCACCCCTCCCAGATCTTAGTGCGTAAGAGCATTTATTATTAGACCTCTTTCTTGGATGGTCCACTCTCTGGGGCACTCCCCTTTTAATGGTAATATATATGGGCATCATTGATACACTATGGGCAACTTTGCATCCTTCCTATATTGTAGCTGTAACAGCCTAGACATTTTTTTTTTTTTTTCATATAGTTTCTATTATTTTTGTCCAGATGCTCGCAGAGATTTGATGTTTTAACATGCTGTCTTTGAAGATCCATCCAGGCCACCTTTCCATCTTTAGCATGGTTAAATCAAGATCAGGCCGGGAGATCAATCCAGTACTGGAGGAGTAAACCTGGGTCATTATTTGAGGTTGAACACTTATACATTGCATTATGGCCCTAGGGCAAAATATTCTCAAATTCAATTTTGTATGAATTACCAGTAACCCAAACAAGTTTTTGACAAAGACTGCTGATCATGAACCATGCAGCGGCTCTGCTATTACAGCCAGTGGTTCTCAGTTAACTGGCACTGTGCCACTCTATTGTGCTTTTGTCAACTTTTCCAAGTATTTTGTTTACCTGGATTGCAAGATGTTTTGAAGTACGTTATAGGAACTCGACGTTATTACAGGATCCATATATTAACTGGCCTTCATAATGATACCTGGGTTTAGATATCTAGCACATGTGATGCTGCTGTAAATCAGAAAATTGCTTCAAAAACACGATTATGGTAAGGCTGTTAGCTCATCCTCACCTTATTTACTATACATATGATATGAAAAATAAAATAGCATTTGTATGAGCTTTGTCACCTTCTCTTGGAACTCATAAGGTGGGGCTTTATTAGTATGCTGATGTTCTGCTTGTATGTAAGTGAACTCTTGTTGGGTTAAAGAGGAAGCTGAACACACTAACGGAATATACAATAATGAATGCAGTTAGGATTAATTATAATGTGAAGCCAGCCTTATTAAAGTTTAGCAGTATAAATAACTTGACATTTAATTTGGCAGCAAGATGAGTTGGCACCAATCAAACACTCTGGTTACCATCAGGAAGGAATCACTGAGTTTCAATTTGTAATGTGGAGAACACTGTTTAAGAGCATTCTTAAAGTCATATAATGCCAACGTTAACCAGTTCTTATGTAGAGAGTTTTAAAGGTTAGAAAGTTTTTATGTAGGGAGCTATGAGGATTAACCAAATCTTATATAAGGCGCTATGACTTGTTTCCCTTTCAATGGTAACCAATAGGCAAGAATGAAGCCCTGCTTTGTAGAAAGCTGTTGATACTGGGAATGATACACTGTCTGAATTAATCAGACTAGAGACTGATCTTAGGTCTAGGTTGACTAAGAGACTTGCCTCAAACCTAGGCCCTAAATACGATGGCCGGTGGATTGCCACTGACAGGCCATCGGTGGCGGTCCGCCCTCCATCTAGGGCATCTGTCTGACCGCTGCATTACAATGCAGCCGGTCGGACCACAGAGGTGGGGAATGACCGCAGCCACCGACAGGATCCTGTCGGGATGGCAGTCGGATTCCTAATACCTGCAATGGGGACAGTGGCTGCGTAGGCACCACCATAGGGATTAGGATATACCTTTCCCTATGCTTTTTCATGGCAGTCAGACCACCATGAAAAGGCAGATGGAAAGCGAGTTTGGGGGCCCCTACTAGAGCCCCTGTTCCCCATGGGCCTCCGCTATGGGATCTGGGGGGCACCCGTGGTGCCCCTCAAAACATCCATGCACCCTATGCCAGGCACCACCTGGTGCAGGGATGTTTCTAAACATGCCTGTTTGCATTGAGGGTTGTGCTGTGGCCCTTTTCCGGGCTGCAGCACAAGCCTCAATGCAAAAAGGCATGTTTCTGACCACCTATAGGGTGGTCGGATTGTAATTAGGAGGTCACAACCACCACCTACTTGTCAGGCAGTCCCGATCCCGAAACGATGGCTGTCGGACGCTCATCCAACCCCCATTGTAATCAGCCCCCTAGAGTGGTATTTTCCATTGAAGAGGGCCCAGCTCAGTATGTTGGGGATATCCTAATATGATGAACCTACAAACACATAAAATGGATAATGTTGAGATTATGAGGCATACTGCATGACATGGATAATTGTGTTGGGACTTTTAGATTTACACAATGACCAACCCTGGGTTTGTTTAAGAGATTGGTTAAAAATGAATTTAAATTTTAACATGGATTGGTGTATGGCTGTGTATTTATAAGAGTTGTGGTTGGCTGCAAAAATTTGAAAAGGTCTGGGAGCTATTGATATGTTTTAATGGTCTTGTTTGTAGCAACGGATGTATCTTTTTAGTATCTATTTCAAACCTTTCTTGCATCGGAGCAAATAGTTGTTACATGCTGTTACAAATGAAAGCCCATTTGAATATTTGAGATTTGTTTAAATCCGCTGTCTTTGATGTTCTTTTTTTTCTGTTCAAATATTTTATTGAGTGCAAAAACATACAATCAGATGACATGCAATACAAGTACAAGGTATATTGTATTACAATCATTCCAAATATGCGATATACAATACCATATGGGAGTTATAGGAGTTCCTACTTACACAACTATAATAGTACATTGGAATATATGTATATAGAAGAAACATTTGAACATGAGATCTACCACCATAGATGAGCAGGTGGTATCGGACAAAAAGAGGGTTATGCATACCAAAGGGATCCCACACTTTAGGATGTTAGTTATGGAATATGTGTATCATCATGATGTATCACCTACATAATGAGAGCAATTAGAGGGGAACTATGAGCCTGAGGTAGGGGGAAGGAGAGTGGGGGGAAGAAATAAGTGAGCTATGCAAGTGGGTATCCATGGGCCTAGCCAGACTCTAGGGTGTAAGTGAGGGTAAGTCATCCAAAATGAGTGTTCTTCTCAATTAAAATATCTAGAGAGCACCACACTGCACTGTAGGTTGGGTGGGAGGATTGCGATTGAGAATGCATAGAATGTGCCCCTCTGAGGTATGAAACCCATGCCCACCAAGTATGGTGAGAGAGATGGTTAAATGATTTCCATTCTGAAAGAATAATTTTCACTGCAATAGTAAGAAGCAGATCTAAGAGGGCCATATTGTTGGCATGAAGAATCAGAGTGCTCTCTGAGGCCAAGGGATATAAGGCTACCATAGGAAACCTTAGGGTTATTGGACTGTCAAATGTATCTTATAATCTGCCCTGTATTGAGCGCCAAAATGGTTCCAGAAGTGGACATTCAAAGAACATGTGCTGGTGTGAACCAGGCTCTTGTTTGCAGTTCCAGCATTTGTCAGTCTCTCATAGGTTTAGTTTGTAAAGTCTGGCTGGGGTCCAATGAAGTAGGTTTATTGTAAAGAATTTGGATTGTACGGGGGGCAATTTTGTTGCATAGTGCAAATTTTCCAATGTTCCTCCATTGATCATCAGTAATGTGTTTAAAGACATCAGTATTGAGATGTTTACCCCATTTGGCATTTAGTATTGATGGTTGTGATGTGAATGGTTCCGATAAGAATTTATAGATTTTAGAGGCAATATGCCCTGAATGCTGCCATCTTGCAAGACTTAATGGTAGCGATGAATGTTTGGTGAGAATGAGTTTTGATAGTTTCACCTTCATTTTAAGGAAACTATAAAAGTGGATATTGGAGAGGCCAAACCTATCCGCTAAAGTCAGGCAGGGAAGTGGTTCATCATTGGTGTCATATAGGTCTATGATTAGCGTGATGCTCATGATTTTGCAACCTGACCATCAAGTTCAGTTTTCATTTTAGGGTTATGCCACAATGAGGCCCATCTGTAATTATGAATAGGCTTTGAAAGCCTTCTGTCCAGTAACTTCAAAGCATTGGCGGTATCCGTAAAGATTTGTTGGGCATGAGGCATTGTGAATTTCGACATTGTAACAATAGAAAATGTACTGAAAGGTGAGCATATACTTCGTTCTATCTCCAGCCATCTAGGGGAGTTGGGTGCTTCTGGAAGTAACCAAAAAGCCCCTTGGGTCACCAGGAAGGCAGATTGATAAAGGTTCCAATTTGGGATACTACAACCCCAGTGAGAGGGACTTTTCCTAAGTGATTTACAAGAGATCCTCGCTCTCTTATCACTCCAAAGGAACTTCAAAGTAATTTGATCAATTTCGTGAAAGAAAGAGGTTGGGAGTTTTAGTGGCAGCATGGAGGATACGAAATTCATCTTAAGGGTTTGGATTCTGCCCCTGCAAGAGATGAACTTCAGGGACCAAGAAGATAGCAGATCCCTAACTTTGGCGATAGTTTGTATCTCATTGTATTGTGCTGTCTCAGTTAGATCTCCACAGAACCAGATTCCTAGGTATTTAAGCTGGTTAGGCTGCCATTTAAGATCTGAGTCACCCAGGTGAGAGGGGAAGCATAACGAATTTAAGAGAAAGGCCTCCGTTTTGTCCCAGTTTAATGTATAGCCAAATGCCTCAGAGAGTGAGTGGAGGATGTTAGTAATGCTTGGAATTGCAGTTTCGATGTCTTCAGAGAAGATGAGAATATCATCCGCGTAAGCCGCAGTTTTATATCTCTTGGTATAAATTGGAGACCTCTGATCTCCGGGGCAGCATTGAGTAATTGAAGTAAGGGGTGAATGGCGAATAAGAAAAGTTGAGGGGAAAGGGAACATCCCTGTCTTGTACCTTGGTGTAGGTCAAATTATGAGGAGGTAGAACCATTTATCCAAATGTTTGCTTTGAGGTTGGCATATAAAGCCATAACTATGTTAATGAATGAGTGCCCAAGATTATGGGATTCCAAGACAGTGTGCAGAAAAGGCCATGACACTTTATCGAAAGCCTTTTTGGCATCAAGTGTGATCGCCGCTGTCGGAAGCGAGGAAAGGCAGGACTTTTCTATTATGTGGCACAATATACGGATATTGTCCCTGGCAAGATGACCCTTAACAAAACTGGTTTGGGAGTTATGTATTAATTTGCGTAGAAAACTCTCTAATCTATTACCTAAAATCTTCCCAAAATTTTTGCTTCCATATTTAAAAGCGAGACTGGATGGAAATTTTTAGGATCAAATTAATCCTTCCCTTCTTTAGGATTAACCACTATTGTGGCCTCAGACGTTGATCCCTACACTTTGCCCTGACGCGCAAAGTGATCCAATGTGTTTTTGAGGTGATTGATGAATGAGGAAAGCCATCCGGATCTGGTGCCTTACCTGACAGCATAAACATTATAGCTTTAACAATTTCCTCTATATATTGGCTGATTCAGGCATGTTTTATCCGAATCAGAGACCAAGGCCATGGGAAGGATATTTAGAAAGTCTAAACATTTCGTTTTATCACATAGCATCCCTGGAGTATAGAGTTTACTATAGAAGTCCTTGAACACCGCAAGTATCTCTTCAGTTTAAAGTTTTTGTGAGCCATCGTGGGCCATGATGTGAGATATCTGGTTGTTGCAATTATTACATTTAAGAGTGGCGGCAAGCATTTTCCCAGCTTTGTTACGGAGCAGGAGTTGCCTTGATTTTTGTGCATGAACACTGAGATATGCCCTTTTACTCACAATGGTGTTGTAGGTATATTTCTAGTTTTTAATCTTATCTAACAAGGACTTGCAATTAGAGTGTCTAAATGTCTCTTCTTTGTTTTTAATTTTGGCCTCTAAGTTATGTAATGTTCTCTTAATTTTACAATTTTTGGCTGCCATCTGTTTCCTATAACCCCTCTGATGACATATGTAAATGCGTCCCACAGAATGTCTGGGGAATCAACAGAGTGCTAATTTTGAAGATCTTCAATATCCTGCTGCTTCTCTAAGACTTCTGTATTTAAATTCCAAATTCTGCCAGTGTTTGTGTCAGACACGAATCTAATAAACATGGATACTGCAGTATGGTCCGAGATAAGAATAGGGTGGATCTTAACATGAGTAGTTTCTTTGAAGAGAGAGTCGTCTACAAGTAGATAATCTATGCGTGAGAATCTAGAATGAGGGAGAGAAGAAAGTAAAATAATTACCCTTGGGATAGTGTAGTCTCCACACATCCAAGAAATGGTGAGAGGCGCAAAGACTAAGCATTTGTTTGTGTGACCTAGGAAATTTAAATTTAAAAGCTGAGTAACGGTCTAGAATGGGATCCATATGAAGATTAAAGTCCCCACCCACAATAGGGCTAGATTTAGAATTTGACAGACTGAGTGCAGTCAGTCAGGGTGGTGGAGGCCATTACGTCAACCACCCTGATGAACTCCCACCCATGAAACTGAGAGATCACCTCTGGCACAGCAGAGATCTCTGTACTTTGACAGGAACTATCTTCATGGCAATTCCTGTCATTGTACAAAACGTTTAGTGGATTTCTGCTGTTGGGTTTGATGGCTGTTCACCAAAATTTACAAATGGTTTTGTTTTAAAAAACAACCTACCAAATGGGGAATTTGTTATTGAAAAAACATATAGCTAATGTTTTTTTTAAATAACTGTTTTTTCCCTGGGTGTGGGCGTTATTATTTGATCTTTTTCTGTTTCTCACTGCCAGTGAGGTGAGGGAAAGAAAGAAAAGGATTTCACACCATCCTCCTTAAATAGGACAGGAGGTGTAATGCCCCTCCTCCATCAGACCCTACTCTGTTGGGCCACTGAAGGAAGCTTTCCGTCGACAGAGCAGACTGGGGCACCACTAAAGGAAAGCTGAGAACCTGTCTGACTGTGATTGGCAGATCATCAGATTGGCAGATAGGGTACTCCATTGCATTTGCGACGCAGTACCCAATCTGCCAAACTCTAAATCTGACCCTTAGATTTTATGATATTCAGTCACTTTATGCTATTGTTCATTTGCTTGAATTCTGATAAAAAAAATCAATAAAACCTGTTTTAAAAAGGAATGCACTTTATAAACTGACAAATGTAACAGACCTACAACAGATACGCACCTTTTCTTGTTATTTCTTGTAGTAGTTTTGCTGGTGGATCCTTCATTGGTGAATATGAGATGCTCGGGTGCCGACTGCATATAAAAAGTTTGTGAGGGCTGAAATGGGACATTTACCACTACTTGTGACAGTAGGGGCATGGCACAATTTAAAGCATAGAAGTAGAATATATAGATTGAGTGACAGATCATATTTTGCTACAATGTAAATGTTTGCAACAGTTAGGATCAATTTGCTTTCCCTCATTATCTATACTAGGTACTGATTTGAATTAGTATAATGAACTTTGTAGGATAGTAAATGACACTGACACATATGCACCAAATTGACTTGCTTGTTTTTGTGATGTTTTTATTAAATGTGTTGGTGACATAAAAATAAATAAATTACATAAAATGGACTCATACATGTTTTAGAGTGTGTTTAGAAATTAATAGAATATTGTGGTTTTGTCAAACAATATAATCAACTTAAAATAAATATAATATAGTCCATCTTTGTCTAGAAATATGAGCTGGGACACTAAGGGGATTTGTCTGTCTAGCAGTTTCATCTTTCCACTCATTCAATAGTAGATCGTCTTTGTTAAAACCCTCACAAATTGGATGCTACTGTTTCATTGTGGAAATATTGACCTTACAAAAATGTTGCATCTACTATATTGTCCAGGTAAATAAATATTTTCTATTTGTAACTTCACATTCTATTACCTTGACAATACAACGGAAATGGATGCATCCAATATTTTTCAAGGTTGATATTTCAACCATGATATAATGGTATAACATCCTTCACAGTTGTAAGCTTCCCACATTTGCACTTGTCTCAGGTTAGCTGCTCTACCACCCAACGTTCCCCTCACTCACCTTATCTCTGGCTATTTTAAAATTATCTCCATTGAATAGCTTTCCATCCACTTGTACCTCTATTTTCCCTCTTGGCTCTTGCCAGAAACGTAATCCAACCAGATTGTGATGGAAATTTGCCACAAAAACTATCACAGTCTCTCTGTGATGGCCATTCATCAATATAAATACTCCACTCAAAAATAAAAACCTTACAACACAGAGCCCATCCGTTTTTTGCCATGTCTCTCCTTATACAATCTCCAGAAACTGGGAAAACCTGCTTCATCTTCTCTCCTCTGAGGGTAGCCTTTTAAGCTTGCCAAAAATGTGTCTCCTTGTCAAGCAGAACACAGTCTTTATTATTTACCAGAAGGAGATATTATTTGGTCGGAGTATTTCGTGATGTACTTTCAGAGTAGCAAATCTTACAGCTTCATATGGGTTACCCCTAAATCTTTAGCTACCCTTCCCTTACATAATTCTTCCGTGTATTATTTTTAAGGCTCCCAGTTTTCTGTTTTTACTGATTTTTACAGATAAATGCAGACAGAAAACAATATGTTTCCTCTCTGTATTTATTTTTAAAAGTGGAAAAATACTGAAAATTGTGCTTCTTGTGATTGACTCACCATGCCTTTTTTCCTGAATTCTAGGCCAACAGCTAAGCAGGCAGACAGCATGTCCAGTTAAAAAACAGGATGAGATTTGCTTAAATACAAGCATATGTTAAGGCATATATGAAAAATAATGATAATATTTACCTGTGGGTGTAGTGTTTTGTTATATTTGGCTGCTTAATTTGCTAAAACGCGACATGCATCAAAGTCTGAGTGCATGTTCATCAGTTAAATAAATGTGGAAATGTACCATTTAACAACTCCATTTATTCTCAAAACACAAAAAAAATACGGATAAATACCAACAAGATGGCCAAAAAATAAATTTGGATAAATACAGACGGAAATGTTAAAAAAATAAATACCATAAAACCGGGAGCCATAAATATTTTGTATGTGAACCGTTGGGGCATTAACCACAGCTGTCCCTGTTACTAGTTCCTGCAAAACAAACACAAAGGGAAAGTTGGAAAACAAATTGATAATCAATGTATAAATCCATATTGACACAGTGCTCATGTCAGACAAACATGAATTGAAACCATTGAAAGATGTGGATCCTTAATATCAATGGCAGAATTATGGTGGTACTTAATATAAAAGTCATAATATCGTGGGCACAATCATATCGAAGGCTGGAGTATTGACGGTAAGTATATAATTTTTATTTTTTTAACCAAAAAATGGAGGTTTCAAATTTCTATCACTTCAATATCATGGTTTCTAATATCCTTTTTTATGTCTTTTAATGTAAATAATGTTTAATTTATTTATTTTCTTTCTAAATATTCTTAATTTTTTTTAACTGTACTTTTGTTTGGGTATTTTATAGTTTTTTGTCTAATTTTGTTTATTTCATTTGTAATTGTAGTGTTTTACTTTTGTTCAAGTTAAATAAATTTCCAATAGTATTGTTACATTTTTATTTACTAATTAAAATGTATATTTTTGTTTATATTGTTTATATTTTGGGTTGTTGGGTTCTCTAAGGTATTCTGGTTGGTAGTGCTTTAAAATACATATATTTTTAGTTTTATTTTTTCAAATATTTGTTCCACTTTTGTTACAAAACAATTGCGAAATTGCTATAAATTTTAAATTAAATTTTGATAATGAAATTATTGTGCTAATCTAAATTTGTGACTAAAATGAGTCCAATTTTTTTTTTTTTATATTTATATTACTTTTTAGATTTAAAAAAAAACAAATTAGCTATTTTTTACTTTAGTAAGTAATGCAGTTCCCATATTTTAATTGTTTTTTTTGTTTTAAATTTATTCAATTTAATTTTCCATTTTTTTCCTTTAATATTGAGCGCCCGACTGACATCATTTTGGGAACGGGACCGCCGGACAGGTAGTCGCCGACCTCTAAATTACGATCCGACAGCTGTATACATGTCTTTTTGCTTGAGGCTTGTGCTGCGGCCCAGAACAGGGCTGCAGCACAAACCCAAATGCAAAAAGGCATATTTGGAAACATCCCTGCACAGTGTGCCAGGCACCATGTAGTGCATGGGTGTTTTGAGGGCACCATGGATGCCCCCTATGCCCCATAGCGGAGGCCCAGGGGGGATGGGGCCCTGCCAGGGGTCCCCTAAGTCCCTTTCTGACAGCCTTTCTATGGTGGTCGGACAGCAATGGAAAGACTGTCAGAAAGGGACATCGTAATCCCTAGGGCGATGCCTGAGCAGGCACTGCCCCCATCATAGGATACTACGTTCCGACAGCTGCCTCCAACCGCCCGCGGCAGTCGGACAGCGGCACCAGATGTCGGATGGACCGCCACCGACAGGCCATCGGTGGTGGTCTATCTGACATCGTAATAAGGTTCTGTATTTTGGTTTTCAATATTTTTGTGAGTTCTAATGCTCATTTTACAACTCAATATTTTTGTAATCTATATTTATGTGTTAGATGTTTTTTGACTTTGAATATTTCTGAAGAACAATTTTAAATTCAATATTTCTATTATTTTAGTTTGAGGCAGAGGGTTCACAAAATTTTGGTAGTCAATATTTTGGTTTCAATATTTTGGTAGGTGAGTATTTTTGTGGTATTATTCAGGACTACAATCGATAGGTGTCCAAACAGCACAGGCCTGCAGCTGTTTTGGAGTTCACAGGTCAGTGGTCTGCATTATCAAGATAGCAACCAAGTAAGGAAACCTCTGTAGTCTTACATATGGCTAGGGCTGCATACCCCATGTAGTGAATCTGGAGCCAGGACAGGAAGGGAGAAACTCTATGCAATTCAAAGCCAGTTAGGAAGTCTCCCCCACTTCAGAGGCACAACTGGGTATCAGTACTGGACCTCTGACATCATGACTTCAGTACACTTCTGGACCTGTGAAGACTCAGCCATGAAGAAATGCTGTGCTACTGGAATGACTGCCACTCTGCTAGACTGCTGCTTTGTGGGACTCCTGCCTTGCTTTGCTGCCCTGCTGCCTACTGTTCCCCTGCCTGGGTGAGAAGGACTGGACCTGCATCAATTGAACCCAGAGAGACTCCAAGGGCCTGCTCCTGATTTGAAGACTCAGGGACATAAAAGACTTCCATCTTACCTGCATCTGCACCTGGACTGTGCCATCTGTGAGTCTACCCTACCAAGAGGTGCCTTGCCAGCCAGCCCTGGACCCAATGAAGTGAGGCCTAAGATGCTTCATCAAGCCAACCCACACATCCTCATTGGAACCGGCGCATCTTCACCTCTGCGTGGGTCGGAACTGGCACATCTTTGGCATTGTGGGGATCAGAACCGGCGTATCTTCGCCTTTGCATGGATCGGAACCGGTACACCCTCATAGTTGCATGGAGTGGACCCAGCAAATCCCCTTTGGATCCAGGAGCAGTAGTAGTACATCGAAATTGCAACCAGCGCATCACACATGGAACAGTTTATTCTTTAAAAATTCATATCTCAACTTGAGTTCTACTTATTGGTTTTTAGTCTTTTTGGTCTTTTTTTATTTAAGAAAATTATTCTCTATTGTTCTGAGTCTTTTTGTGGTGTTTTCACTGTGTTACTGTTTGAAGTGTTGCACAAATACTTTACACATTGCCTCTTAAGTTAAGCCTGACTGCTCTGTGCCAAGCTACCAGAGGGTGAGAACAGGATAATTTAGGGTGCGTTGTGACTTACCCTGACTAGGATTGTGATTGTGATGACTGTGATTGTGGTTCCTGTTTGGACAGGGTGCATAAGTCTGCCAACTAGAAACCCAATTTCTAACAATCCTCACAGATCACAGGCTACACATCAATAGTTCGGAAATCCATGATTGTCGTTTCTTTCCCTGAAGAAACCAACTTTGGACCTTACCACCCTAGTAAATTACTGCCAGATTTCACAACTTTCTTATCTCTCAAAACGTCTTGAAAATGAGTCTACACTAAGTCCAAGAAATGTATTGAGATGAATGATATTCTACATACTATGCAAGCAGGTTTTTATTCTGGGTGTAGCACTGAAACTGTTACAGGGACTACTCTAGACGAATTCAGACATTTTGTAACTATGGCTACACTCAGTGGCGTTCGATATGTGAGACCATCAGATTCTCATAAACAGATATAATGGCCTTGGAACTCGTGGCACTGCGCTAACTTGGTTTCAAGACTTTTTTTAATAGCCCGCCTAGATGGTAGCACTCCATCAGTTTTTTCATCTAAACCGGAGCTTACACAGGGTGTATTTCAAGGTGCCATCTTTTCTCCACTACTTTTCAACCTAGAAGTTATACTTTTGGATTCAATAATTCAGTCGTTTGTGTACACTTTTTTTAGTATGCAAAGAATACTCAAATCATGCTAGAGACCACTAATGGATTAGAGACCAGTGCAGACAATTTGCATCAATGTCTGACTAAAGTGGAAGCTTGGATGAGCCACATTTAATTAAAACTGAATGGCAACAACAGACATTTTGCTTCCTTATGTCTCATCACCTTTCGGGCGACTTCTTGTCTGGCCCCAAGAAGTAGGAGAACCTCCTACCCCTGTAGCATGTGTTTAAAATCAATGTGTTAAATTTGACTCACAGAAGACCTTCATTCTCCAAATTTACACTGTGACTAGTTCCTGTTTTTATCACCTTCTCGTTCTGAAAAGAATTCTGAACCTTTTTTCCTTCTTGTATAAAATGTAAGTCATGAAAACATGTATTTCCTCTCTCCTGGACCATTGCAGTGCATTTTATCTTTACTTACCGGACTGCCACCTTAGTCCTTTGCAACTGGTCCATTCTATGTTAACCAGGACAATTACAGACATGTCAGGACAATGTGAGGAAATGGGGTGTATTAAATGGTGTGGTTGTACAACCTCACCATGCAATACACTTACCTACCCCTTTAGGATCAGTAGGTTTCATCTGTAAAACCCTCAGCCCCATCTTGGGTAGCTGTGGCAATGAGCAGCAAGGCTTAAACAGAGGAACAAGTGTAAAGCGTTCAAACAGCATCAAAACAATTGAAGAAGAAATCGATGCGAAATCCAACTCCAATTTATAAAAATAGACTGCATTTTTATAAGAATTTAGATCTAGATGTCCAAAAGTCATGAATAGTGATTTCCTAATTGGGATTTCATGCAAATCATAATTAGGAATTAGCTATTTCTAATGTATGAAACTCTTTTGAGTTTCATTAGTGATTCCTAGTGGGTTGCAAATAGACCTACCACATGAATATTTGGCCTTGGCGAAGTAACAACTCCGCAAAGTTGGCAAAAAAACTCTGCCACGCTATAGAGATTTCTGTGAGCAGGCGTAGTTTTCCGGCATGCCCTTTCGCATTGCATTTCTTGTCAAACACAATGTGGAGTGTGTCCTCGCATTGGAAATCACACGCATACAGCGCCACACAGTTCGCATGGGCGTGGCCATCTTGTTTTCTCTGTTCTGTTCATGGTGCTAGGCCTATTTTTGAATCCCCTTTTGATTAAGCCATTGCAGACTCTTCTGTCCTTCTGTTAGCATTAGCGAATCAGTGATATCAGTCAGTTAGCGTTCTCGGTGACTTTCTTTATGTAGCTCGTACAGTCCCAAGCTATTTCACAGTAATGTGTAGTATGCATCTATGCAAGAAAGGAGACTGAGTTGGTCCATCAAGGGAGTTGAGAAATGAGGATAGAATCAAAGATCATTCATTGCAATGCATTAGTTCCAAATTTAGTTTTTGTTAAGGAAATTTGGAATAGTGATTTTAGGATTAGTATGGCCAACTCAGCGATAGTCGATAGACTTGAATCTACTACTAAAGGTGATCTGTTTTAGATAAGTACATAGTGATTGCGTTTGCCTGTCATAATAATTTTGTGGAGATTAACTGTACCACTAATCTATTTTTTTATCTTCTTCATTTCTTACATCAGCACCCAAGGGCAAGAAGAGGGGCAGTGCAGAGAAGGGTCCGGGAAGAGCTGGCGAGGACCAATGACCAGCGCTACTGCTGAGGGCTCTGTTCAGCTTAGTAAGTCCTATTATTTATCATTATTATTTCCCTAATGTTGGGTTTTTTATGATTGTTGAAGTAGTTGAGGGTAGAATCTTAGGGTACTGGAATTTTGGTGCTGGGTTCCAGGAGAGGAGTGCTGCCTGGAGCCTAGTGTTGCTGGCAAGATATAAAGTTGATCTGACACCCTTAACTGCCATCTTCCTTTAACGTGGCGACGAGGTCGGGATACGAATCCACATGTGCAAAGCACAATGTATTAGCTCTTTTACTTCTGCCCACTATGCTACTTTTAAATTTTGCCTTGTTTATTTTACTGATATGTCTCCTTTTTTTCCAACTCACCTATCCAATTATTGTTTGATTCCTGTTATCCCTGCATTACCTTTTTTTTCTTATTTTTGTTTTGGTAACTGACTTTTTCCAGTCTGTACTAGTCTATAGTTTACTTATCTTCTGCTTAGTGCTTTGTTGGTAATCTTTCCCTCTCCCCTATATAACTTGTGGTTCTGTAAGATTAAGGGTCTAATTTATATCTTGGTGGATGGTTTACTCCGTCAGAACGGTGCCGGAAACCCGTCTGCCGAAATATAAATCCCATTATGTCCTATGAGATTTATATTACGGCAGACAGAGGATACTGAATGTACTGATAATGGAGTGGAAGTTTTGGTGAAATACTAGATGAGAGAAAGTAAAGCTTAAATCATGGTGGCTGTGGGTGAATATAGAAGAATGAAAGGATGAATGAATAATTGGATTGCTTGGAAAAATAAGCACGGGAGCTTTTCTGGAGAGGGGCATGCTACTCACCCATTTCGCTTACTTTGTTTTATGATTATCAAAGTTATGGTTCAAAGTGTTTTTATATTTAACATGTTTATTTCTACTCCCTTGACTCACTATATTTGCTAAGCGAGGCAGAGATGTATCCCACCCATCATAATTCAATTCCCTGTCCATGGCATTTCGCCAGCCATGACCGAAGTGCAGTATGGTTCAGTTTTGTGACTGCAGTGTTGGCTGTGCAATGTGTGTCTGCTTCATTTAATGTGGCATTTACAAAGTTTTCAATGCATTGCAATTTGCAAACCGAACACACAAGGTGTGTTTCCCTTCACCCATTTAGACACCTCTTTGTACTTCACTCCTTTATTTTTTCTTAAGTTCTTCTGTCCCAGCCTACCAAAAAATAAAAAATCCATTCTTGGCATGTGCCACATTTTATGGCCAAGTGAAGTGATTCTAAAATATATTTCATGGTTTCCCATAACAGATTTATTTTACGTCTGTTCAGATTTTTCCTTTCGACTTTCATCAACTAAAGTGACTGAATAAGCCAAAGTTTAATAGTCACATGACAAATCGATGCCAAAGTGACATCCCTCGAGTCTATATCAAAAGCTCTACCTACTGGCCTAATCCCTCTATCTTACCCTGCAGTAGAGTAAGTTGTTTCCTTTCCTAACTGCCCAGCAAATGAATTTGTTGGAAATAATTTGTGATGGTGGGCGAGGCCAGTGAGTATAGAGGGACTTAGTGCCTGATTTGATTTCAAGTTTGGCATATGAATACTCTGTGACAAATGTGCCAAATACAATCTATAGAGCCCGTTCCTTTACCTGTAGTGCAGTGCATAATTTTCCATAAAGTCTACTTATCGCAGACAGGATAATATCTGCATTTTTTATACGTGAGGTGTATGATGTAGTATCTTATTTGTTATTCATCTGCCTCTTTGGATTCATCTGCCTCTTTGGAGTCAGGGTAGAAAGTGAAAGATATTTGGAGAAGAGTAGGGCCATTGGAATTAAAGATAGATCATTGTCAACTGCAGCTACCCCAGCTGTAGACAGTAGCAAAGTTCCCGACACGCTGGCTAGCATGCCTCCATTAACTTAGCACAACACAACACAACTTGTACTCCAGTCCATAGTGCATAATGCCTTACTCATTAATAAGAGGTAATTTATTTTTATTTATCCACTCAAAGTGTCTGTTTAGTTACTAGAAAAGCCTTTGAAAGAAGAAAAAATCAAATCACTGTTTTTTAATCCAGTGTTATTCTGCCTTAATACTTTTCTGCCAGATAGTCAGTGATTTTTATGTGAGGCATGTGTGGGTAAAATATAATATTGGCCTTGTGAAAATCATAATCATAATCACATCAAATTCCAATGCCACTAGGGGACCAGCAATGTACTGCTACCGTGCCATCCACTAATTTTAAACAATTGTTTTCACTGAGCATTATTTACAATTTGCCTTTTTTTCTTTTTCTTTTTCTCAATATAGCTACTCCTGCTGGTCCACCTGCACCATCCACCAGTCAAGAGATAGCGGCCCGGCTGCAGTGGCAAAGGCTAGACACTATCAGGCTGGAATATTGGTGGCTGGTGGCCCAGGCGGATGAAGAAGAAGAGGCTAAAATAACTGCCTCTGAGCTGCACCCCAGTGCAGCCAGTCACACACAGCCTCCCAGCCATTCCATCACCGGCACTGCCACCAGCTGTTAGGAGCCCTGACTGGAACTGCTGCCATCCCCTCCCGATCTGACACTGAGAGGACATTGTTGCGGCCTATCCTGCAGCTGCTGGACCGCATGGAGAGGTGAATGGAGAGCCGGCTGGACAGGATAGAGCGGAGCCTGGACCAGCTCTGGACCCAAATGGACAATGCCCTCTTTTAGCCCTTTTTTAATTTTTTTGTTTTGGTGGGAGGGACTTATGGGTGGAGAGGGTGAGAGGGAGTTGGGACATGGTTTTTTATTTTTGGACATTGGTTGCGGAATGGGGAAGGGTCAATTTGTTTGGAGAGAGGGATGGGCCTGTTGTGGTTGGAGAGGGTGGGTATTTTTGTAAAAAAAATATAAAGGGGAACATTTTATTTCTTCATGATTTATGCCTGAAGTAGTTTATTT
This sequence comes from Calotriton arnoldi, assembly GCA_963921515.1. Lineage (NCBI taxonomy): Eukaryota > Metazoa > Chordata > Amphibia > Caudata > Salamandridae > Calotriton > Calotriton arnoldi. The sequence continues at coordinate 100,882 of CAWUFW010018789.1, read as the reverse complement.
GTGTTTTACTTTTACTTTACACTGCACACTTTTCACAGCCTGCTGTTTTTTAATCTGCTTATAAAAGTGAATATGGTTGTTTAATTAGTTAAAGTTAGTAAATATACCTCTGTAACTACCTTGACCATTAGGGGGGATGTTGCCATGACCTATATTGCCCACAACAACCTAGATAAATGATTCCTTATCTGCAGGAGCAGTTAGTTTCTTACTTACTAACTTAACTAGTTCTCTTCACTCCATAGTTCTCTACGTGAATATAGATGAATAATAACAAGAAGGCATCACAACTTCACTGATGAGGTCCCACGCCCACCCAGCTGAGCTCCAACTGTAGTATTAATCGGAAGGATTATCCATTGCAGGCGACTAAATAGAAATAGAAAAACACTGAGTTAGTGGGTTATAAATCATATCATAGCTTTACAAAGAATTACTACTACTTGACAAAATTAAGAATACCTGATAGTGATAAAATACTAAATGATAGAAATAGTAACTTCTTCTGAGCAATTGGGAGCTAGTATTTAATTAAAACTAAAGTTATAAAATCTTCAAGTCATGAAAAGTGAACTCAAAGTCTGCTTACGCAACATAATGCTTAAATGATGATCCTGACGACTGATGTTCTTCTATATCTACCATATGGATCACTTTAATGTGTGGGTGGGTAAATGGGGCCAGTGTGGGCTATTGCTTAGGTTATAGAAGATCCTACAAGGAGTTGGTGTCGCTTTCACCACATCTGCCCCACCAAGAGTGTGACCCATTTATGGTATAAATGAAGTCACACTTCAATAAATCACACAGCCCGGAGGAAGAGGGTTATGGGTTTGATGAATGGATGGGAAAGGGTATTTGAGGAAATATGTGACAAAGACATACCCTGCACAAGGACAATAATCTTCTGGGCGATGAGCAGCACATCATCCTCATCAATCTGTTGTGGAAGGAAACAAAGGAATGAGTATGACACAGTACAGTTAAATGCATTGCAAACAGACCTTCTGCCCCAGAGACTCAAGTTATCACATATCTAAATGTTTTGTGTTCTAGGTTTGAAAAAAACAAATTATGGAGGAGTGAACCAACCTGTTCTAAAAATATAATTGTTAAAAGAAAAATGATACTGTATTGCAAAATTGGGTGGTCCATCTGCATTCTCCACAGGAATGTCCATCACTCTTCGGTGCCTATCTGGACCGATCCGGTAGGTAAGCAGGAGTGTTGAGCTCAGCTTTCACCTTTTGTTTGTGCAGGAGACGAGAAGGCCTGCAGATTGAAAAACAGAAAATGTATTGTAGAGTCAAAGAGAAGGACAGATGGAAGGTAAGCTTCATGAGGAGTGTACCAAGAATACTCAAAGGCAAAGCAAAAAACAAGAGGATTCTCTCCATTCCACATAGCTGAGTACTAGGCCTCAGAGTCATGGTTTCCCTTTGAAGTCGATAGCTTCTTTATTCTAGCTGTTGATGAGATAGTCCCACCCTGAGTTCTTCCATATGGCTTCTGACTCCGACCCAGTCCCGACCCAAGCAAGATAAACGTGTAGTGCACTGCTGTTGAAGATCAAATAGAGAAACAGAATTGCAGTATTTTGCATAGGTTTTTGTTTGTTAACTAAAGTGACTGGTCTGGTCTCTAAAGTACCAGAAAAATGGAGTGGGACCTGCAAGTAAATCTTGCTATGTGTGAAAGGGCCAATCACCTCCCAGAAAAATGATCATTCAGGCCCCAAACATTGCAGATCATCTCAATCATGTTTACAAATTACAGTTGAAAACCCTCCCTCACTGTATGCCACCACATGAATCACCAATTTCACTCACAATCACTCAATAATATATCACTCATTGGTGCAATAGTTACCTGTTACAATCAAGCACGGTGGTAGGTACCCAATTGTATCCCCTCTCTGATTCGAGCAACAGATTGGAATTTGGAAGTCTTGTAAATCAAATGATGTTCTGGGGCAGCCCTTGTAGATGATGAGAGTGGACTGTAGAGGCTAATTTTTGCTAAGTAAAGTAAGTTTGTAAAGGCCAATCACCTCCCGGAAAAAATGATCACCCATCATTTAGGCCCCAAATATTGCAAATCATCTCAATCATGTTTACAAATTTCAGTTGAACACCCTCCCTCACTGTCTGCCACCCCATGAATCATCAATCATCACTCCCAATCACTCAATAATATATCACTCATTGGTGCAATAGTTACTTGTTCCAATACCAGCATGGAGGTAGGAACACAATTGTATCTCCTCTTTGATGCAAGCAACAGATAGGAATTTGGCAGTCTTGTAAATCAAATAATCATCTGCGGCAGCCCTTCTAGTTGATGAAAAGTAGAAGGATCATAGGAGTGGACAGCACAGCTTAATTTTCGCTAAGTAAAGTACGTTTGTAAAGGCCAGTCACCTACCAGAAAAATGATCACTCAGGCCCCAAGCATTGCAAATCATCTCAATCATGTTTAAGAATTACAGTTTAACACCCTCCCTCACTGTCTGCCACCACATGAATCATCAGTCATCACTCACAATCATGCACTCATTGTTGCAATAGTTGTAGTTACCTCTCCAATCGAAGCATGGATAGGTTAGGTAGTAGGTACACAATTGTAGCTTTTTTTTTTTTTAAATTTATTTTTTAACCACAGAGGTACAGTACAAAAAAAAGAAAAAAGCATTCAATACAGTTAATACTTGAGGATCACATTTTCCATCAAAATACAGTACAGGTTCAATTTATCCAATACATATTAAAAACCCAGTTGGTCTTTGATTCAGCTTTTAAAATTAATATCACAAAGACCTATTTAGTTATTTACACATCCCTATAAAGTTAATTCTAGTCAGCTTTAACTATCATTCCCAGCTTCCTTCCACCTATAAATTGGTCCCCATATCTGTCTACCAAGTTTTTCCCTCTCTTGCCCTTTCTTTCATATATCCCTTTCTCCAAATTATATATAGCTAGCAATTTAATTAGCCATTGCTGAAAGGATGGGGGGCTTGATCCAGCCAGGCAGAAGCAATAATAATACGTAATGCGGCCATAGCAAGAAACAAGAAATAATCATATGGGTTTTGTCTACCACTCCATTGTATCCCCAAAAGAATTAAAGCTGGATCTAAAATTACCTGTATATTCAAAGTTTGATCGATAAATTTTTCTATTGCTTTTGTTAAGTTTACCAGGGAGGAGCAAGTCGCAAACATATGGGTTAAATCTGCATCGGAGCTATCGCACCGAGGACACCTAATACCCTCCTGACCTCCCCATTGCGCTATCCTTGCAGGGGTATGATACAGCCAAAATATAGTTTTGAAGTGCTGGGCCTGCAATCCCGCTGAGCATAAAATACTCTGACCCATTTCTAACGACTCCGAAAAACAATTTTGCCCTATACCGAGTTTTTCTGACCATTTTTTTCTCATATTTATCCAGGTCATCTAGTTTATATATCTGCAGTTCAGCATAAATCCGCCTAATAGTGCAGCTCTCCCCCGCTCTTATAGCATCTATAATTACCGAGCGCTGAAAACCGCAAGGCCCCCCACCTTCCCCTTAACAAAGCTTCGTACCTGCAAATATTTAAAAAAATGCCTTGTGTTAATCCCATACTCCTGCTGGATATCACTAAACAACCTTAAACCATCAGGGCCAATCAGATCCCCCAACATCCGCATCCCCTTACCCTCCCACTCCAACATAATTGTATCAGAAAAAATATCCGGGAAGGTTGGATTTCTATAAAGCTGTGTATAGTGATTAAACCTACCCAAGCCTATTTTCTTTTTCAGTGCAGCCCAAATCCTATATGCAGCCAGCAGGGTCTTGAATTTCGTTTTTTATAGTAGCTCGGTTCGGTAAATTTCATAAAGCAATTGTTCCCATCCTCACCAAATAACAGATCATATATATCTGGGGGATCTATATCCCTGAGATCAGCCACAGTCCTCCCGGCCAAAGCAGACATATATTGTAACGCTGCAGCCCAATAATACATCTTAAAATCAGGGACTGCCCACCCTCCTCTCTCCCTGGGTAGTGACATATATCTCATGGCCCGCCTGGTTTTCCCGTGGGCCCATATAAACCTGTTCACTATGTGCTCAAGCGTACTAAACCAATGTTTCTCAAACTCAAGAGGTATAGCCCGAAAAAGATAAAGTATTTTTGGAAGGAAAACCATCTTTACCACATTACTGCGGCCGACCAGAGTCATATGGAGATTATTCAGACGATCAAAATCTTTTTAGCTTTCCTAATAATTGGTTCCATATTCCTTTCCACTAACTTTCCCAGATCAGGAATGATATCAATACCCAAATAAACAGCAGAGTCAACCACCCTTGGATCTACTAATTTTGCCCATTTATTTTGGACTATCAATGTCTTCTGCTTATTTAATGCATATCCCGAAATTTTTCCAAAATCCTGAGCCACTTCCTCTATTGCAGCCAAAGCATCTTGGGGGTTAGGAGTAACCACAGCGACATCATCGGCGTAGGCCAAAATCTTGGTCTCCCGCCCATGATACCGCACTGGGCTAACACCGATAGAAGCTTCCAGTTTCCTTAACAGGGGTCAATATAGAGCGCAAAAAGCAGGGGCGAGCAGGGGCAACCCTGCCTTGTGCCGCGAGGTAATTATCACAGGTGTTGTATACCCCCATTCACTCTAATCCGAGCCTTTGGAGCTTTATATAGAGCCTGTATGGCCTTAATGTAATTAGTCCCAATCCCAAACCATTTCATCACCTCCCAAAGATAGTCCAAGGAGACCCTATCAAACGCTTTCTCAGCATCCATGAGTATTAAAGCCATAGGGTCCCCTGAGACCTCCGCTATATCAAATAGTGTTATAGCTCTTCGAGTATGTTCTGTAGTCCCCTTCCGGGAATAAAGCCATGTTGGCATGGATGAACTATTCTTCCTATTATCTGATTCAAACGTGTTGATAATGCCTTTGAATAAATTTTAGAATCGCTGTTCATCAGTGTTATTGGCCTATATGAGCCAGGTTCTCTCGGTGGTTTGCCCTTTTTAAAAACACAATCATATCTGCCCCCGCCCATGAGTCGGGAACAGAGTCTCCACGCTGGGCTTGACCGATCATAACCACCAGGTCCGGTCCAATAGCCTCGAGAAAAGTTTTATAAAACTCTAAGGGAATTAAATCTGGCCCCACAGCTTTCCCAGCCGGGAGACTCCCTAGTGCTTCATATATCTCATCCTGAGTCAGCTCTATATCTAATGCCGCTCTGTCTTCGGAATCAATACTGTGCTTCAAGATTCCCTTTAAATACTCTTGAATTAATCTCGGTTCCCCTCGCTGTTCCTCCCTATATAAATCCTCATAAAACTGACGAAAAACTTCCCGAATGCCTAATGATCCCTCTATTAGTTTCCCGCCGCTATCCATAATATCCCCAATTTCCCCAGCCAATGTTCGCTGCCTGAGTCGTACTGCCAGAGTGTGCCCCACCCTTTCACTAAACTCGTAGCATTGTTCCCTTTTTGCAAGGAATTTTTCGGCGGCCTTACTTGCAACTACCTCCCCCATTTCCGCCTTTGCTATTGCCATCCTCAATAAAATATCTTCAAGTGGCTTATTCTCTCGTATCGCAGTAGCCAGCTCCTCCTCTACATCCATCAGTACCTTACAAGAGGCTTTCATCCGCTGGCCCTCCCTCTTCTGCCGACCCAAGCTATAGCTCAATGTCTCCCCCTCACCCCAGCTTTAAACGCATCCCAGACGATCCCAGGTCCAGCACTCCCTCTGTTTATCTCCCAAAACCCCTTAATCCATTCATTCATATGGATCACATATTCTGGGTCTTTTAAGAGACCTCGCTCAAAGGTCCAACCCTTCTCTTGTCTTTGCCCCCCTCCCCAGGTAAGAGTTAAGACCAGAGGGTTGTGATCCGAAATTATGCGGGGGTGCTTTTCTATTTTACATCTTGATTTTATCGCATGAGACACGAAGAAATAATCTAATCTAGTAGTAATTTTATGAGGTGCTGAAAATTTTTTACTACCGGGGTCGGTAGGGTTTAGCTGAGCCCAAATATCTATAAGTGCATTGTTTTGAACCAGATTGGTAAGTGCCCGATAAACTCTTTTCTTTCTGCCCAAATAGCTACTTCCCCCTCCTCCCCCAAAGTCCGCCCAAACCATTAATATTAAAATCCCCACAAAAAATAACTGGGGAGGGCCAAGTTGCTAATTTAACATCCAAAATTCTAGGACCTCGGGATCATCCCCAGTAGAGCCATAGATAGAACAAAGTGTAAACATTTCCTCTTGCCACTTACATTCAACCAACACCCAGCGGCCCCATTTATCAGCTATTCTCCTTTTAATAGCTATATCGTTTCGACGAGATAGGATGGCAACCCCTCTTGTCCTCATACCCTGTTTAGTATTAACAATTAATTTAAAGCCCAACTGCTCCAAAAGATAAGCCCGGCTATCCTCTATATGAGTTTCTTGAACACATAATATATCTACCCGCATAATTTTAAAAATCACAGCCGCCCTTTGTCGCTTCTTCAAGTCATTAAGGCCGCATATATTAATAGAAGCTATCCGAAGACTCATTGCTTGACATTAATCATCATACCCTGCATAATCCCTACATATTCATATCTTTTGCCCACTAGATTTAATCCTTTGAATTCCACTCTTCGAACCCTCAATTTAGCTTGCATCTGTATTGATTTCATGAAATTCCTACATTCATCCTCAAGTAATATGTTGTGCTGTACTGTACCATCACCTCCCTCCCAAGCTAGCCCCCCACCCCCACCCCCCATACCCCACACAGGCAATAGGTCAAGCATGACCTGTATGTGACCGCTGTATCTCCCAACCCGAGCCGCTGCCAGCTCCCCCCCGAACAGCCAAGCTCCTAATACCCACTAGTAAACACCCCTAGAGCCTCACACAAGCCTTATATACAAACGTAACACCATAGGAAGAAAAGTATAGATCTATACTTTTTAAGAAGATAGAAAAACTCAATCCCTCAGTAAAGCCCATGAGGAGGCCAGCTAATCATCCCTTCAAGTAAAGGTAAGGATCCATATAACTACCATACAGAAAAAAGGAGCATAGAGAAGCTGGTTCCTACAGGTAGCCTCTATTTAAATCCTTCCACCGAGAGCTGAGTTACTCACTCCCCACTGCCCCCTTGCTTCCCTTCACCTCAAACAAAAATTCCTGTGCCTTAATCTCGGAAAAGAACATATGCACCCTTCCTTTTGCAATGACCTTAAGCCGAGCAGGAAATAACAAATAGGCTTCACACCCAGCCCCTTGAAAAGGGGTTATCAGCTGGCGGAGCCACCATCTCCTCTCAACAGTCATATGGCAGAAATCCGGCCGAGCAAAAACATATGATCCTCATATTTCCTTTTTGCATCCGGACGTGCTCTGTCCAGAATTGCCTGTCGAAGAAGAAAATTACCAATATATACAAGAATGGCTCTCGGGTGCTCCCCTGTCTCCCATCATTATTTTTCTTTTGGTTAAATGGAAAGCGATGCGCTCTCTGAACCTCGATATCCCAATTCCACTGGGCCAGGTCAGGGAATGCTCCCTTCAGGAGTTTAACTACGAAGGACATGATGTTCTCGCCTTCCACTTTTTCCGCAATGCCCAACAGTCTGACATTATTCCTACGCTGGCGGTTCTCGAAATCCTCGAGTTTCCACAGCACATCCTCAGACTGTCTCTCTTGTGTCTTCCTAAAAGTCTGTGTTTTTGCCATTTCATCTTCCAGAGTAGCTGTTCTTTCTTCAACATGTGTGACCCTATCCGCCATATCAGAACACATTTTATTGACCTTTCTAAGTGATCCCTGCAGTTTCTTATTTGTTTGGTGTGCCCTCCGACTTTCTGCTCTTGCCTCCCCCTGCATCTGTTTTAAGGTGGAATACACTAGATCTAATGAAGGTGAAGCGGGGAGAGCAGAAGGAATCTCCAAATGTCCCGAGTGCGCCGTCTTCTCAGGTATAGCCAATTCCCCTTCCTCCGTATATATTTGGGTGGTTGCAGAGTAATCCCATTTAAGTTTCCTTATAGTATCTTTCTTCGGGGGACTAGTACATAATTTAGGCTTAGATCTCCGTTTCTGGGATAAAATCCGCACACGTTGAATCCTTTGAGTGTTTATAGAGTCCCCATAAGAATCATCGGATTCAGTCTCAGACCCTAAAGATGAATTCACACCGCTTAAATCCGAGATATCTGTATCTTCATTCAGAGAATAGAATTTATCCCCCTCTGGAGACCGTGAGGCGATTAAGCCTGAGCCTGCACCCCTTTTCCCCCTCTAGCCGCACTCTGAGCACGTTCACCAGCTTCACCAGGTGTGGGCAAACCATTTCCCAAATCTTTCTCTGCCCAAACCGGGGCCACTAAAACAGTCCCACTCCCATCAAGATCAGTGACGGTCGGCTGCGTAGTTACCACCACTTCCACTTCCATGTTGGGAGACACACTCACACCCCCACAGAATTGCATTGATCATTTAATAGCATACTCTGCGGTATTGGTGGTACCTGCAATATTTGTATCGGCAGTCCCACTTTAGTCTCAGACCGATCCCCCTCCTCCTCCTCCTCCGATATCTCACGCACAGAACCGGGCCATGAAACAGCCTCCTCAGTTAGGTCAGAGCCTGGGGAGATTACCTCGCACAGCCTGAGATCTTCCAACCGTGAATTGTTACTATTGCCGGCCGCCGCCGTTGTAGCTGCAAAGGCCTCCGCAACTGTGGGCTGACGCATCCCATTCTCATCATACCCTGTGCGCCGCCCAATCCGACCATCAGCTCCACCTTCCCGAGCCTTTCCCGTGTTTGCCGTTTTCCCTCGATCTCCGTTTTCTTTGCTGGTGCGCCTCGGCGGTGTGGTCCCAATCCCTTCGCCGTCACGCCAGTCTCCTTCAGTAAGTCTTTTGCGCCCCCATCTTTAACGGACCTGGTTACTTTCGGCGCCATCAGACCCCTGCAAAGCGGGCACCCTGAGCCTCGCCGTATTTCAGCGTCTGCCGAGTGTATCCTAGCCCTCCGGCTCGATCCTCGTCTCCACAGCCAGACAAACAGCCGCTCTATCAGGTAGGTGCTGTATGACATGCCCTAGGGTTTTTTACCCACTTAAATCAGCCCAAGAAGCTGTTCAGAGGAGAGAGCCGAGGCCACGGCTCCCGCAGAGGTCAGTCAGCGGCCATCTTGCCACACAATTGTAGCTTTGATGCAGTCAACACATTGGAATTTGGTATTGGCACTCTTGTAAATCAACGATCTTCTGGGGCAGCCATGCTAAGTGATGCAATAAAGGGTAGGCATGCAAGGGGGACAGGCATTCTCACCAATGTCATAAAGAAATTGTGGAGGCTTCTTCACTGCACACTGGTCCAACTGCAATCCGGCAATATAACATAATGTTCCACTAGATACTTATTTGTTTTTTGTTGCAAAGAAAGAAGTTCAACGAGAAATCATTAAAAAGCTCTATGGTGGCACTGGCATACTCAGTCCAGGAAACAGAGTTTATCCTCAAACGCAGGTGGTTCACCAAGAAGTACCCCAGCTAACACACTTGATTCTGTCAAATCCTACTCCTCCTGTGCTGTTTCAGGAATGGTGTAAGTGTGTGGTATTAAATGTTGGTTCATTTTGATCACAGTCAATCTATCCATGTTTTGAGGTGAGAGACTGGCCCTTCTCCCTGTAACAATTGCACCAGCTGTACTGAACACATGCTCAGCAGACACACTGGGGACAGGACAGCCAGATACTTTATTGCCAGCCTGCTGAGCTCTGGCCATTGGCGCATCTTCCCATACCAATACATCAATGGGTTTTGATCCACATAAACCTCTTTTGGATCCTTCAGATACTCCTGGAACATCCTTTGGGTGGTCATTGGTACTGCCACTTGCTCGACCTCTTTTGCCATTGCCTCTGCATGAATTAAGCCCTGCCTATTGATAATAATACAATGCAGAGGTTAGGTCTGGTCCTTCTGTTGCTGTTGTTGCCGGTGTCCTGGTTGCTGGTGTTGTTGGCTGCTGTGAGGCAAGACTGCCCTCTCTTGAAGTTGAATGCGGCACCCCAGAACTGCGAGATGGAACTCTAAGTTTGAGTCGTTCTTCTTCCAGTTCTCAGGCTTGCTCAACAATCCACCTCATATATTTTGATACATACCCTTCAGAAAAAGAATGAAAGTGGGCAGATCAAGTAGTGTGGCACAGATGTACTCTTTGGGCGAGATGATGTCATGTTGCAGCCTTGTATTTCAAACCAAGCGAAGGATTAAGCTCTCAACCAAGGCATGCACTTCTGTGTTTTTGTTCACACCTACGAGGGCAAACCTTTCAGATACCTTCTTTAGCTGGTCCTGTAGCAGATGCAACAAAGGGATAGCATGGCCCATCGTACTGTCCTCCCTGCTAACTTCCTGTGTGAAAACTTCAAAAGGGAGTAGCATCTGTGTCAGGCATTTGACTAGGCCACAGTTGTCAACATCCATGGTCATAGCTTTCCCAATTACATCCCTCCTCTTTGAATGAAATAGTCATTAATTGGTCTGTACTGCTCAAATAGACATTGCAACATGTTGGCAGCCCCTGTATCAGAGCTTTAACTGGTACACTTTTAGTACGCTGAATAATTCGCAACTGCTTCCGGGCTTTTAAAGAATGGCTGAAATGAGTGCAGATTCTTCTGCAGGCGGTCAGTGTGTTGCTGACTATGTCTTCTTTTTTGAGAAAGTCTTGCACCACCAGGTTGATGCAATGGGCCAAACACAGGACCCTGAAATAGCCACTGTCTGCCATGGCCTTATCTATGTTGCTGCCATTGTCCGTGGCAACAAATCCAATTCTGAGACCTCAGGGTCACAGCCATTCAGGCACCTTGCTGTTAAATTTGTTGAAGATGTTTGCAGCTGTATGTGATTTCTCCATGGCAAACATGGCCACTGTTGCATGACACTGAACGCTCTTAAAACTTTTTTCAGGGCCAAGACCTGTAGATATATTTTGCTTTACCCCTGCAAAAGAGATCCAGTGTGCAGTGATGCACATGTAATCAGACACCGGACAACTGGTCCACATGACTGTCGTCAGGTGGAAAGTGTGAACAACACTTTGCTGCAAAGCTTGTCCAACCAGTCAGTCAAAATGCTTTATTCTTTTATATTTGAGCCATAAAAGTTTACACAGAATCCAGTATAGTTACATATAAAATCATAAATAAATACATATCACTTCCATTAAAAAAAGAACATAGTATTTTAATAGTAGTTTAATATTTACTGTGTATCCTAAATACAGTTAAAATATAATTTAAAACAGCATATATAATATCTGTGCTATCTAAGGATAATATGTAAGCCAGAGTTGTCTCAAGGCTCCTAATTTTCTGTGCTAATAATAAAGGTCAAAGGAATTGCCTTCTCTGGGGATTATAGAGTGTGCAAAATAAAATAAAGTGCTTAGTGCTTTCATATGTAACAGTATCACAGTGACAGGGAGGGAGTGAGGAGAACCACGTGCCTTGGATAGGAAACACTACCAGAAAATGTATTGTTTTAAGACGTAGCCTGGTCAGAAAAACATTTTGCCTCTCATTTAGGCTTAACTGTAAACAAAGTGCGGGCTATGCTTGGGGTTGACGATATAACTCTATCCTTTAGGAGGATTTCCCCCAGGACAATGTATCTGAGAATAATGATAAAAAAGGGTTTTGATTCTTTTTGGAGTAACATTAATAAGGGTATTTGGGTTGGAGAAACACTCAGGGGTGCCCATCTTTAGAAATGTTCTATACCTGAGCCAAGGAATCTCTAGGCAATTATCTAAATTCATACAATCTCTCAGCATTTCTCTGCAAAAGTGGGCTTCCTGGTTTTTCCAAATTCTTGCTCATAACAACAGGGGTTGTAAATTTATATATTCTTCTAAATAACCCAGCCCGACTTCCTCATGACAGAAAGATACAGAGGTACTTTGAGACACTGCCAGCAATAAATTTGTTTTCTATTTTTTGCAGCGTGTTGCAATTTATATACCCCCTGACACCAGCACCAACAGAAACAACAGACAAACCTTTGCTTTTAAACACATAAAGCAATTCCTTAGTTAGCTTGTGCCCTATTCTTTTGGAAGATCTAAAAACAGCGCCTATCGACTTTTGAAATTGCATTGTTCTAACACTAAGTAAAAACTTCCAATTAAAATCCATGTCAAAAGGCATGCCCAACTACGAGAAGTGCGGGGTTTTCCTAATTTCTTCCCCTCCTAACATGAATTTCCTTGTCTTAGCTTTTTTTGGACCACACCTCATAACAAACGATTTAGTGCGATTAGTTTTGAGCCCTAGATCGTTCATAAATAAATTAAAAGCATCAAGGAGGGATTGGAGTCCGTTTGCTGTTCTGGCTATGAGGACAGCATCGTCTGCATATAGGAGAACTGGTTTTTGGAGTAGGTTGGCCCTTGGTATGTCCTTCCCACCTTACACAAATACTCCCCAGCCCATTAATATACAGTAAAAAGAGGAATGGGGCTGGCACGCACCCCTGTCTGATCCCAATCATGGAGGGAAATTCTTCTGTCAGGTCACCGTTCCCACTATAATGGACTTTTACTAATGTCTGATCATAAAGCCTAGTGAGCAGTGTAATAATAGCTTCTTCAATCCCCAGCTTTGCCATGAGTGCCCATAATTTTGAACGGTCCACTGTGTCACTGTGTCAAAGGCACGTGTTAAATCCATAAAGGCTGGATGGACACAGCCTTTTTGCGCCTTTGTATATTTTTTGATTATTAAGGAAAGATTAAGGGTCTGTTCTATTGTTTCTAGCCCTGGCCGAAATCCAAATTGGAAACCTGACAATGCTTGAGTCTCTGATGCCCAAAGTTTCAATTTGACCAAAATAACCCTGCCAAGTATTTTTACTGTGCTGTCTAGAAGGGAGATTAGACAGTAGCAGTGTGGTTGGCTCTTAACCCCCTTTTGAAGATTGGCACGATAATGGCCTCCTGCCAGGTCTTAACTATGGGGTCCACTATTCCACTTCTTATGACATTAGTTATTAGAGGGGCCCAAAATTTCATAAAGATCCATTGGTACTTTATCGGGCCCCAGAGCTTCCTCTGGAGGACTGCTCTCTATGGCTAAGACAACGTCTTTGACCTCAATTTAGTGGCTCAGGGCCAGGGCTGTGCTCATATCAAATAGTAGTTCTAAGGCCAAATTGGGGATCTGGGGGGTGTGACAGAATATTTTCGAAAAATGGTTTACCCAATCCTCAGCTGGTACAATTGTCTCTAGCTTGATTGATTCATCTCCCAACAAAGTTGCGGCATTAACGACCTACCAGAAGGCTCGCGGGTCTTTCGCTATACATGCACTTTTTAAATCTTCCCAGGCCTTTTCTCTTAATTCCAGCTTCCTTTTTTCTGTAATTTTTTTATAGGGTTTCCTGGCCTTTGCCTCTGTATCCCTCGGGCTTGAACTTAAAGCATGCTTCAACAATCTATGAGTAGCGGAACAGGCACTGTTAAACCATCTGGGCCTTTCAGTTGTTCTCCTGGGGCATTTTGTTAATTTGGCTTCTATAAATGTGTTTAAAGAGGTGAAAGTGTGTACGTTCTCCTCCGGATCAGCATCCTCTTTTAGGATTACCTCAATTTATTCCCGCTTATTTACCATAAGATCTCTCAAGAAAGCCTCCTTATCAATTTTCCCCACTTGATATTGACGCCCCTATTTTTATTTTGCTGAACCTTATATTGTGGGTCTTTTCCTAGCTTTTTCCCCAGAATTATATCTAGGGACAGTAATATAGGGTTATGGTCACTTAGACATCTAATCAGCACTTTGCACCCTTTTTTAAGAGATAAAACATCTTTAGTAATTAATATATGGTCGATTTTCGAATTTGAGCGTGGCCCCACATAAGCTGATATTTGCACTAGTTGAGTCATACTCCTGTGCAAATGCCAGGTCTTTAGCTATAATGACTCTATTTAAGGAATCCGCATAAAGAGTGTGCTAGAAATGTGTAAGGGACTGATCAACTTCATCACAGATGCCACATATCCTCGACACATTGAGCTCACTTACTTGTATATTAAAATCTCCTACCCAGATAATTTAGAGTTCCTTTCCATGATCATGTTGCATCTCATATATAGCATCCTCAAGCCCATCTATGACCTTAGTTACTGTAAAATCAAATATATTATAATAAAGATTAATCAACAATAGATCGAAGGGCTTTGGAAGACTTATTAACAACAAGTGATAGTAAGGTGTTGAGGTAAGTTTTTTTATCGTAATATCATTTTGTGTTACCAAAATAAAAGTGACCAGACCTCCTTTTGCCTGGCCTGACTTCGAAGGGATGGCTGGAAACGAATAAGCATACCCGTCAATGTGGGGTGGATCCATAGGCCAAGTCTCTTGAAAACAGATCGTAGTATATTCTTCTACCAGTGTTCTCCTATCTGGATTTTCTAGGTTAGTGCGCAAACCCGCCACGTTCCATGAAATGACACTTAAAGTCCAACCAATTGCAGCACATTGTGATGCAGCACTGGAACAGCAACTCTGGGAAAAGAGGTCTGACTTGGAACCTTCCATTTAGGGCAGATGGCTGCTACAAATTCTAAGAATCCCACTCCTTCCACAAAAGAAAAAGGAAGGAGGTCCAGCGCTAACATTTTTGCCGGCTTACCATTGCACAAATGTGCCGTTGGGTGGTTACGGTTGTAGGGCCCCTCCTGCCTAAACATGCCCTTAATAGTAGCCTGTACTTTTTTTTCCTTCTTTTCTGGGGTTACTGACGCAGGCGACTTTTGAGAAGTAGGTGCTGGTATACTCAGTGTGCATCATGGTGGGCAGCCACTGTATGCCATGGGGTCTCCAACTGACTCTGAGTCTTGTGCCATTGTGAAGTCGCTGAGGCGGGTGATTCTACTGGCGCAGGGCTTGGGACAGTGCTGCTTTGCACGAGGATGTCACCCTCTTCTTCCTCATTATCACCTCCCACCGTGATTAGACTTGTAACTGATGTTCCCCGGCTCACCTCACTTCCACTAGCACAACCACGTTGAGCAATTTTTTTAAGGTGCTCCTCCCACCAGATTGCGTGATATTTTTTCATATGGGTCGTTTGGCCTCCAGTACCATAATCCGAACCAGGCTTACCTTGACAAACCATTGTGTGGCAAATGGTGCATATTACAATGTTCTTCTCATCTTTGCTAATCGTAAAAAAGTCCCAAACTGGGGAGGAGTATTTTTTACTGGGCCACTGCCAAAGACTGAAGAAGGACTGGAGGTAGGCAGGCATGTCGTTAATTGCCTCTCTGCAGTGCATACTTCTACTGAGGTAGTGGTTAGTGCAGGTTTCAGGTGGGGTCTTTGGAAATATGGGACCTGTGCCACATCCATTGGAGCAGGTTGAATAGCAATGTAGAACTCCTTTGTGTCACCTTTCACAATGACGAGCTCGTTGTGTTCCTCATTCTCATCATTCCCGTCCATAATTCTAAGGCTTTCAGCAACTTTTCTTTTCTCTTGCCTCTCTTGATGCTTCCCGAACTCTGGCAGGGCCCATACCATGTCCCTATTATCATCATCAGAAGGGGTGCTTGAAGAAGATGGTGGAGTGGTACCCTTCCTTTTCCTTTCTGGTGGTCCGGGAGCCAATGATTCTAAATGAGGAGGTTCTTGCTCTGCAGGATGCTTGACCTCCAGTTCTGCTCCAACATCAGGAAGATGTTCTATTGCTGGCTGCGGCTGCTGTCCACTTTGCTCTGATTCCTGAAACAATTGGGTACTGCTTTGCGAAAGGGACAAATCAAATTCAACGTCACTGCTCCTCAGCGTCGCCATGAGTGCAGTGGCTGCTTCACTGACAGAGCTGGTCTTCGGCTTAGGTTGGGGTGGTGCTGTTGATGCTGGAGTGCTCTCCCAGCTTGCTCCCCAGAGGCGGGTGCTGCAGGCACACGACGTTGTTCTAAAAAGGTTTTGCATGACACGCCACTGGTGGAAAGGTACTTCTCACTGACCGCCTTCTTGGCAGCAACTTTCTTTGGGGACATCTTAAAGCTCTGAGTACGCAGTGGCACTAAGCTGCACAAGCGGAAGAGATTGGAGGACTGATGTGTGACATCACTGTATAGGCCTTCTTTTTGGCAGTACTGTGGGTGATGTCTCTTCTTCTCTTGTGCACTTAAACGCAAACAAGCAGGAAAAACATTTAGTGAAACGTGGCATTGTTGCAGTTTTAGTACAGACAAAGGCAATATTAGTGTTGTTGGTTACTTAGGTAATAACCATTTTAAAACCAAAGCACACCACCATACCATAAAATGTAATTCCCCATCAGTATAACGGACAATATGCAGATAGAGCTCTTTACTTTAAGTCCATATATTTTAAAGCAGACAACTGTGGCACTCAGGGAATTGCAAGGGCAAACAGAATAATAATCTTTTATGAAATGGAGGTTAGTGTGCGCCTATGGCAGGCAATGTGGTCCAGGGCAAAATGGAACAAATATTTAAAAAATGAATGATGCAGATGTGTCTGCAGAGCGCCATAGCCAGGGTGTCCAGGAGAAAATGGAATTATACCATAAGAAATGGAATGCTGTTGCATGGCTGTGCGCCTATGGTGGATGGATGGATGTATGGATGGATAGACACATGCAAAATGAAAACAAAAACTAGAAAACACATTTTTTATGTAAACTAATTTTAAAAAAATTAAAAGAAAAATCCAAATTATTAAAAAATTACAAATGTTTAAGAAGAAAATTAAAAACTTATTTTTAATCAACATAACAAAATGAAAACGATAAAATAAACATTTTCAATTAAAATTAAAAAAGCAATCAATAATTGCCGTTGTTTGTATGGGATGATGAGAAGAAACCTATTGTGAGGCAAGGCGGTGCAAAATAAAAAAAATACATGTCATATATAAGCACTGTTCATCAAAATCATATTTATAATATGCATACTACAAAGATCCTCAAGCATATTATTAAATTGCTAGCACATCCATCCATGGAAGCCTATAGCAAATGCACACTGGCTGGATGCATAAAATGGCTGCTGGCCTGTGCCACATGGTCAAACAACAACAGCAAGCAATGAGGCATGGCGAACAAAGAACACATGCAAGCCTATGGCAAAGGCACACTGGCATGATGCACAAAATGGCTGCCATCCACATGGCCAAACAACAACAGCAAGTAAGGAGGTATGAGGAACAAAGACCATATGTAAGCCTATGGCAAAGGTACACTGGCTGGATGCACAGAACGGCTGCCAGCCACATGGCCAAACAACAACAGTAAGCAAGTACGCATAGGGAACAAAAAACACATGCAAGCCTATGGCAAAGGCACACTGGCTGGATGCACCAAACGGCTGCCAGTCACATGGCCAAACAACAACAGCAAGCAAGGAAGTATGGGGAACAAAAAACAGATGCAAGCCTATGGCAAAGGCACACTGGCTGGATGCACAAAATGGCTGCAACCACATGGCCAAACAACAACAGCAAGCAAGTACGCATGGGGAACAACGAACACATGCAAGCCTATGGCAAAGGCACACTGGCTGGATGCACAAAATGGCTGCCATCTACATGGCCAAACAACAACAGCAAGTAAGAAGGTATGAGGAACAAAGAACACATGCATGTCTATGGCAAAGGCACACTGGCTGGATGCACACAAATGGCTGCCAGCTACATGGCTAAACATCAGCTGCAAGCAAGGAGGCATGGAGAACAAAGAGAAAACAATTAGGCCTATGGACAAAGACTCGACAAAATGGCCCTCGGCCACATGGCATAGAGAACAAGGACAAATCAATGCTGGCCTATGGCAAACATACACACTGGACTGACAAAGGAGGAATGGTAACACTGAAAAAAACACTACCATTAATTCAGCAATGCCAAATGCGAAAATTAACTGAGCTATAAACGTTTTACAACACACATCCTCCCAAGGCCTCAAGTATTACCCCACATATCCACTTTTTGTACACAACAAAATGTGAAATACAAAGAAATCCACCACATTTTTAATTTAATCCAATATCATCCCAGCCCTAAATGATGTTTTAAAACAACATACACCACAGAAACAGTTGTTTCATGCACCCATGACTAGCACTGGCCTGGGCCTACTGGATGGCCCCTTTGCAAACTAGGCTACACAGTAAAATTTATAAATATTGCAAATTTAACAATCATAGAACAAAAGTACTGAACTGTGCAACATTGTTCCTCTACAAAAGAAGAAAAATTAAATACAGAAATATAACTAGGCCCCTACTGAAAATGCTGGTCACCCACCACAATAACTTTGAAAATTTAAATAAAACTACAAATAGATTCTGGTGCATGTCCTCTATCAAACAAACAACACCTTTATACAAGAGTTTTTTAACGTACTTGTGCAATCTCAAATACAAAGTCCTTAACAGCAATGGTATATATGCAGCAGACAAGGAGAGTGATCCTTCCAGCTCCAAATCCAAATGAAAAGTGACCAGGAGATGGACAAAGCACTGCTAGACAGGAACAGGAAGTTGGAGTCTCTGGGGCACTTCCTTCCTTTTAGAAATAAAAAGTAAAAACAAAAGGCTTCTTGCACAAAAAACAACTTCAAAGGTCAGCTGAAGAAGAAAGTCCACTCAAAAACCGCTTTAGCTGCTTTTCGAGCACAAAAGCTACCTAAGTGGTGCCTTTGCCACCACGATCAGCAGTACATTGGCACCGTCGCGGCCAGAAGTTGTGCGAATGGGCGCAAAGTCCCATGCATGCTCACTAGCTGCCCCAGAAAATATCGTGGCACTCGTGAGTGCCAAAAGAAATCTTGAGAGTGCAAACAGAAGAAATTACTCCACTTCGTGCGCCTCTAAGGCAGAATTCAAGAACTCTGCACTCCGCAACGGAGTGAACGAATTCCGCAGACTACAAGAGCGGAACGGAGTTTACCGTCCAGGCCTAATGAATATTAATGAGGTAGGTCACAATTTGCAACCTACTGGGATTTGCAGCCATCACAGGGATGGTAGCCTGCTGAGGTCAGCAGACCACCATGTGTGTGACTACTTTTTTTTTTTAAATGTAGTCCGTTTTATGTAAAGGAAAACAAGATGCATTTAACCCCTTCCATGCTCATGACGAGCTGGACTCGTCATGGCACACAGTGCTCGTGTGCTCATGACGAGTCCAGCTCGTCATGGAACCCAGCACAGGAAATCCCTCTGGTGCGGGCACCAGAGGATTCCCTTAATCCCTAAAGCCTCGGGAGCTGGGGAAGAGCTTCCCCAGCTCCCGAGGCCCCCTGGTTTCCCTGAAATGACGATCGGCGCGCACGTCGCGCTGATGTCATTTCAGTGAAACTGAAACTGAAATGAGCCAAGAGGCTCATTTCAGTTTCAGTTTCTACGTGCTCAGGGGCTATCTCAGCCCCTGAGCACGTAGAAACTCAGGAGAGGTATCGTTGGAAAGGGAGAATCTCCCTTTCCAATGGTACCCCTCCTAGTGGATCCCTGCTTGGGGATCGCCCCAGGAGGGCGATCCCCAAGCAGGGATCCACCCACTAGGCACCAGGGAGGGGAGCGGCCCCTTGGGCAAGGGCCTTGCTCCCCCATACAGTTTTTGGAATGATTAGTCTTTCTGCCCCCTGGGGGTAGATGGGGGCAGTAGCCCCCAATCTGCCCCCGGGGTAGAGCCCACTAGACACCAGGGATTTTTATGGCATGTTTATTAGGGGTGGGGGCTGCCCAAAACGGGCATGCCGATGCCCCCACCCCCCCGGCCACAAAATTAGTCTTTCTGCCCCGCTGGGGGGCAGAAAGCCCACTAGATACCAGGGATTTAAAAAAATTATAGTTAGGAGTGGGGGCTGCCCAATATGGGCATGCTAATGCCCCCAACCCCCCGCTGCAAAGGTACAGTCTTTCTGCCCCTCCTGGGGGGCAGATGGGGGCAATAGCCCCAATCTGCCCCCGAGGGGCAGAAAGCCCACTAGATACCAGGGATTTTTTTTTATTATAATTTGGGGTAGGGGCTGCCCAATATGGGCATGCCAATGCCCCCACCACCCGACGCAAAGGTACAGTCTTTCTGCCCCTCCTGGGGGCAGAAAGCCCACTAGACACCAGGGTTTTTTCCCCTCGATACATTATGGGGTGGGGTTGCCCAAGATGGGCATGCCAATGCCCCACCCCTCCCCCACAAAATTCCAGTCTTTCTGCCCCCCGGGGGCAGATCGTGGCAGTGGCCACCAATCTGCCCCCGGGGTTCAGAAACACCCTAGATGCCAGGGATTTTTTTTTTATAGGGCCGGGGTGGGGGCTGCCCAGAATGGGCATGCAAATGCCCCCACCCTACCCCCCAAAGAAAAAAAGACTTTCTGCCCCCAGGAGGCAGATGGGGGCAATAGCCCCTGATCTTCCCTCCCGGGAGGGGGCAGAAAGCCCACTAAGCGCCAGGGATTTTTTTTATATAGGTAGGGGTGGGGGCTGCCCAGAATGGGCATGTCAATGCCCCCACCCCAAAAAAATGCTACAGTCTTTCTGCCCCCCTGGGAGGCAGATGGGGCAATAGCACCTTATCTGCCCCCGGGGGCAGAAAGCCCACTAGCCACCAGGGATTTTTTTACAAAGTTCGAGTTGGGGGCTGCCAAGAATGGACATGCCAATGCCCCCACCCACCCCAAAAAGATGTCACTGTCTTTCTGCCCCTCCCAGGAGGCAGATAGGGGCAGTAGCCCCTGATCTGACCCCGGGGGGCAGAAAGCCCACTATGTGCCAGCGATTATGCTGGCTTTTTTATACGCAGGGGTGAGGGCTGACCAGAATAGGCATCCCAATGCCCCCGACCCCCAAAAGAATAGCCACAGTCTTTCTTCCCCCTCGGGGGCATATCGGGGCAATAGCCCCTGATTTCCCCCTCCCCAGGGCGGCAGAAAGCCCAGTAGGCACTGACTTTTTTTCGGAATGTGCCTACCTGTTGAATTTGGTTCCTAGCTCTGCCGGCACCTAGGGAAACCTAGCAAACCTATACATTTTTTAAAACTAGACACCCAGGGGAATCCAGGATGGGCTGACTTGACTGGCTCTCACCAGGTTTTGTTACCCAGAATCCCTTGCAAACCTAAAAATTTGTCCAAAAACCACATTTTCCTCATATTTCTGTGGTGGAAAGTTCTGGAATCTGCGTGGATCCACAAAATTCCACCCACCCCGCGTTCCCCAAAGTCTTTCGAGAAAAATGGTACCTCACTTGTGTGGGTAGGACTAGTGGCCGCGACAGGAAACGGCCCAAAACGCAACATGGACACACCACATTTTCACAGTGAAAACGGACCCTTTTTTGCAAAGTGCCTAGCTGTAGATTTTGAACCCTAACACTGCCAGCACCTAGGCAAACCTAGCAAACCTATAGATTTTTGAAAACTAGACACCCAGGGGAATCCAGGATGGGGTGACTTGACTGGCTCTCACCAGGATCTGTTACCCAGAATCCCTTGCAAACCTAAAAATATGTCCAAAAACACATTTTCCTCACATTTCTGTGGTGGAAAGTTCTGGAATCTGCGTGGATGTACAAAATTCCACCCACCCCGCGTCCCCCAAAGTCTTCCGTGAAAAATGGTACCTCACTTGTGTGGATGGGTCAAGTACCCGCGACAGGCAAGGGCCCAAAACGTATTGAGGAGACATCAAAATTACCTATCACAAAACAACCTGGTTTTGCAAGGGGGTCACCTGGGTTTTTGGCCCCGGGCTCAGCGGCCATCTTGGGAATCTACCAAACCCACACATTTCTGAAAACTAGACACCTGGGGAGTCCAGCGAGGTATGGCTTGCATGGGTCCCCAAACGTTTTCCTACCCAGAATGCCCTGCAAACCTCAAATTTAGCAGAAAAAATCACTTTTTACTCAAATTTCTTTGTGGGAAAGTTCTGGAATCTGCGTGGATCCACAAATTTCCTACCACCCTGCGTTCCCCCAGGGCTCCCGATAAAAATGGTACCTCACTTGTGTGGGTAGGCATAGTGGCTGAAACAGGAAATGGCCCATATCGTATTGTGGAGACTTCAAAACTACCTATAACAAAACTACCTGGTTTTGGGGGGTGGCACCTGGTTTTGGCCCCGGGCTCGCCGCCATCTAGGGAAACCTACCAATCCCACACGTTTCTGAAAACTAGACACCCTGGGGAGTCCAATGAGGTATGGCTTGCGTGGATCCCCCAACGTTTCCCTACCGAGAATCCCTGAAACCCTCAAATTTAGCTGAAAAAAACATATTTGCTACATATTTTTGCGTGGAATCACCGTGCTGGCACAAATGTCCTACCACCCAGCGTTGCCCTTGTTTCCCGAGTAAAATGATACCTCACTTGTGTGGGTGTCCAAAGCAGAACTTGCTACAAACGTATTTTTAAAAAATGTAGCGCTTAGAATTCTCGGTGCTATACCCTAAATCCCTATGTTTTGGGCTCTTCCCAGTCACAGGCCTTTGGCCCACCCACACAAGTGAGGTATCATTTTACTCGGGAGAACAAGGGGAACGCTGGGTGGTAGGACATTTGTGCCGGCATGGTGATCCCACGCAAAAATGTATGGAAAAAGTGGTTTTTCAGCTAAATTTGAGGTTTGCAGGGGATTCTGGGTAGGAAAACGTTGTGGGACCCACGCAAGCCATACCTCGCTGGACTCCCCCGGGTGTCTAGCTTTCAGAAATGTTTGGGTTTGGTAGTTTCCCAAGATGGCCGCCGAGCGCAGGGCCAAAAACTCCTGGGACCCCCTTGCAAAACCAGGTTGTTTTGTGATAAGTAATTTTGATGTCGCCTCAATAGGTTTTGGGCCCTTTTCTGTCGCGGGTACTTGACCCACCCACGCAAGTGAGGTATCATTTTTATGAGGAGACCTGGGGGAACGCTGGGTGGGAGGAAATTTGTGGATCCACGTAGATTCCAGAACTTTCCCACACAGAAATTTGAGAAAAAAGTGATTTTTTCAGCTAAATTTGAGGTTTGCAGGGGATTCTGGGTAGGAAAAGTTGGGGGACCCACGCAAGCCATACCTTGCTGGACTCCCCAGGTGTCTAGTTTTCAGAAATGTGTGGGTTTGGTAGGTTTCCCTAGATGGCCACCGAGCCCAGGGCCAAAAACTCATGGGACCCTCTTGCAAAACCAGGTTGTTTTGTGATAGGTAATTTTGATGTCGCCTCAATAGGTTTTGGGCCCTTTCCTGTCGTGGGTACTTGACCCACCCATGCGAGTGAGGTATCATTTTTATCGGGAGACATGGGGAACACTGTGTGGTAGGAAATTTGTGGATCCACGTAGATTCCAGAACTTTCCCACACAGAAATTGGAGAAAAAGGTGATTTTTTTCAGCTAAATTTGAGGTTTGCAGGGCATTCTGGGTAGGGAAACGTTGGGGGATCCACGCAAGCCATACCTCGCTGGTCTCCCCGGGTGTCTAGTTTTCAGAAATGTGTGGGTTTGGTAGGTTTCCCAAGATGGCCGCCGAGCCCGGGGCCAAAAACCCAGGTGACTCCCCTTGCAAAACCAGCTTGTTTTGTGATAGATCATTTTGATGTCTCCTCAATACGTTTTGGGCCCTTGCCTGTTGCGGGTACTTGAACCACCCACACCAGTGAGGTTTTGGCCCTGGGCTCGGCGGCCATCTTAGGAAACCTACCAAACCCACACATTTCTGAAAACTAGACACTCTGGGGAGTCCAGCGAGGTATGGCTTGCGTGGGTCCCCCAATGTTTTCTACCCAGAATCCCCTGCAAACCTGAAATTTTGCTGAAAAAATTCACTTTTTTCATACATTTTTGTGTGGAAAGTTGTGGCATCACCGGGCTGACCCAAATTTCCTACCACCCAGCTTTCCCCAGGTCTCCTGATAAAAATGGTGCATCACTCGGGTGGGAGGTCCAAGTCCAGCGCGACAGGCAAGGGCCCAAAATGTATTGAGGCGACATCAAAATTGCCTATCACAAAATGACCTGGTTTTGCAAGAGGGGTCCCATGACGTTTTGGCCCGGGGCTCGGCGGCCACCTAGGGAAACCTACCAAACCCACACATTTCTGAAAAGTAGACACCCGGGGATTCCAGGAGGTATGACTTGCGTGGATCCACCAACGTTTTCTTACCCAGAATCCCCTGCAAACCTGATATTTTGCTGAAAAAATCACTTTTTCGCACATTTTTGTGTGGTAAAGTTGTGGAATCATGGGATTGACACAAATTTCCTACCACCCAGCGTTCCCCCAGGTCTCCCGATAAAAATGGTGCCTCACTCGGGTGGGAGGCCCAAGTACCCGCGACAGGCAAGGGCCCACAACGTATTGAGGTGACCTCAAAATGGCCTATCACAAAACTACCTGGTTTTGCAAGGGGGGACCCATGACGTTTTGGCCCGGGGCTCGGCGGCCACCTAGGGAAACCTACCAAACCTACACATTTCTGAAAAGTAGACACCCGGGGGATTCCAGGGAGGTATGGCTTGCGTGGATCCACCAACGTTTTCTTACCCAGAATCCCCTGCAAACCTGAAATTTGGCTGAAAAAATCACTTTTTTCACACATTTTTGTGTGGTAAAGTTGTGGCATCACAGGGCTGACACAAATTCCCTACCACCCAGCGTTCCCCCAGGTCTCCCGATAAAAATGGTGCCTCACTCGGGTGGGAGGCCCAAGTACCCGCGACAGGCAAGGGCCCAAAACATTTTGTGATAGGCAATTTTGATGTCGCCTCAATACGTTGTGGGCCCTTGCCTGTCGCGGGTACTTGGGCCTCCCACCCGAGTGAGGCACCATTTTTATCGGGAGACCTGGGGAACGCTGGGTGGTAGGAAATTTGTGTCAGCCCCGTGATGCCACAACTTTACCACACAAAAATGTGTGAAAAAGGGATTTTTCAGCAAAATGTCAGGTTTGCAGGGATTCTGGGTAAGAAAACGTTGGGAGATCCACGCAAGCCATACCTCCCTGGAGTCCCCGAGTGTCTACTTTTCAGAAACGTGTGGGTTTGGTAGGTTTCCCTATGTGGCCGCCGAGCCCCGGGCCAAACGTCATGGGACCCCCTTGCAAAACCAGGTCGTTTTGTGATAGGCCATTTTGAGGTCACCTCAATACGTTGTGGGCGCTTGCCTGTCGCGGGTACTTGGGCCTCCCACCCGAGTGAGGCACCATTTTTATCGGGAGACCTGGGGAACGCTGGGTGGTAGGAAATTTGTGTCAGCCCCGTGATGCCACAGCTTTACCACACAAAAATGTGTGAAAAAGGGATTTTTTCAGCAAAATGTCAGGTTTGCAGGGGATTCTGGGTAAGAAAACGTTGGGGGATCCACGCAAGCCATACCTCCCTGGAGTCCCCGAGTGTCTACTTTTCAGAAACGTGTGGGTTTGGTAGGTTTCCTATGTGGCCGCCGAGCCCGGGCCAAAACGTCATGGGACCTCCTTGCAAAACCAGGTCGTTTTGTGATAGGCCATTTTGAGGTCGCCTCAATACGTTGTGGGCCCTTGCCTGTCGCGGGTACTTGGGCCTCCCACCCGAGTGAGGCACCATTTTTATCGGGAGACCTGGGGGAACGATGGGTGGTAGGAAATTTGTGTCAGCCCCGTGATGCCACAACTTTACCACACAAAAATGTGTGAAAAAAGGGATTTTTCAGCAAAATGTCAGGTTTGCAGGAGATTCTGGGTAAGAAAACGTTGGGGGATCCACGCAAGCCATACCTCCCTGGAGTCCCCCGAGTGTCTACTTTTCAGAAACGTATGGGTTTGGTAGGTTTCCCTAGGTGGCCGCCGAGCCCCGGGCCAAAACGTCATGGGACCCCCTTGCAAAACCAGGTCGTTTTGTGATAGGCCATTTTGAGGTCGCCTCAATACGTTGTGGGCCCTTGCCTGTCGCGGGTACTTGGGCCTCCCACCCGAGTGAGGCACCATTTTTATCGGGAGACCTGGGGGAACGCTGGGTGGTAGGAAATTTGTGTCAGCCCCGTGATGCCACAACTTTACCACACAAAAATGTGTGAAAACAGGGATTTTTTCAGCAAAATGTCAGGTTTGCAGGGGATTCTGGGTAAGAAAACGTTGGGGGATCCATGCAAGCCATACCTCCCTGGAATCCCCGGGTGTCTACTTTTCAGAAATGTGTGGGTTTGGTAGGTTTCCCTATGTGGCCGCCGAGCCCCGTGCCAAAACGTCATGGGACCCCCTTGCAAAACCAGGTCGTTTTGTGATAGGCCATTTTGAGGTCGCCTCAATACGTTGTGGGCCCTTGCCTGTCGCGGGTACTTGGGCCTCCCACCCGAGTGAGGCACCATTTTTTCGGAAGACCTTGGGGAACGTGGGGTGGGTGGAATTTTGTGGATCCACGCAGATTCCAGAACTTTCCACCACAGAAAAGTGAGGAAAATGTGTTTTTTGCCAATTTTTAGGTTTGCAAGGGATTCTGGGTAACAGAACCTGGTGAGAGCCAGTCAAGTCACCCCATCCTGGATTCCCCTGGGTGTCTACTTTTCAAAAATGTATAGGTTTGCTAGGTTTCCCTAAGTGCCGGCAGTGCTAGGGTTCAAAAACTACAGCTAGGCACTTTGCAAAAAAAGGGTCATTTTTCACTGTGAAAATGTGGTGCGTCCACGTTGCGTTTAGTGCTGCTTCCTGTCGCGGGCACTAGGGCTACCCACACAAGTGAGGTACCATTTTTTTCGGAAGACCTTGGGGAACGCGGGGTGGGTGGAATTTTGTGGATCCACGCAGATTCCAGAACTTTCCACCATAGAAAAGTGAGGAAAATGTGTTTTTTTGCCAATTTTTAGGTTTGCAAGGGATTCTGGGTAACAGAACCTGGTGAGAGCCAGTCAAGTCACCCCATCCTGGATTCCTCTGGGTGTCTACTTTTCAAAAATGTATAGGTTTGCTAGGTTTCCCTAAGTGCCGGCAGAGCTAGGGTTCAAAAACTACAGCTAGGCCCTTTGCAAAAAAAGGGTCATTTTTCACTGTGAAAATGTGGTGCGTCCTCGTTGCGTTTTGCGCTGCTTCCTGTCGCGGGCACTAGGCCTACCCACACAAGTGAGGTACCATTTTTTTCGGAAGACCTTTGGGAACGTGGGGTGGGTGGAATTTTGTGGATCCACGCAGATTCCAGAACTTTCCACCACAGAAAAGTGAGGAAAATGTGGTTTTTTTGCCAATTTTTTAGGTTTGCAAGGGATTCTCGGTAACAGAACCTGGTGAGAGCCAGTCAAGTCACCCCATCCTGGATTCCCTTGGGTATCTACTTTTCAAAAATGTATAGGTTTGCTAGGTTTCCCTCAGTGCCGGCAGAGCTAGGGTTCAAAAACTACAGCTAGGCCCTTTGCAAAAAAAGGGTCATTTTTCACTGTGAAAATGTGGTGCGTCCACGTTGCGCTTTGCGCTGCTTCCTGTCGCGGGCACTAGGCCGACCCACACAAGTGAGGTACCATTTTTTTCGGAAGACGTTGGGGAACGTGGGGTGGGTGGAATTTTGTGGATCCACGCAGATTCCAGAACTTTCCACCACAGAAAAGTGAGGAAAATGTGTTTTTTTGCCAATTTTTAGGTTTGCAAGGGATTCTGGGTAACAGAACCTGGTGAGAGCCAGTCAAGTCACCCCATCCTGGATTCCCTTGGGTATCTACTTTTCAAAAATGTATAGGTTTGCTAGGTTTCCCTAAGTGCCGGCAGAGCTAGGGTTCAAAAACTACAGCTAGGCACTTTGCAAAAAAAGGGTCATTTTTCACTGTGAAAATGTGGTGCGTCCACATTGCGTTTTGCGCTGCTTCCTGTCGCGGGCACTAGGCCTACCCAAACAAGTGAGGTACCATTTTTTTCGGAAGACCTTGGGGAACGTGGGGTGGGTGGAATTTTGTGGATCCACGCAGATTCCAGAACTTTCCACTACAGAAAAGTGAGGAAAATGTGTTTTTTTTGCCAATTTTTTAAGTTTGCAAGGGATTCTGGGTAACAAAACCTGGTGGGAGCCAGTAAAGTCACCCCATCCTGAATTCCCCTGGGTGTCTAGTTTTCAAAAATGTATAGGTTTGCTAGGTTTCCCTAAGTGCCCGCAGAGCTAAGGTTCAAAAACTACAGCTAGGCACTTTGCAAAAAAAGGGTAATTTTTCATTGTGAAAATGTGGTACGTCCACGTTGCATTTTGAGCCATTTCCTGTTGTGGGCACAAGGCCTACTCACACAAGTGAGGTACCATTTTTATCGGGAGACTTAGGGTAGCACAGAATTGTAGAGCAACTGTTATTACCTATTGACTTTCGATGCATTTCTGCCTTCCAAATGAAAGACAATGTGTAAAAAATAAGTCATTTTGATAAATGACCTATAATTCTCATGCTAGTATGGGTACTCCCAATTTCGGAAATGTCCAAATATCTACTGTTTCTAAAATCTACATTTTGTTCCCATTTCAGAAGTACATAGGTGTCTTTCATAACAATTTTTCCATGTATACATTTTCCCAAAATAATTGCTATATACCCGGTACATAATAAAAACCATTGCAAGATGCTGCTCAGTTATTGGCTCTGGGTTCGTCGGGTTCTTGGTGAACCTAAAAGTCCTATATATCCCCACAACCAGAAAGGTCCAGCGGATATAACGGTATATTACTTTCAAATAGCTGTCATAATTAGAAGAAGTTACAAGTGAAAACGTGGACACAAATTGCTGTTTTTTTCAACTAATTTTCAATTTGTCCTTTATTTAACTGTTAGTTTCTATAAGGAAAACTTTAAGGATCTACACAAATGACCCCTTTCTGAATTCAGAATTTTGTCTACTTTTCAGAAATGTATGGCTTTCCAGGATCCATTATTGGTTTCATACCCATTTCTACCATTAAC
This sequence comes from Calotriton arnoldi, assembly GCA_963921515.1. Lineage (NCBI taxonomy): Eukaryota > Metazoa > Chordata > Amphibia > Caudata > Salamandridae > Calotriton > Calotriton arnoldi. The sequence continues at coordinate 71,904 of CAWUFW010018789.1, read as the reverse complement.
TGGAAGGAGGTTGAAAGCACAAAAAATAGCAAAAATAGGCTATGTCCCAGAAAAATGCCAAAACTGTGTAAAAAAGTTGGTTTTCTGACAAAAGTCTGCTTGTCCCTGAAAGCTGGGAAGATGGTGATTTCAGCACCACAACCCCTTTTGATGCCATTTGCAGGGAAAAAACAAGACGCTTTCATCTGCAGCCCTTTTTCGCATTTTTCCTAAAAAAACATAATTTAGCTGTATTTTGGCTAATTTCTGGGTCCCCTCCAGGGGAATTCACAAACCCTGGGTACCTTTACACTCCCCATCATGTTAGAAAAAAAGGACGCAAATTTGGCGTGGATACCTTATGTGGTCAAAAAGTTACAGGGGCCTAAGCGCGCACTACCCCAAATAGCCAAAAAAAGGCTTAGCACAGGGGGGGAAAAGGCCTAGCAGCGAAGGGGTTAAAAAGAAAAAAATGAAACTTTAAAGTTTCATTTTTCAAGAGTAGGCAGTGGTCCCTTGGACCACTAGCTGCTCTTAAAAATATTTTTTCAACCATTCTCAAAGGGGATGGGGTCCCTTGGGGACCCCTTCCCATTTGCAAATGGGTTACCACCAACTTTCAATTGGCAGTAAATTGCAAATGTTTTGTGACCGCATTTTGGTCACAAAATATTCGTACTCAGCATTTCAATTCAGGATTACAAAGGGATGCTCTCAACACGCCTCTTCCCAATACTGAATACCAAAACTCAAATTGTAAATTGGTAACAATAGACCAAATCGCAATTTGGGCTTTGTACATCCCAGAAAGCACTTTTGCGAATCGTGCCGTTTATGACCTCAGAAATGCTTCGTACATGTAGCCCTTAGACACTAGAATGAAAAAGAGCCACTAAAAGGTCTGGAGATAATGATTTTGCAAGCAATATTAAATCAAGGCAATTTCACCCAACTGCAAACAAGCCTTGGCAAAGTCAATCAACTGGACATCTAAAAACATTTTCAAAACAAAGGGCATCATTAGGATGGCCATCCTGACGGAGAAAGGGACCGCCCGCCATAAGTGCGGCGGTCCCGTGGGGGTGATTAGGATGCGCCCGCCACACTGGTGGGCACATCCTGCATTCTTAACATTACGGCGGGCGGTGCTTTCAGCACCACCCGCCGCAATGCCAAAAAGGCATGCCGTGCATTTGCATGCACAATGTGGCAGGCACCGCGCGGTGCCTGCCATGTTGTGCATGCAAATGCAGGGGGGTACCATAGATACCCCCCATGTGCACCACCCACCCCCCAACTTCCTGTGGGCCCGCTATGGGCCCCCAATAGAAAAGACCACATGCCTTTCCGTGGCGGCAACGCCGCCATGGAAAGGCACATCCCCGCATGTATCGTAATATGGATGGCGGTGTCTAACAGACACCGCCACCATATTAAAACCTTTCCGCCCGGTCGACTTGTGGACCGGACAAAAGCGGCGGACGGTCTTCCCGTCCGCCGCGGTACCCCGCCATACTAATATGGCGGGGGGAGATGGGTGGCGGGCGGTGAGAAATAGCGGGCGGATCGCCACCGCCATACGGGCGGTGGTGATCCGCCCGTTATCATAATGGGCCCCAAACTTAGGTAAGTGTCAATGCAGTCAGTTAGAAGTACTTGCGCGACCAACTCCAACAGGGAGCTAGTCAGGGGGACCAGCAAGGTCCTCAAGAACAGTTACCTTTTCAGAGGAAGCAGTCTTTCAGCAGTTCCAGGCACTTTATCCGCATTGCAATGGTTTCCTATGGAATGGGCCTGATGCAAGGGATGAAGGATCCTGAAGATGGTCTAAGGATGCTGTGAATGCAATGTGGTCGACAGGGGTCTTTCTGCAGGAATTCCTCAATATACGAAGATGGTGAGGGGGTCCAGGTTGCAGGGTCGACGTCCCAGGAAGTCCTCTCTGTACTCGACAAAGTCCAGTTGCCACTGAACTACCACTCACCCATTGTTACAGTCTAGGCTAATCCTTCTTGGGTTGATAACTCACTTTCTGAGGGTCCCAGCAACTCTCTGACAGCACTCCTGGGCTCAGCGAACTCGGGTGCAACTCTGTGCATCGGGTTCTTGGTCCTTGGTGCTGGACGCGGCAGTGGTAGCGGCTTGAAGACTTTGGGCTACCAATTTGCCCCCGCAGGCTTCTTCAGCTGTTGTGTCCCTGTGCTGCAAACAGGATGCCATTCAACTGGTACTTGGAGTTCTCTTGGCTTGACTGGGCTCTGGAGACAGCTTCTCCTTGAGCAGGACATGGGAGGCACAGTCCCTTTCTTTGCTAGCCATCAGGTACAGCAGGTGCAGTCCACATCGGTGCAACCACTCTTTGCTGGTCCCTTGGTGCAGCAGGGCAGTCCTTCTTCGGTGTTCTTCAAAGTCAGTCAAGATCTAAGGTCTGGGTGCACGGGGTCCCCCTTAATGCTCAGAAAGTGCCCTCAGCACAGGATGTGGTTTGTAGCCATTGGGCTACCAGGTTCCCTCCCACCTGGTGACCACTTACTGTGGAGTGTGGCATCTGGCTATTCCAGGATGCCCCATTCTGCCCACTTCTAAGATGGTGATACCCATCTCTTGGCGCTCAGACTCACTAGCCCACCCCCGGGGTGTGGCTACCTTAGGGCTACACAACCCTAGGGAAAACGGTTTGGCAACTGGTGCCCCTCTCTGGTTTCCCTCTCAGCCTGTCTACCTCAAGAATGGGGCAGCCCTCCTCCTGGTGTTATACATCTGCCCTTCAAAGGCAGATTCACCTTTGAAGCCTGCCTTTTGGGGCTAACATCCAAGAGACTTCCTGCAGGAGGGAAGTGACACCTCCCTGCAGTCGCTCATTATTTTCCTTCCTGAGAATCGTTAACATGTCTCATCAGGAGGGCAGAAAGCTGTCTCATGGAGCAGGCTCCATGTGTGCCCGGGAAGGAACAGAGGTTTTAACTGCAACAAAGTGGCAGCTTTGCTAAAGCTGTCCATTGCAACAAGTTACATTAATTTCAACCTGAGATACAAGCCGGGCTTAATGTAATGAGTTGTTTGATACTTTGGAGTGCCTACTCTGGTCCCACCATTCAGGGGTTAGCACAGCTGAGCAATTAGCAGGTAACCCTATACCTGCCAACTGGGCGACTAAGTCTTTTCTCAGTAAAAACATCAGTTTTTCATGTTTTGCTGTCAGGACATACAACGCACATGTCCTGCCTGTGTCATTTGTTGCATCCTGCCTTTAGGACTCGACCTGCCAGAAGGGGGACTTACACACGTTTAGTGGAAGTGATGGCTTTACCATTGCTTTCAATGGCAAAGTCTGACTAGGGGTGCACAACTGCTCTACCAGTCTGCAGTGGCGGACTGGGGGACTTGTTTTACTTGTGGGACCTCCAGAGTGGCACATCAGTGCTGCAAGCCATGGAGTATCCCCCTAACTTACATGTCCTGGGTAGCAGGGTACCATTTACTAGGGACTTACAGGTAAGTTAGCCACTTCCAGTTGGGTACAGCCAATTCGACATACACTTTAGGGTCAGAGCACTGGCACTGAGGTCTGATTAGCAGAGTCAAAAAATCAACAGCATCAGTTAAAAACCTAGGGGGTGAGCATACAAAAAGGCATTTCCTTACAGACAGGAACACGTGGCCCCAGCTTTAGCTTCTTTACACTGGTTGCTTGATATGCAAAGGGTGATTTCTAAACCCCTTACTTTAGTACATAAAACACTGTATTGCAAGCTTGGTACAACTTGATGGCGTGGACTGGGCCCAAATTGTTGACATCCTTTATAGTTAAGCCCTCTTTTCTGTGCAAATTTTTTCTCAATGAGGTACCTTTCAAATGTGTATTAGGAGTAAAGGAGCAAGTTAGATATTTCAAACTTGAAGTTCATTAACTGTTTAAGTTAAGTCAATAATGAGACTTGTATTGTCATTTTCAAAACTTTATTTCCCATTAAGAGATTAGTAACGATCTTTATTTAATTTTGGTTTTTATTTCGTTAGTCCATCAATCAAATAAGTTTACAGAAATCTCATTAAAAGAAAGAGGCTAGAACAAAGCATCAAATAATAAGATTGCATTGAGCCTGTTCCATAAAGGAATAAGTTCCCTATTCTATAAATCAGGTGAAGGGCTTCAGATTCTAAGAACCTATTAAGAGTTTGAATTCAATGGAAAAGAGTGAAATCAAAAGAGCAGCAGGACTTCTCATAAAGAGTAGCTCATAAGACTCAGCCGAGTCTTGATAAATCCAAATAAGTCACCATGCAGTTGCAGTAGCAAGATGTCAAATCAATAAGCCAAGGGAATCTAAGGGAACAGCTGCATCAGCAGCCACAACCACCAAGAGTTGGGCCAGGGTAAAAGGAAAAACCGGATTCCTCCAACTACCTAGGAACACGCACTAATATAAAAGTCAAGAAAACATTGCGAAAACATTGTAGAAGGCTTCTTCCTCCACAAACCAATAATGAGACAGGGTTCTTTGGTAAGCAGGTTCAGCTTTTCCATTTCCAAGGAAATACATGCGGATTAAACTTTTTATCGCATGGTTAGATACAGAGTCTTGTATGGTTAGAGTCTGGAAACATCAGGCATAGTTCCCACAGGCCTTAAGGATCCCTTGACCTTCCCTATTTCTACTTGTTTCACTGCGAGAACAATGAACTACTAACTAAAAGACAAAATCACTGTTAGGTAATACATTTGTTTAAGCTATGAATCGATCATTATTGTTTAAATGCACAAGTTATCCTATGCAAACGTTATATGAAACATAAGAAAAAGGAAATTCATATCATTCAGGAATATAATGTTGCTTAATAAAATAATACATTTTTGTTTATCTGAAAGATTCTGCAGTTATGACAATATATCTAAGCATGTCATTCTAGGGTCAAACTTCTAAATCACATAGGGGGATATTCTCAAGAACGTGCGATAAACATCGCCAAAATAGGCTAACGCAATTTTTCATATCGCCGTCTATCGCGGGGAAATAACTCTGTGTCAACGTCGTATTCTCAACACGGCGGTAACATGCGATAGTTTCCCTATAACGCCTCAAATGTCCGCGATACAACTACCGCAACGGCGATAAAAAAGGAAATCCGAACGTGAAAAAAGTTGCGATGGGCCCAACTGCGATAAAAATCCAGCGAAAAGCAGCGCCAGGCCCGCAAGTCCCACAAGTAAGGCGGGGAAAATCACCATAAAAACGGCAAAAATGAAATACAAATAAAACACAAACAACTGCGAAGCACCATGGAGGTAGCCGGAGCAAGCACAGAGGACAACTCGAACCCCACAAGCCCCACGGAGGACCAGCCTGGGACCTCGGGATCAGGGAAGGGCAAGGAGAAGAAGAAGAGGAAGACGCAGTTCAGTCCGCAGGAAAACAGGATCCTGATCACGGAGGTGATAGAACACCATCAACAACTGTTCGTCACCTCCACTGTGTCATTGGCAACAAAAAATTGAATATGGCAGTCCATCGTGGACAAGGTGAATGCAGTTGGAGTGCTGAGGAGGGCAATGGAAGAGGTCAAGAGGCGCTGGAATGATGTGAAGCGCAAAACCAAGCTGAAACTCGCCAACAACCGCAAAGCAGCAATGCAGACTGGGGGGTGGGAGTCCTGCGCCACAGGAGGAGCTGGATGAGATGGAGGAAATGGTGTCCACAGTCATCAGTGTGGAGACGGTGGCAGGAGTCGGAGGACCGGACACTGCTCAACATGACCTGACACAACAGCAACAAGGTGAGTAACCACCAGGGACTGGGGGGACGGGGAGATGGGCACAATGGCACACATGCACAAGTACAGCACATCTGTGGACAAACCATGCCCAAGAGTCACAACTCCGACCAAGAGCCCAAGTCACCCAAGTCTGCAACAGCTCAGCACTGTATAAGCACAGAAGTGAAAGGCACACCGCCTGAAAGGGATAAGGGCCAGCCAAATCAGAGCTGAAGGGGCAAATCACCCACAATGCAGCTCACACACATAACACTCAGAGCACCTCAACATTTACAACAAAGTAGACCAAACAGCAACACTTTCACAACAGAACAGAGGACACAACTGCTGCCGCTTGTGTGTAGAAAATGGCCATTCACATTTGGCATAGCAGGAAACTGTGAGATGATAATGGACAAATACAACCTCACATCCGTGATGGTGGCGAAATGTCAACTGTCCAGCATTAAATAGGTATCTCCACACAAACAGTCACAATGTACATTGACATGCAGTCTGTTTGTAAACTTGTAAAACAAATATTCCCTTGGGTTATGAAAGGAACAGAATACAAGGTTCAACTCACAACTAGGTCGTACCTCACAAGGCGCACAAAAATACAATTCGTCAAGGAAAATCCCACCTAATATTTGAATCAATTGCTAAATAGCACTGAAGTTTAAAAAAAAATCTTTTATTATTAAAAAAATGGTTACAATGTTAAAATTTCAATACACTTCCTATCGATCACAGTTTTATGCAAAACAATTCATAAAAACAATTCATAAAAACAATAAATGTAAAATCCCCAATTACAATCAGTTTACACAATATGCTATGACATAAAAAGAGAACAATGGTTAGACAGTATACTTTGTCTTTCAAAGGAACATATCCTATGGGACAGTTTAGAAACCTGGCCTGGATACACTCATTTTCGTATCTGCAGGTCCAAATTTTCCCTTGGATTATGTACAATGATGCGTCGACGCGTTTCGATGGGTTTGATTATTATTCCATCTTTATCAAGACAGTAGTTAGTTAGTTTCTCTCTGTATTCCTTATTGTATAGCTTGGTTTATATGCCCTCTTGAGTCAAACTTTATAAGTGCGTTCAGTTCTTCTACTGATTAGAACCGTTTTCTGTTCGATTTCTCTTCAGTTAATGCAGATACTCTGCTTAGTGCACTCGATGTACCTATACGTTCTAACTTCCTTTTGGCTGACCCGAGAGGTCGCTTCAATTTCCTGCCGAGTGGCTACTGTATTGCAATGCCTTAATTACGTATTCACTTTCTTGTACACTCTTGCGTGTCCGTTCGTTCACGAGGGTAGAGTGGCTTTTTGATTCTACACCTCCTCTAACTTGTTGCACTCTTAAACTGCAGAGAATCACCGAACGAAGAGGAGCATTCATTCGGTGATTCTCTGCAGTTTAAGAGTACATTGAGTGCACTAAGGAATACAGAGAGAAACGAACTAACTATTGTCTTGATAAAGATGTAATAATAATCAAACCCATCGAAACGCGTCGACGCATCATTGTACATAATCCAAGGGATTTTCCTTGACGAAATGTATTTTTGTGCGCCTTGTGAGGTACGACCTAGTTGCAGTCCCGGCTCCTGGAGGGAGTTCCGCCGGGCGGTGACGTGCGGCGGGGGAGGGGCAGGGTGGGGGGTAGTAAAAACCGGAATCCGGCCGAATCCAGGTAAGTTAGCAAATAAATAAATAAAACGAATTTCGTAGCGCGCGCTGCATCGCCAAATGCGATGCAGCGCGCGCTACGAAATTCGTTTTATTTATTTATTTGCTAACTTACCTGGATTCGGCCGGATTCCGGTTTACTACCCCACCCTGCCCCTCCCCGCCGCACGTCACCGCCAGCTCCCTCCAGGAGCCGCGACTGCCTAGTTGTGAGTTGAACCTTGTATTCTGTTCCTTTCATAACCCAAGGGAATATTTGTTTTACTTGTCAAGAGTACCCTACTCCCTTGGCGACAACAAGGGGTCTCTCTCTCCTTTTTACATACATGTTTGTAAACTTGGCCAATGCGTCAACATACATGTGAACACAATGTCAAACTGCATCTCCCCTTCACATGGCAGAGGGAGAATCATCACCTCCTGCAGAGACGACCGTACTCCTCATCACCGATGATGAAGAGGACCTACACACCATCGACCCCGACGCCCTCCAACAGCTCATGGACACCCTCAGCACCCCACCCCCAGGAGCAGGGCAGCCCAGCCGCATCGAGGAGAACCCACCCCCTGCACAGACCACACAGCAGGAAGCGCCCACCACCACGGCCGTCTCCCAGGATCCCCACAAGCAACACATGGCATGCCAACGCCGTGTGTCGCAGGGCCAGAAGGGGATGTCAGAGCAGGTGCGGGTGGGGTTCGACCTCATGGCAGCCAAACTAGATGCCATATGTGGGTGTCCAAGTCCCATCAGGGATCACCTACAGGCCCTAACGGACACCCACAGTCTGCTCCATGGTCTCCAACAATCCATGGCTGACATCGCAGGAGTCATGACTCGTAGACAAGAACAACTGTCTAGTCAGAGTGGCTCCAGCGATCTCAGCCGTGAGTTGGCCAACATGGGGAGGAACATGGAGAACATGGAGCGGATGCAGGCGGGAAGAATGGCTGCCACAGCTGCACACCAGCGAGATGTAGCATGGATCTACCATGCCCTGCAGATCCTCATCATGGCAGTGCGGCCACAAGGCCTGGCGCAGATGAATGCTGCTGCCACTACTCCCTCCACATCACCGCCCCCTGATGTGTCAGTGCCTCACAGTGCGGCTGACAATCCACCTCTGGCCCCTGATGTGACACTGCCACACAGTGCCGCAGACAAAACACCACCACCCACATGTGAGGCACATCACACATAGGAGGACGATGATGAGGATGAATCTGCCGTTGGGCTAAGTAGGAAGCGGTAGCATTCATCTCCGCCATATGGCCTCTTTCTGCTTGGTTCTGCCCTCTGCATCATGCCCAGGAATAACACCCTCCACTGTGCCCCTTAACACTCTGCGACACTCACCTTGGCCCCCGACATGGACTGCTACATTTGTTTAGGCAATCAATGACACAGAAATCAGATTGCAGCCTGAACTCCCTCTCCTACGATGTACTATTCCCTCCCCAAAGGACCCTGGCTGGCCCTCCACGGGGCAACATTGTAAAGTAGCGTGTGCATGGCCAGGTACTGGTCCACCTTCAGCACTCCACCGAACGTGATTAAGACATTCAAATTCACACAGATGAGTCATGTCCATGATCAAGCAAGTATGAAAGTATGGATGTATGTAGGGGCAGTGATTCCTAACAACGGTGCTCCCTGGGAACTGATTTCAATGCGCATGTATGTCCGTGACCCAGATAGGCAGTGAGATGACTGGGAATGTGTGAACTAGCTGTGGCCTCATTGCTCCAAAACAACAATCTTGCTATTTCCAAACTTAGCCCCACGTCAATGTATGAAATAGGGATGTGTGTCACAAAGGCAAAGTCAAAGTTATGTGGAAGCCACAGCTCGGAGCAATGATTGCTTTGAGTGTGGAGCGCTTGGACTCCTGGGATGGTCGGTGCGTAAGTGTGAGGGTCATACCATGCAAGTGAACTACGAGCAAGGACTCATGTGTGTGGGGTGTGTATAGGTTGGTCTCTGGTTAGCGCTGTGCGTAGTGTGGGAGCCATCAGCAGCTGCTATGGTATCGCTCAGGGGGTGCCGGGCGCATGCATTCCCAAGGTCGGAGGTGCAGATGTGCTACCGCCTTCTAGTTCAGACAGAGGGGCTGTCATCCACAATGTTAGTTTGTCATCTGCTTGCATTCTGGAAATGTGATGGGGATTGGGTGGGGGGATGTCACTGCTTCGCCTTCCGGCATGGTTGAACCCTTACCAGCCATGTATGTGCCCTCACGGTCAGTATTGCATGCTCTAATGTAGCAGTGTTGTTTTGCTGCAGTCTGACAGTGATGGGTGCAGGTAGCTGTGAGGAGGCGGATGACCACTCACCTTGCACCTATTAGCTGGCACTGATCACTACTCTTGATGGATGACGTCCGTGTACACATGTGACCTGTACATGGCACATTTGAACAGGGGACACCTTGGTGTGTTCCACGCAAGGTGGACCTGCTGGCTTCTAGGCAGGTGTGCATCTCCCAATGTTGCTGAGGTGTCCACTGTGCCCACATCCCCCTTACGGCCATGTTGTTCATGTTGTGGGACTTGACACACAGGGTGTATATTTGCATCAGGCAGGTACATCTCTGACCACAAATGGCACCCTGTTGTCTTTTCCTGAACACCAATGACGGCCTTCATGTCATGTTCATGTACACGTGGGACGCTGATGAGTGGCATGACGTACTACATGTGACAGCCTGATATGGCATATCGAATACGTGACGCCCTAAACACCCTCTCGGTACAGAGGTGACATACAAACCATCTCTACTTGCAACATATGCGACTGTTAGCACTCATTGTTGCACTTACACCCGTCAGAGTAATGTGCTAATGCAGAGGACTGACATGCACACGGGGAATGTGTGTTGCTAAGATTTTATTTGCACATGCTGGTCATCTGGTCATCTTGTACTGTGCCATGAGTGCTGTGGACAGTCACAATGTGACGTGCTCATGCGAAGAAATTGTTGATGATTGTGTTCCTTCGGGCTATTCCTGCTGCGGCTGCAGTGGGGTGTGGTCCACCTGCATCATCTTCCTCATCATCGTCCGGTGCTTCTGGGACTTGGATCAATGGGGCATTGGTGCGTACACATATGTTGTGCAATACACAACATGCAGTGATCATCTTGCACACTATTTCTGAACTGTACAAGAGTCTTCCACCGGTGATGTCCAGGCACCTGAAACGTGATTTCAACACGCCAAATGTGCGTTCAACAATGCCCCTGGTGCGTTTGTGGGCCACATTGTACTGCCTCTGGGCCGGGGTGTTCGGGTCTCGGAGGGGTGTCATCATCCACGGGCAGAGTGCATATCCTTGATCACCTGTGAGAGGTAAGTGAGATTAGTGTTAACTGGTGGTTCTGCATGCTGTGTTGGCAGACATACAAGTTTCGTGGTGTGTGATTTGTGCGACCTTGGGATTCATGTTAGCCATGTATTGCTGCTGGCAAATGTGGTAGGACAATGTGTATTACGTAGCCTCACAGCTGCTCCTCCCTCCCACCGAGCCAATTTACTTGTGTGTGTGTTGCATCACTTGCACTCCTACGTCACACCATTGTCATGCCCGTCTGCGCATGTCCGCAGGACTGACAGCAAGACTGTAATGTTGGCTGTTGAAGGTGGGCGGCCACGTGTGTGTAGGCCTATGGTAAGGATAGGGCGGACACAGATGTGGAGTTCTGGCCTGGCTGAACTCGCGCTGATATTGAGGCTAGGCCTTCGGTTCAGGCTGCGGCAATGTAGATACACACACAACAGTTGGCATGTATGAGCCGAGACCCCGAGCGGTCTCGCGCTCCTTTATTAATCCATTTGGGCGAGGCTGCCCTCCTGGTGCATGCTACATTGCAACATTGTCGATTACAGGCCTGGTGGCACAGACACTACTACGGAGACACACGCCATAGTCACTTTTGTGGCCAGGCCGGAACTGAACCACGCCCAGAGCCCAGAACTGAACCACGCCCAGAGCCCCGGGCCATTTCTCCGTACTCCTCACAAGCGTGCGCCGCCGCCGCGGCGCTGGGATGTCGTGCACTTCGGAGTACGTCTCCAGACGATCTACCCAGGCTTACCGCCGGCCTGCCTGGGACGGGGGTGGCCCCGTGACTGCGAAGGGCTCCAGTGGCGTTACCGAGGACATGCTGTTGGCTACTGGAGGCAGACTTGTGGGGTAGCCCCTCAGGACAATGACTTGCGGTGCACTGAGTTTGGCTCACCGGAAGAGCTGAGTGGGTGTGCAGCCTGCGATGATGCAGCAGGCCTGGTGGCTGGACGGTGACTTGTGGTGCACTGAGCTAGTGGCACCTGAGGCCCTGCGTCCGGCACGGGCCAACCGCCATGTGGCGATGACTTGCGGTGCACTGAGGTAGGCCCACCGGAAGAGCTGAGCGGGTGTGCATCATGCTATAATGCTGGAGGCTGGACGGTGACTTGTGGTGCACTGAGTTCGGCCCACCAGAAGAGCTGAGCGGGTGTTCAGCCTGCAATGATGCAGCAGGCCTGGAGGGGCGGACTGGAAAGGATGTGTCTGCTACTTGCTGTACCGCAGTGTGGTCAGAAGGCAGCAGTAGCCAACTTGCAACTCCGCGGTGCGGTGCCGCTGGTTGCGCTGGGGGCCTGTTGCGCAGAATTCAGCGATCGGCTGAGGAGGCTGCCAAGCTCGCGGAGCCCAGCCTTGGAGATTGCACCGGCACGTGGTGGGCCCTCTTGGAGAGACGCCGGTGGCGGCAGGTGAGCAGTGAGGCATGGGTGCGCAGGGGCGGGCATTCACCGCTGGGCGCAGGAAGGGGTCTGAGGATCAGCGGGCTGGGGTGCGGCAGGCGCACAGGATCACGCAGGCACCACCGGTCACGACGGCGGCCTCGTGGCAGGGTGAGGGACCCGCCCTGGCAGACACGCCACTGCAGGCGATGACGAGATGTGCGCCGAGTGGCGTGGGATGTAGCCACCTCGTCACCGGTGTGACTTTGCCCGTTGTAGGTGGTCGGCCACATGTGTGTAGGCCTATGGTCAGGTTATGGCGGACACAGAGCCACACACAGTAGTTACTTCGGTGGCCGTCCTGGAAGTGAACCACTCCCTGAGCCCCGGCCTATTTAGTCACTCCCCTACGCTGGACTGGCGTGCGCCGGCCCTGCCCAGTACGCTTACGCTTACAGGGAGGCCGACATGGCTACTTGTCCAAGGTGTTCCCCACTGCCTGTGATGACATGGTTGCGTCCACTGTCCACGACACTACAGACTCCAGCAGTATGTGTCCACATGGACATGTCTGTGCTCTGCATACTCAAGACTGTCCAGCACTTCACAGCCACACTTGGCATTGTGTACATTGTTATTCATAGGTCCATTGCCTCCTTCGCACAATCGTGGTTCCCACCTCTCCCCATATTCTGCAAATGTGTGGCAGAGGGGCTATGCCTTAGTGTATGGTTTGTCCACATTTCTGGCCCCTCTTACCATGGTTACTTGTGTTGTCATGTCTGGCTGGTGTGCATGTTCGTTGGCATGTTGAATGTGATTTTGTTACGTGTCCATTCCCACAGTTGTGCGTTGTGTGATTGTGGAATTGAGGTGTGTGGTGTGTTCCGCTGGTACTTACCAACGAGCAATCCATTTCCATAGGTGCCATCCTGAAAGCGCTAGTTGATGATGGACTGTCGGAAGATGTATGAATCATGCATACTGCCTGGGAAGTTGGCGACGACATTTGTGAACAGTCCCCGGTGGTCCACTATTGCCTGCACATTGATGGAATGCGTGTGCTTCCTGTTGCGGTAATTGTGTGCAGTGTCGGCAGGGGGCACAACTAGCACATGTGTGCAGTCGATTGCCCCCAACACGTGCGGGAATCCAGCTATGGCGTAGAAGCCTTGCTTGGTCTCCAGCTGTTCCTGCGCAGTGTGGGGGAAGTGAAGGTGCTGGGGTATGAAACTGATGATGGCATCCAGGGCAGGTGTGATGGCCTTTGATAGGGCTGGCTGTGAGACTCCTCCGACTCTGGCAGTTGTTGGTTGGAAGGTACCAGAGGCCAACAGGTGCAGCACAGCCAGCAGCTTTGTCTGCGGAGGGATGTTGGTTGTCCGCTGTGTTGGTACCGTCAGCCTGTGGGCAATGTGGGTCATGATGCGGAGGATGGTTGTCCTTTTGAGCCTGTAGTGGGCAATGACATCCTCTGGCGTTAAGTCTGTGAGGCTGATGCGTTTCGGAAGGTCTGCTGTCTTGTTCTGCGCTGCCTCGGTGGTGGTCCGGGGGGGGGGGGGTGGTCCTGGGGGTGGGGGTGGTGGCGGTGGGTGTTGTGGCCCTCTTGGGTCTCCAAGCTGCATGATTAGTAGCTCCATGGCATCTGTTGGTCTTCAGATGTGGCTCTGGCCTGGGCTCCCTTTGTACTACAGGTTTTCGTCCTACTTAAGACCAGTAAAAAGCAGGTGTTAAGTCCCTGCTGCTAACGCGCCTTATCGCCTGTTTTTGTCCGGCATCGCAGATCTGGCTGGTCGTTGAGATTATCGTGAAGTGGTGTTTTCGTATGTTTTTGCACGGGAACGCCTACTCTGCATACCATTAGCGTTAATTGTCGCTCTCATCCGTGGCGATGTGTTTTGCCGCAGCTATCGCAGGAAAACTGGCGATGTTGGCAGTTTGCACCAGCTTGTGAATAGGGCGATAAGTCTATCGCCACTTTTGCGGCGCTAAAGTGCCGATAAATTGGCGATGACTCCTTGAGAATATGCCCCATAGTGTACATTTCAACAATATTGAGTTCCCTTCTAGCTGGAAAAGCTTGTTTCATGGTCGTTCCGTGGCCTACATAAATAACAATGACTGCCTACGGCGAAGTAATACATTTAAATGTGTGTCAGTTTAAAGTTAAGTTTGACACTTTTTATAGCACATTTAGCATATTATGTTGATTTATTTCCGTTCTAATTTATAGACTCTATTTACCTCATACACTGCTTTTCAGCTGGTTCTGCCCCTCCTGGGGGTTTAGATCACAGCATCGTCATCTCTTTCTTCTTCAGGTTCCAAAACTGAGAAGAACCAGATTGGGTGCCCATGTCATGTCTTCTCTGTAGCATTGTTCACCTACTGAAATCTTTTCCCACTTGCTCTGCATAGTGAACTTATTTTCAAATTTCTGAAAGCATTATAGAGCTCTACAAAGAGTACCATTTTTCAATCTGGATATCTACCTGCAATCTCAGTGGAAAGGTGCCCTTAGGTGGGCGAGTGCTCAACAAGACCCGTAAATAAATAGAAATAAATAAATGTACACAGGAGTTGTTGTGCATAAAAAGCATCTGCAGCAACGGTATACTAGTTTTAATTTAGCATCATGGCGGCCGCAACAGCCATGCCCTCAATGTTCATACGAGACCCATATAATTCTAACTCATTGGTTGCTCACCAGGAAGGGACTGTAAACCTCACCAGAGCTGAATTCTGCCAAACTGTGTGTTGAACCCATATATCTGACCTGCACAGCATGTATATTCCATTTACAGGCACTACATATATACAGTGGAGTTCACAGTCACATTTCATCCACTGGTAAAACAAAAGGGGCTCCACCACACTTTTCTGTTATGGAACAATCATGAAACTGTTCCTCTGGGACGCCCCACTCCCCTCTAACAGTGCAGGAGTCATAACTTGTTTCACTGTGCTCCATAGGAGGAAGTCTGATGGCGTGGGCAGGAGCAGATGAAAACTCTGAAGCAAGATTCACCTTCTGTAGCGCCGGCCTCCACTTTCTCTACCTCACACAAAGACTTGCAAACAGATCCACTCACACTTCAAGCACAGGATATGTCATCCCTCGCCGCATACACCCAGATGTTTAGATCCAATCGCGCGGTCACTGGGCTTTAATTCTTTCTGTCAACAACTGACAATTAAACACGTGACTGGAGCGTCAGACTCTCCCTGACGTATTTATTTTGCTGGCAGGGCGGGTGTGTTGAGTCATGGATTTTGGGATTAAGAGCAATTGGCTCATCCTGTAAAATCCCCATTCCTTTTCAGTGCAAGTTGCCAGTGTCCATATGTGCAACTTTTACTTTAGAGCCTACCACACGAAATACAATAACAAAAATAGCCGCAAATACCTCATGCGCATCACTATATATTATCACATAAGGGAGCAGTATTATAGTGCTTCAATAAAGGACAGCATGAGCCACCATCTGCAAACTCGTGCTTCGAAACCTAAAAATTAAATGAAAGGTTGCATCCTCTGACTGCTCTTGGAAGGCAGTCATTATGTACAGTGTAGAATTTATGGATTTAAAATAGCCTGTTTTGAAAGGTAATCTCTCATTTTCTGTCTGGCAAAGTAGACTGATCACACGTGAAATTATTAGCAGGCAAATTAAAAAAACTGCACAGCTCTACCTGAGTCTGGGGGAGGTAACTGAGTGATTCTTTCCTGTCTCTGCAGGCCTCCCAGAACCAAGTGGCTCTGGCAGTGTCTAACAGCCCCTTAAAAAGATCTAGTCCTCATTGATTACACAAAAACACAAGGATACCAGCAAATCTGGTAGGCTGGCTGGACCACCAATAAGAATGGGTCTCCTCACTGCATTTGAACATGCGCTTGCGAGGGTACACAATTTAACCTCCCCTTCGTAGAGGGCAAGAATAGGCCTCCCTGGTAAACCGTCTCCTTCCCGAAAACCACTTACTCATAAGTCGTAGGTAACAAACTTGGCAATATGTGTTCTGGCTATCCCTTTGAGATCTTTTACCTGTGAAGGTGAAAGGTCACATTAGTCAATATACATTTACTCATGTGTCTTCATCAATGTGCTCCTCCTCCCGGTCACGTTTTGGTTCCTGGAGTATAAGGAGAGAAAGACTGTTAGATGCCTCTCTATAGCTTGTCATAATCTATGACATTAGATGAGCAAGTCAGAAAATGGAATGTGGGGTTATCAATTCCTGTTTTTTTTTGTTTTGTGTAAGAAAGGGGGGAGAAGTCATAGTCCATGACATTAGATGAGTAGATAAGAAGATGGAATGTGTGGCACAGTAATTCTAACTTGGAAGTTTGCTAGGTTGCTGGGAGATTTAGAATTGTTGGAGTCAGGTTCGCGGTTGGAAGCGGGAACAACAGTCATATACTGCACTATACTGGGCTGTCATTGAATAAGCCCACATAAATCAGTTATGTGAGTCTCTGATGTTCTTTTCTTGCTTATACACGTCCTGCTAGAGCTCCCCAGCAGGCCTACGGGGTCTCATCGGGTACTCATGTGTTCTCCTCTCTGTTTTCGTTTGATCCATTGATTTGCGCATAGTCACGCAGGAGGATGTGAACCATCTTGGAAAGGCCAGAGGTGATATCTCCTTGTTGCTTACTATTGATGGAGCAAGGTTTCGCAAATGAAACTTGCTCGGATGCAATCTCACTCATAGTATTAATATTAAAAATTGTATTGTCCGTATTAATCCTTGCACACATTACACAAACAGAGAGGACGCTTGCCTATGTGTTTTACTAACGAATAACGCTTGTTCCTAGTCTAAAATGGCCGCTTAAGCGCGGGATTTTATCTGCGCATGTCACAACCTGATCACATGGTGTGACGTCTTTCTTTGCTTAGTGGGAATTTCTGCTTCTGCGCAGTGTGCATTAAAATGGCTGTTCAATGTTCTCACATGCTTAAGCTTGCTCTCGTGTCATTACTAAATTGTCGTTTCTTAACGCAATTAATGCGGGATAGGATTTTATAATTAAATGGGATTAGAAATAAGATAAGTGGGTATACAGTGAAACGTTTTATTTGTGATATTAATATTTCCTTCTTGCACTTTTAGTAATTCGTAATCTTGGGCCTGGGTTGGTGACTTGAAACTCGAGAAGCAGAAGGTTCTGCGCATGTGTCCTGAATGACTGCCAAAATGAAGTCAACTTGGACGTCTAACAAGGACGTGACCTGATGGCCAAAGATGTTATAACTACTGTATTTCCTGTCGCGCATAGATACATTGTCTATGAAAATTGGTGTACATTTGTCGTGAGACGGGTGGGAAAAAAAGCTAATGTATTAATTTGAAGGGTGGGAACGTAAAGACAATAGGCTTTACAATTTAGGCCAAATCTGTCATAGTGCGAGAATCCACCTCCTGTCCCTGCCCAATCAGAAGTAGTGGTCCCATATTTTAGCAACATTTAGGGGAGGTACATGGGCGTAGAAGGGTATAATAGAATATAGCATTAGTTAATTAGACAGAGCTAGATTCCAGAGAAGAGAGAACATACAGAAGAGCTCCAGGCTGCCCAGCTGATCGGTTGCTGACTGAATCCCTATCCAGAAGAGGTCCTGAGGAGGGGGCGGCGGAGTCCATTAGAGGGAAGAATCGAGGAGAAGTCGAGTGCCAGAGAGGGGAACGGCGCAGGCGTTGTTGTAGAGAGGTCACCAGTCCTGTCCTGATCCTGAAGAAGGTCCTTGCTCTTCATCCTTCCAGGGTCCTATTCTTTCAAACTCCTTGGCTAAGGGTTTGGTTCTCGCACTTAGGTAAATATATGCAACCTTTAGTTGCGCTGCTGTTCCTATCTTCTCTTTTCCTTAAACACCGTCATTTATTAGCAATAATTATTCTTTGCTTTCACATGGGTATTCTGATCAAATACCGTGTCTTTTTCTGTATTTTACTCTGCTAAAACTTTAGATAAACATTTTAAAACTTCCTGACTCAGTGGTTATTTCAGGATTATGTACTATAGTGAATGTCACTCATTTTAAACTTCCCAATTAGCAAAGGATCCATTGGTAAGTTATTACTCTTCAATCAGAAGGAAATTGGTAGCAGGGATTTTTTTATATAAGAGTATATCTGACACCCAGCGTAAGTATTAGCATAGTGTGAATGTATGGGCCCAAGTGAGTATATGGTGTATGGATGCAGTTTGCTAATATCGCGCTGGATCAGTTTTCTGGTAAGCAGAGGACGGTTTGTGTTACTCTTTGTTAATTGGGTAATGAGAATTTTATTTTGTATTTTTATGAACTAATACCCGTTATTCTTGAGTATTGTTTTATGTTGTCCAGAATACCCCGGGGAAAAAGAATAGTGGGTGGCAGGTAGAAGTCATACTGCAGTGAGGTTATCTGTCAGGCAGAAATAGTACTGAAAAGTTAAGCAGGGCTATCAGTACTCGTTAGGGATTCTATGCGTATAAGAATAGTGGAAGGAGTACGCTGGTAAAAATTTGATGTTATATCACCTAGAAAGGGCAACATTGAAGAAGTAACAGGTATTTCGGAAGCTTGTGTGAAGAGTAAACGGAAGGGTTTTACTCGTAGTGTATGTTTTAGTAAACGGAAAGGTTTTACTAAGTGTGTAAAAGAAACTATCTTTCTGAATTAGAGAAACTGGCACGATAGCGAATGTTTTATGTTGTTACTGAATTCTAATTAAGAATTGTAGAAGAAAATAAGTTGCGTAAAGAATTTTGTAAAGGGAGGGTCAGTTGCCAGAGAGGGAGCTGACGCCACAAAAACGCCGCGCTAGGATTGGTTAGATCCGCGGGCGTGGGAAAACCCTTGTAAAGGAGGGGTCAGTAGTCAGGAGTAGTACTGACATCACAGGTGCCGCGCTGGGATTGGTTGCATCAGCGTGAGAACAGAAAAGAGCAAATTGTAAAGGAGGGGTTGACAGAGAAACGTCTCCAAAAAGGCCGCGCAAGGATTGGCTTAGAAATAAAAGTTAGCAAAAATTTGATTGGTTGAGAATTTAGAAGCAAAATTCTAAGTGGATAAGGATTGCATGTTAAAACGCGATCCGACTTTAACAGGGAATCGTCCAGATAGGAGATTTCTAGGGTTTGCAGAATATAATTTTATACATCGGTACTTGCCTAAGATGTACGGAGAAAAGAAAAAGATGTCAGTTTTACAAAAGATTAAGAATTATTTCAAAAAGGACAAACCAATCAAGACTAGGGAGGGAATTATTATTCCCCCAGCGAAAACGCCCGCATCATTTATGATGATGGAGAGAGGTTATCATACTTGTGTATGGATAGAGAATTGGAGAGAATATACCAAAAATGACGGGATACTAGAATTTCCTGAAAATGGCACATTCAATGGGCAAATTCTTCAAAATTTGAGACAAAGGATGAATGATTTAGAACCTAGACCTAGATTAACTCAATATGAAGCTTTAGAAGAGTGGGAAACTGAGGCATTTGAGCGTGATCGATCCCGAGGTAATGGAAGGTATCCAGGATTTTTTCCCAGATATTTACGTGAGAATAGGGAAGGTCAAATGAAGCAGTGGAGAAGGGCAATGCTTGTTGAAGGATTATATCCCTTATTTACAGAGGGAGAGAAATCAGGAGGCAAGTGTACAGAGAAGACTAAACATTTAATGAGACATGAAGACTCAGATGATGAGTTTATGGAAGAATTATTGAGAAATCCTCCACCGTATCAAGAAGGATCAAATGGACTTCCTCCTAGTGCCCCACCACAAACACCAATGATACCCCAGGTACTGCATGAATTCACCCCGAATAGAATACTCCATGACAAAGAAAAGGAAGCCCTAGAAAAAACAAGAGCAGAATTAGTACGGAAAATATCCCATATAAAAACGCATCCTGATTCATTAACCATTCCTGTAACGATTGGTCCAGTGGTGCCATTATATGGTACACAAGGAAATTGTCCTCCTCTAATACCCGTGTCTTCTCCTATGAATACTCCCGAAAATTCTCAAAAACCTGAAGCTCCAGTTATAATTGAAGATCATTTTAGTGACTGCGACTCCACAATATCTGTTATGGACTTGCCTGTTAGAGGACCAGTAAAAGGTACTCCCAGAAAAGAAATACCTGAAAGATCAAAAGATGTAAGTTTAATAACTTCATCAGGGGCAAAATGTGCCACTATAGTAACACCTGAAGATTTAGAAAGGTGGATACAAGAATCAGACAAGCAGTGCACACCTTCAAAAATATTAGACATTCAGAAATTAAAAGTGGAATTAGAAGAAATGATAGCAGGAAATGTAGGGGTGGAACGGTTAAATACTTATGATGAAGAAGAATTGATGTTCTTATGCAAGAGTATCACTAGAAATATAAGGTTATTTCATGAAAAATTGTCCAATTTAGCCCTACAGATGGGAATCGAAATAGGGAGATCAAAAGTATTACTAAAGCCCTATAGAGCAGATTTCTCAGACAAAGACATGGAAAACATGAATACTTCTGGAAAAAGACTACAAATACGTGAATTAATGTTAGTTTTGCAAAAATGGGGAGACCTAGATAAGTGGAGAACTAGGTGGGCAAAGAAAAAGGAAGAAGCTCGCTCAAGTCGAACAGCTTCTGAATATGTGATGAAAGAAACAGAAAAAGCTGACAAATTGTACCCGATGCGTGAAGTTGCAGGAGGAGGTTATGTACATGTCCCATGGAGTAGACAGGATATTTTATCATTTACGAATGATTTCCCGAAGTTGAGAGAAAAGCCAATTGAATGGTACAAGCAAGTTGAAAGGTTTGTAAAGGTGTCAAAAGTATTGTTGAAAGATTTGGATGGTCTGTTTGACATAGTGGTACCTGCAGACTTATGGACAGATTGTAAGATCACAGTGGATTGGCCAAGTGATGAATATCCTAGAGATCCAAAGACAGGTGCCCCGTCAAATGACGTGATGAAAAAGTATCATCAGGTGATAACATACCTGAAAGGGAAAATACCACCGAAAGAAACAGATTGGGTAAAAATAGATCGAACTACCCAAGAAGCCAGTGAAACAGTTCATTCGTTTTATGAGCGCCTCTTGCAGGTGTTCAAACAGTACAGTGGGTTTGAGGACATTGGAGACAAAAACATGAGTCAGTTTGTATACCGATTCGTGTACGGTTTGAAGCCCGAGATTTGCCAGATGATTAAGCAGCATATGCTTTGGTGGCAAGGGAAACCCATCGATGAAATTTTTAAATATGCAAAATATTGTGGGGATGATATCGAGGACAGGCACAAGAAATTGCAGGAAAAAGTAATGTGGGCACAGGTGAAAATGGCTGAGAAACAGGGAATTAATTTAGATAATCCTAATGAAACTCAGGGAAAAGACTCTGGAACGAATGGTGATTCTGGAAATGGTGGAAGAATGAAAGGACGAATGAGCAGAGAAGAAGCTAAAAAGAAATTTCCTTGTCATGGATGCGGAAAATTGGGGCATTGGAAGGACGAATGTAAAAAGATTCGAAATAATAATGGCCCAAATCAAAATTTAAATTCACAGACACAGAACGACTCACAGCAGGGGGTAAATCCTCAGAGTCAGTTGCCACCTCCACCTGTTCAGGGTAATGTAAACAGAGCAAAGAACGGTACAGACATCGGATACCCAGGGGAAGTGGTAAGAATGATTATATGACCTCACAATTTCTTTTACAGGATGACTTTTGCAGGTTCGAAGCATGACGGTGCCTAGGAGAGGGGGAGAAGGAATGCGTACTTGGCGCATCCCTGCAGGTAGATCAATCAGGTCCATATGTTGAAGGAAAAGTGAGAGGTAATGATATTACTTTTCTTTTGGATACTGGTGCTACCAGGTCTACTGTAAGAACAGTAGACATCCCAAACCTTCCTCTCTCTGGTGAAGACATTCAAGTTGTAGGGGTTGCTAACCAAAGAATTAGAACACCACTTACAGAACCAATGGAGGTTAAAATTGGAAATTTCAAAGAAATGCATCAATTTGTAGTATGCGATTCCAGTCCAGTAAACTTACTAGGTAGGGACTTATTGTGCAAAATGAATTGCACCATTTTCTGCACGCCGGATGGTGTGGCAGTACAGACACCAGATGAAGATCATGTATATAAAATTATGGTTGCAAAACAAGGAACAGAAGTAGATGAAATGTTTTCATTGATAACAAAAGATGAATTGCCAGAAGAATTAAAAGATACAGTAAACCCTTTAGTATGGGATTTCACCGGAAAAGAAGTAGGACTTATGGCTAAAATAGATCCAGTCCAAGTTACTGTAAAAGAAGGTGCAAATTTCCCAAATACGAAACAGTACAAAATGAGTGCAGAAGTAAAAGCAGGTGTCATTGAAGAAATCAACCGGATGGTCAAACAAAATATACTGAGAGAAGTGATGAGTAGCCCATGTAATTCACCGATAATGGGTTTAAAGAAACCTAGTGGAAAATATAGGATTGTACAGGATTTAAGAAAGATTAACAAAATTGTGGAACCATGTTGTCCTATAGTGCCAAATCCTGCAGTAATCTTATACCAGATTCCTTGGAATGCTGGATGGTTCACAGTTATAGATCTGTGTCAAGCCTTCTTTTCAATTCCGTTACATCCAGACAGCCAATATCTATTTTCATTTAAATTCGAAAACAAAGTCTATGTATGGAATCGTGTTCCTCAGGGGTACACAGAAAGTCCTTCCATTTTTAATCAGATATTGAAAAAGTGCCTTGAAAAACTAGTGATGCCAGGAAGCTCAGTCTTAGTCCAATATATCGACGACTTATTGGTGGCATCAAACACCAGAGAGGACTGTGTTGTTGATACTATAGCACTCTTGAATCTTTTGGCAGAAGAAGGACATAAAGTTTCACCTGAAAAATTACAGTTTTGTACAACAACTGTTAAATACCTGGGACATCAAATTGAGAGGGGAAAAAGAAGAGTAACCTCTGAAAGAGTAGCATTAATAAAAAGAATGCAAATGCCAGTAACGCAAAGACAAGTAAGAATGTTCTTAGGAATAGTAGGTTACTGTCGACAATGGATACCAGGATTTTCCATGTTGGCTAAGCCCTTGATTAACATGACCAAAAAGAAAGCAAAAGATCCTGTTGAGTGGGAAGATGAAAGTGTAGAAGCTTTTGTAAAATTGAGAAACTCCCTTTGTTCAGCACCTGCCTTAGGCATGCCAGATTATAAAAGAGAATTCGCATTATTCTGTCATGAAAGAGAAAATTGTGCACTTTCAGTTTTAACTCAAAGACATGGTCTGGACAGACGTCCTATAGCATACTTTTCTGCTACGCTAGACCCTGTAGCATCTGCGTTGCCAGGATGTTTGAAAGCAGTGGCAGCAACATGTTTGAGCATCGAACAAAGTGAATCAATTGTGATGGGACATCCTGTAAAAGTATATGTTCCACATGCAGTTGTGATTCTGTTGACCAGAACACGAACTCAGCATCTCACTCCTAGTCGGCTGACTAAGTATGAGAGAATAATAATGGGTGCTGAAAATGTGACCATGGTAAGATGTACAATAATAAATCCAGAAAGCTTACTACCAGATCCATATCATGAGACAAATAAAGATGACGAAGAAGATGAACATGATTGTGTACAGATTACAGAACTATGCACAAAACCTCGCCCAGATATAGAGGAACAGCCTCTTAAAAAGCCAGATAAAGAACTGTTTGTTGATGGCTCTTGCCAGAGACATGAAGATGGTAAGCTAACCGCTGCCTATGCAGTATGTGAATTAACTGGAATAGTCGAAGCATCCTATTTACCAGGTGTAAAATCTGCACAAGTAGCTGAATTGATTGCACTGATAAAAGCATGCAAAATTGGGAGGAATCAGAAAATAACCATATTCACTGATAGTCAATATGGTTATGGGGTTGTGCACGATTTTGGCCAACTCTGGATGCAGAGGAATTTCATGACTTCTTCAGGATCCCCCATTAAAAATGGACAATTTGTAAAAGAATTGCTAAAAGCAATACAATCACCAAAAGAATTAGCTGTGGTGAAGTGTGCCGCACACCAGTCAGGAGATGATTGGGTGGTAGTTGGCAACAGATATGCAGATTTGGTGGCTCAATATTGTGCCAAAACCAGAACGTCAGTTAATAAGAGGGTGGAAAGAATGGGAATCAGCTGCCAACTTATGTTATTTATGCCACCTGAAACTTGGAATGAAGTGAAAAGATTGCAAGATGAGGTTGATGAAATTGAAAGAAACTTGTGGATCAAAGTGGGATGCTCTCCAAGAAGAGAGGATGAAGTATGGGTCAGTACAGATGGCAGACCAGTCATGCCAGATTGTTTACTCTCACAAATGGCCAGAATGTATCATGGAGACACACACATAGGGAGAGATGCAATGATTAGACTATTCAGACAAAATTGGTACAATCCCAAATTCAGAGCTGTTACAGAAAGTCTTTGCCAGAGATGTCTAATTTGCCAAATGCACAACACAGGCAGGAAAACAATAATTGGGTTTGGGAAGATTGGGAAGGCAGAGGGTCCATTCATAAGACTACAGTTTGACTTCATACAGTTACCACCATGCAGAGGGTTGAAATACGTACTAGTCATAGTGTGTCTGTTTTCAAAGCGGGTGGAGGCTTATCCAACTAGGAGAAATGACAGCATTACAGTTGCAAAGCTGTTACTAAGAGAGCTCATACCTAGGTTTGGTTTCCCAGTATCTTTGGAATCAGATAGAGGAAAACATTTTAACAACGAAGTGATCCTGATAATTTGTGAAGCATTTCAAATCAAACAGAAACTGCATTGTGCATATCGTCCAGAGGCTTCTGGAGTGGTTGAACAATTGAATGGCACTATAAAGTCGAGGTTGGGAAAAATGTGTGCATCAACATCATTGGAGTGGCCTGATGCATTGCCACTTGTTCTGATGGGACTCAGAAGTATACCTGATCGAACGACAGGTTTGAGCCCCCATGAAATTATGATGGGAAGAGCAATGAGACAAACACATGTTCCCACAAATAGACTGGTGAATATTTCTGATGATATGGTGTTGGACTACTGTAAAGGATTGGCTGACCTAGTGCGTTCTGTCTCTCACCAGGTTGGAGAAGACGCAGTTTCCAGGCAGCCTGAACTAGAACATGATCTGAATCCTGGTGATTGGGTGGTGGTGAAGAATCACACCAGAGAAACGTGTCTATCACCCAGGTGGAGCAGACCTTGTCAAATCATATTGACCACGAATACAGCAGTGAAGTGTGCCGGATTTCCGAATTGGATTCACGTAAGTCACACCAAGAGAGTACCAGACCCTGAAGAAGAAAACACTCAGACGACGCCAATCACTGAAGAAGCTGAAGGTTGCCAAGCTGAAGAATCTCAGGCTCGAGGTTCAAGAGAAGCTGATGGAGAACAACCAAGCACAAGTCAGGATTGGATACCAGTGGTCGAAATTCCTGAGGTTTTCCACCAAACAAGAAGTCAAAAGAAACTAAGAGCCATTGAAGAGGATCAAATAGGTGAAGAAGAAGGGGTTCAGGATCAAGAAGACAAGATAGTAAACGACCATGAACCAAATCAGATAGGGAAAGAAAACTGGACTGAAAATAGTGAAGATTTTATACAATTTGAACAGGGAAAGACAGGTTTAGAAGAAGCAGGTCAGGCTGCAGAAGTACACAGTGCAATAAGCCCTGATCAGAAGCAGTTAGGTCAAGAGGAATATACAGAAGAAAAAGAGACTGATAAAAATGAACATGAAAATTTGAACACAGAACAAAGTGAATTATTGGAAACTCACAGTGGAGCTGCAAATGAGAAACCAATAAGACTAGAAAAAGAACAATTAAATAAGTCAGAGAATACAGAAAACAAAACAGTGCCAAGCAGTGAAAATAAAAAGATACCTGAAGACGAAAATAAAGAAACAGTGCAAGTAGAAAAACCAAGAAAAGGAGATCATTGGCCAAGTTTCATCAAAAGAGTGAAGTGCCACATAAAAACCAGAAGTGAAGATCCAGATCAAGTACCTGAAGTAACAAGTCAAACCGATCAAGAGAAAAAGTCTGGGAAAAGAAAAAGTAAAAGTTTAAGACTTGTGAACAACAAATTCAAGGGTCCTGATTGGACGTATATCGTTCTTGAAGACTTTGAAAGCTCAGAATCAAGTGACAGTGGTGGTGAAGGAACAAGTGCAGAACTAACTTACGAAGAAGAAACAAGACCACCCTGACTAAACAAAAGAATCCACTGAAGAAAAGGAATAGAGATAAGAAGAGCAATCTTCCTTGTCGAAAAATGCCTGATGATAGAGATACTGGGAGACCAAAGAGAAAATGTTGTAGAAGATGCTGTGCAATTTGCATATGTAGTCTAGTATTGGTGCTTATAGTATGGTTAGTCCTGATTGTAGCAGTTCCTTACCTGATGATAATAGATAAAAAGAACAATAATGAAACTATAGGGAGGACAGCAAACATGAAGGGAAATAGAGTAGAGCTAATGGCAGAAGATGATGAAGGAATTCATCATGAGATAGCTGATAACGACACTAGTTTAAATGTTTTCACGAAGTTATTGTTTCAGTATGTAGACACCATGGAAGTTAGTAATTGTTATGTCTGTATGAAATTACCTGAATCAGTAGCAGAAGGATTAACATACCATCATTTACCATTGACATATGGCATTTCATGTAGCGTATTAACAAGTTTATTTTATAGTACAGGTAGATTACAATATTACTATTCCAATATAGATGTTGTATTTTCTGAAGTTCCAATTCGCAAGAGCATGAACCCAGTGCTTAGCGCCTTAGATGCACAGTTTATGGGAGAATTTTTCTTAACAATGAAATCAATAGACTTAACACATGCACGTAGACACAATCTAACATGTTCTTTATTAGAAGAAGAGAAAATATTTTTGAATTTAGTAGACGATAGAAGACAGGATTTTCAAAAGAAAGCTACAGAACATAAGGCTCATTTACCACCTTGGGCAGAGAAAGAGGGAAGTTACACACCTGGCAAAGCTCAAGCTGCTATGGCTCTGGATTTCGAAAAGAAGGGGAACATTTGTCTTCATAGGTTAAAGACTGACTATAACAATGTTTTCATCGGTACCAGTGAATGTGAACACAATTTTTTAATTCTTGGAGGTTGGGGACTAAAAGGAGGAACAGATTCAGTTTTTCCTGGAATCTATTATGTCTGCGGGAATAAGGCTTACTTTAGGCTTCCTGCACGGTGGTATGGAAGTTGTTACTTTGGAATAGTTTTTCCAAAGATATACCACGTAAAAAGAAACACTGGAAGCAATGAAAACAATGGTGAATTAATACGTAGTAAAAGAGCTAGTTTTTCAGAAATAGTAGGTGATATATTTGGTGCATTGATACCTTCAGTGGGAATAATTCTGAACTCAAGGAAGATATGTAAATTGTCTACAGTAGTTGATCGTTTATCAACGGATACTGCTGGAGGTTTCCTAATGATTAATGCGGAAATGGTTGCAATTAGGTCTATGGTGATGCAAAATCGACTTGCTCTTGACATAATATTGGCGAAAGAGGGCAGAGTCTGTAAATTATTGAAGACGAAACACTGTTGCACTTATATTCCTGATAAGTGTGCAGAAATTGGGACGTATATTCAGAATATAACTAAACTTGAGCAAGAACTTAAACCACTGGAAGTTGATAGTGTATGGGAAAGATTGTCAAATAGTATATCGTCAATCGGAACCTGGTTTGCTAATATAGGTGAAGGACTTATAGGTCAAATACTAGTTCCCTTAGCAGGGATAGCAATAATAGTTCTGACAGTAGTATTTTGGTGCAAGTGCTGTAGAAAGAATGGAACGTATAAAGTGACAGAAAAAGGGAAGAAGAGAAAAAGGGACGAGATTGAACTGGAAGAATGGAAAAGTGAATTATACAAAAAGATGAAGGGAGATTGTAAAAGTAGAAAAGCTAAAAATGAAAATGAGAATGAAGTGATTTGCTAGAAGTTGGCATCTGATTGAGGGTAGTTTTTGATGGCTCAGAAACGCCATCAGAGAGGGGATTGATGGAGCAAGGTTTCGCAAATGAAACTTGCTCGGATGCAATCTCACTCATAGTATTAATATTAAAAATTGTATTGTCCGTATTAATCCTTGCACACATTACACAAACAGAGAGGACGCTTGCCTATGTGTTTTACTAACGAATAACGCTTGTTCCTAGTCTAAAATGGCCGCTTAAGCGCGGGATTTTATCTGCGCATGTCACAACCTGATCACATGGTGTGACGTCTTTCTTTGCTTAGTGGGAATTTATGCTTCTGCGCAGTGTGCATTAAAATGGCTGTTCAATGTTCTCACATGCTTAAGCTTGCTCTCGTGTCATTACTAAATTGTCGTTTCTTAACGCAATTAATGCGGGATAGGATTTTATAATTAAATGGGATTAGAAATAAGATAAGTGGGTATACAGTGAAACGTTTTATTTGTGATATTAATATTTCCTTCTTGCACTTTTAGTAATTCGTAATCTTGGGCCTGGGTTGGTGACTTGAAACTCGAGAAGCAGAAGGTTCTGCGCATGTGTCCTGAATGACTGCCAAAATGAAGTCAACTTGGACGTCTCACAAGGCCGTGACCTGATGGCCAAAGATGTTATAACTACTGTATTTCCTGTCGCGCATAGATACATTGTCTATGAAAATTGGTGTACATTTGTCGTGAGACGGGTGGGAAATAAAGCGAATGTATTAATTTGAAGGGTGGGAACGTAAAGACAATAGGCTTTACAATTTAGGCCAAATCTGTCATAGTGCGAGAATCCACCTCCTGTCCCTGCCCAATCAGAAGTAGTGGTCCCATATTTTAGCAACATTTAGGGGAGGTACATGGGCGTAGAAGGGTATAATAGAATATAGCATTAGTTAATTAGACTGAGCTAGATTCCAGAGAAGAGAGAACATACAGAAGAGCTCCAGGCTGCCCAGCTGATCGGTTGCTGACTGAATCCCTATCCAGAAGAGGTCCTGAGGAGGGGGCGGCGGAGTCCTTTAGAGGGAAGAATCGAGGAGAAGTCGAGTGCCAGAGAGGGGAACGGCGCAGGCGTCGTTGTAGAGAGGTCACCAGTCCTGTCCTGATCCTGAAGAAGGTCCTTGCTCTTCATCCTTCCAGGGTCCTATTCTTTCAAACTCCTTGGCTAAGGGTTTGGTTCTCGCACTTAGGTAAATATATGCAACCTTTAGTTGCGCTGCTGTTCCTATCTTCTCTTTTCCTTAAACACCGTCATTTATTAGCAATAATTATTCTTTGCTTTCACATGGGTATTCTGATCAAATACCGTGTCTTTTTCTGTATTTTACTCTGCTAAAACTTTAGATAAACATTTTAAAACTTCCTGACTCAGTGGTTATTTCAGGATTATGTACTATAGTGAATGTCACTCATTTTAAACTTCCCAATTAGCAAAGGATCCATTGGTAAGTTATTACTCTTCAATCAGAAGGAAATTGGTAGCAGGGATTTTTTTTTTATATAAGAGTATATCTGACACCCAGCGTAAGTATTAGCATAGTGTGAATGTATGGGCCCAAGTGAGTATATGGTGTATGGATGCAGTTTGCTAATATCGCGCTGGATCACTATTAATGATTTCTGGAAAATACAACATCTTTAAAACAGCACAGGAGTCTCCAGCAGTCCTCGAGATCTCCCAGTGCGTGCATCTATAGGAACAAACCATACTTTGCCCAATCTAAGGTGATGTTTGTCATGGGTACCAGGGACTAAGGGCTTAGGGTTTTCAGCAGGACCTGGGCTTAAGTACATCCCCAGAAGAGGTAATAGGTTGTCTTGTCTGTGATGCACTCTTTCAGGTAAGTCTCGAAGCAATTGAGCTCTATTGCATGCATGAAGGTTCTCACTTACAGAGCATCCTCAACTGCCATCTAGGCTATGTTTACGGGTTTGTTTGTCAGGCATCTGGAGGCGATGTTCTCCCACACATGGTCTGCTGTTGCTAAGGAAAGGGCACTGATCTGCTTCCTGATGTCCTTTGCTCTGATCAGTGTTTGGGTGATCTTCAAAGTCCACCGGCCCAGGATTTCTGCTCCCAGTCCAAACTTCTTCACAATCCTTTCCACTTCCCCATTGTACCCTGGCATGGCACAGTTGTAGTGCATGTCGCTCACCCACTCTGACCATCTAAGGCACCAGCAGGTTGGTAGTGGGTAGAAGCCTGCCATCAGGATGCTGGAGTAGCTTTCCTCTTTGTTCCTCAGGCTTCTCCTCATGCAGTGTCACACAAAGATCCCCCTCAGGATGGTGGCAATGTCTTGCATTGCTTTGCTTCCCATCTCCTGGGTGTTGTACATCACCTCCTTCTTCACTCTACCCATCTTCGAGTGCTAGATGAAGTAAAAGATCATCCTTCTGATGGCCTTGGCTGTAATTTATTGCATTAGGCAGAGTTGAGTGACATACTGGAGCACGGAAGGGTCTCGTTCTGCAGGACCAGTGTCTTCCTTTTTTATCATCAGCTTCTAAGGCTCCTGAGTCCCAGATTCTGCTTTGTCTTTGCTAGTCCCATGTCTTCTCTGCTGCACAATTTCCTCCAAACCAGATTCCCATGACCTTCATGAAGTCATGCTTCAAGGGGAAAGGCATTTGGTTCCAGGTGAGGTTCAAGTTGCCGAAGAGCAAGGTTTCCAACTTGGTGTTATTGATCTTCAATTCTGATGGTGTGTCAATTAGATGCATGTCTTCTCCCAAAAAACTAAGACATCCTCCACTAAGACATCCTCCATGTAAAGGAAACAATTCACTTTGCCTTTTTCTGTGCTGCCTGGGGCCATCACTCCCTTGATGTCCTCATTCTGTGTGATACGTTCAATGAGGAGCTCCATGACACAAACAAACAGAGGAGGCGAAAGTGGTAAGACTTGCCTGACCCCTGACAGAAGAGTGAAAAGGTCTGTTTTCCATCCGTTAACCATTGCAGTATAAGGGAAAGCTATACATTGTACTCACCAGTGTACCACAGTCCCAGTGCTTTGACTGCCCAGCCCACAAACTCATGGGAAATGTGGTTAAATGCCTTTTCCTGATCAAGACTAACTAAGGCTGCCTGGACCTTTCAATCTCCCACATACTCAATTATGTCTCAGACCAAGGCCAGACTGTCCACGATTTGCTGACCCAGTATCCCGCAGTACTGGTCAGGACGGACAACCTTTGCAATTATCCTTTTTAGACGGTTGGCTGTTACCGTCACTAAGGTTTTGCTGTCCACATTAAGGAGTTAGATTGGCCTACAAGTTTTTGAATTATTCTGCCTCTCCTTTCTGCTTTTATAAAAGTATCATCATGTCTTCTTGCAGGGATTGCAGCATACTACCCTTTTCCACCATTTTCTCATAAAGCCAGAGTACATCCAGGCCAATCAGGTCCCACAGTTCAACATAGAGTTCCACTGCCCGGTGTCTTGCTTTGCTTCAAGGTCATGGCTGCCAAATGCAGTTCATCCAGTTTGAAGGGTGTGTTCAGGTCCTCCTTCACTTCTGAGCTCATTGTCTTTGAGATGCCCTCTAGGTAATTGTCTATCTGATTTTACTCAGACAAATACAGTGAACAAAGTTCACCATAAACGTCAGTTACGACTCTCATGACTTGTTCTTTTCCCACTTCTCAAAAAGTCCCAAAGCCCCACCAACATGGTGTGGGCCAAGTGAAGTGTCTTAAAGAAGCATGAGTTTAATTTCTTATCTTTCTCGAGGTTTATAGTTCTGGTTTGAAAGATGATTTTCCCAGATTTTTCCCTGAAGTGCTCAGCAAGCCCTTGTCAGGTTTCTTCAGGTTGTCAGCCACATTCAATCCCCTGAGTTCCAGTTGAATAGTTGCTGCAGTTTGCTTTGCAGCCGCCTGAACTCAATCTTATTTTCCTGTGCAGAGGTTGTGCGAGCATGCATCTTGGAAGAAGCTCTGGAACCTGTCATTCACCCATTCCCACCACTGACCATTAGAGTGAAAGAGCCTCTTAGTGCTTCTCCGCTTTAGATACACAACTTTGATGTTTGCCATTATCACCTCATCCCCCGACAATCAGCTGTTTAGTTTCCATGATCATGTGCCAGCAGGGAACTTTCCTGTAACTTCCCTCTCGAAACCTACTGCTTTGTGATCACTGTAGTGGATGGCAACCATGGAGCTTTGCCCTGGCTTTACCAGTAACGAGGTGAATAGGAAGTCAATCCAGGAATGTAATGAGCCATCACGGTGACTCTACAGAAAATTCCTAGCATGCAAACCCATACCATTGACAATGTCCTGCAGGGATGCCTCGCCCACCCAACCATCTCCAACAATAGCCTGGACGTTACATTTTTCCCTACAGAGTCTGCTGCCGTTCATCCATCTGCCTCTATGGTGCAGTTGACTAGCTGTAGTTAGAGGACCTGCAATATCTCAAGCCTGTCATTCTTCTTTATGGGGGGACAACAACACTGATTCGCATCTCTGGTTCTCCTGACCACAAGCTTTGCCATTCACCTGTTTGATGACGCTCTCAGCTGTGAAATGCTTCCCCCTGATCAAAGTGGTGGCCCCTAAGGACTTTCATTTGTTCCCTTAGACCAGAAAGATGGGTTGTGTGTCCACTAGCCTTCAAGTTGGTTGTACGACTGGGCGTACAGCATCCCATAAAGCATAAATCAGATCTTGGTTTTGGGCTACCAGGAACTGTAACAAGCTAATGTGTCTGACCTGATCCTTAAGACTTCTGATGCTCAAGGTGAACAAAGATACAGATATTGGGCCTAATTCACAAGGGTAAACGTATACTTTCATGTAAGTTTACGATTGTTTGCTGTTCAGAAAGGAATTTAGGAGTAGTATCTTGACGAGTGCAGAGTCTACGCACATAAAACTATACGTCTTTTTATGTGCTGAGATACAGCATTTGTCAAGATACCACTCGTAAATCCTTTTGTGAATAGCAAGAAATTGTAAACTTACACAAAAGTGTAAGTTTACCTTTGTGAATCAGACCCATTGTCTCAACACTGACTATGGGTGTCCGGTTCAAATTGTTATGAGAACAGTGCCTGTGATCTTTCACTTGGTGGTTTGGGCAACCTCCAGGTCAACACTTCCTCCTTCTTATTCCTGTGCGACCTTGATGAAAACTTCAGTCTCTGCTTTTGGCACCTCCTGCCATATGATATATTCTTCTATTGGTCCTCTTTCTGCCAGTCCATAAATCTCCAGGTGCTGCCTTTGCAGTTGTTTCTGGAGTTCTCTTTCTGCTTCTGTTAGGGTGCCTCCCATGTTTCTATCTCCTCCTCCTCCTCCAAGTCAATCATGCAATCAACATCCACTTGGTCAGTTTGGGATATGTAGAGCTTCTAAAGGGTATAGAGCTCGTCTTTCATTTGCCTTATCCTCTTCATGATGGTTCTTGGATGTAACTGTTCTTCCTCCTTCTTCTCAGCTCCGATCTTGTTTTCATTGAGGCGAGTTAGGTGCAGAAGGTGCTTGGCCTTCTGTCCAGACCAGTAGCACCTCCTCTCTTCCTTCTCCTTTCTCTCCTTCCTCCACTTGGTATAAAAGTTCTGAAATCTCATCTGGCTCTACTCTTCTGGCAGCTCTTCCTCACCGCTGCTTTGTTATGTTATGTTATGTTAGGGGGGTTTGTACAGCGCATGGCTGCCCCAGCAACGGGGCGTCCCAGCGCTAAAAGATCTAGGATACAGGTCAAGTGATTGCTGGATGTTGAGCATAGAGACTGTAAAAATTAGTGTAGGAAGAGCCAAGTTTTTATAGCCTTTCTATAGGCCAGGTGGTTGTTAATGGTTCTGATGGATACAGGTAATGAGTTCCATAGTGTAGCTGCCAGAACCTTGAAAAAGCGGCCACCAGCTCGTGCTCTACTAACTCAGGGGATGCATGCTAAGCTCAGATCCGATGATCGCAACATGCGTCGTGGTAAGTATGACATAAGTAGGCCGGAAAGGATAGAAGGGGCTTGCTTAGTGAGAATTTTATGAGCTAAGCATAGTGTCTTGAAATGTATTCTCTTTACAATTGGCAGCCAATGTAATTTGGGTAGATGTTTTGATACCGACCAAAATTTGGGGAGAACAAGAAGGGATCGTGCTGCCGCGTTTTGTACCCTCTGTAGGCGCTGGATTCCAGCTTTATTTGCGCCTAAATAGAGAGAGTTGCAATAATCCAGTCTAGATAGGATCATTGCTTGAATAATGATCTGGCGGGTTTGTGAATCAAAGAACCCTAACAGGGGCTTGATTCCACGCAGAAGCCCAAAACAGTTCCCTGCAACCGCTTTTGTTTGGGTTTCAAAGGACAGACAGCTGTCCACCCAGACACCTAGATTTTTCACAACTTCTTTGGGCGAGGGTGCAGGTCCCAACGCTCCTGGCCACCATTGTTCTATCCAGAGGTGGCTATCTTTCCCAAGCAGCAGGATCTCAGATTTGCTAGCATTCAGCTGTAAACAGTTGGCCATCATCCAGTCTACTACTGCCATCATATCTTCTTTAAATTTAATGTGATTATGATTGCAATTTTTGGAAAAAGAGATAACCAATTGGGTATCATCCGCGTAGAACACTAATGACAACCCTCTATTTTTTGCCACTGTCTCCAGGGTTTGTACGTAAATATTGAAGAGTGTAGGACTCAGCATTGATCCCTGTGGGACTCCGTAATGCATAGCGTATTCCCGAGAACAATAGGGAGGTGCAGTAACTTGAAATGACCTGCCCTTCAGAAAGGATCTGAACCAGGCCAAGGCCGTGCCACCTATCCCCACCTCCTGCAAACGACACAGTAAGATCTCGTGGGATACTGTATCAAAAGCGGCGCTGAGGTCGAGGAGAATCAAGGCTGCAGAGTTTCCTTCATCCAAAGTGCTACGTAATTGCTCCGTCACTGCCAACAAGGCGGATTCGGTACTGTGGAGTGATCTAAAACCGTTTTGTGAGGGATCCAAAAACTCATTGGTCTCTACGTAATTTGTGAGGATGGAATTAACATAGGATTCAGTGGCTTTCGCCAAAAAAGGGAGCCGGGATATTGGACGGTAGTTTTCTGGTTTAGATGCCTCTAGAGAAGGCTTTTTTAATAATGGGGAAACTTTGGCATGCTTCCATGCAAGCGGCACTGTTGCTGTGGACAGAGATATGTTGATCAGCTCCCTACTGACCGGTAATATATGTTTGTGAAATATACGGAAATGGTCTGGTTTCATAGGGTCTGCTGGAGAGCCTGATTTGATTTTATTGCATAGAGACTCAACCTCTGTGAGCACTAGTAAAGGGAAGGAGAGAAGTGTCTCACCTTTACCATTCACCTTGTCCTTTTCCCCTTCCATCTTACTCATATTATCACTTAATGCTGGGAAGTTTTTATAAATATCCTCCGCCTTATCCAAAAAGTGGCTGGCCAACATATAACACTGGGTATTAGAGGTGATAGTAGGTTCTCATGCCCACTTTGGGTTTCTCATATCGTTGAGAAGGGAGAAAATAACTTTTGAAGGATTGTTGCTCTCTCTTTAATTTTGGAAGCCACGTAATCCGCCCTGGCCCTACAGATCAATTTGTGATAGGCCCTGGTGGATGCACAGTATTGGCTTTTGGCTAGTGGGTCATATGTGCGTCTCCACGCCCGTTCAGACCGTTTACAATTTTTTCTTGCAATGATCAGCGACTCATTGAACCATCGGTTAGACTGAGTTCTTTCCCTGTAACTAAGCTTGGCTGGAATGCAGCTGTTCAGGGAGTGAGTAAGCAGTCATGGAAAATGTCGAGTACCGCATCTATGTTCAAGGGCAGCTGAGGTTTCTGTGCCTGCAATAGGTTACAGAAATGATCTTCATCTAGTTTATGCCATGGAAGTTTTAGTGTAGGCTGAGGGCCAATCCGTTTAGAGTGGCCTTGCCAGCATAGGGATATGGAAATGAGAAAGTGGTCTGACCATGTCAAAGGGAGAGGAGGAAGGATCTTTATAACAGGTAGATTAGAAAACACAGTGTCTAACAAATGTCCTGCTAAATGTGTGGTGCTAGGGACGTGTTGCAGCAGCTGGCATGCTGCTAGGTCTCCCAAAAAACTGGCTGTCTCCTTCTTTTGGTCATCTTCCAAATGGAGATTTAAACCTCCAAGGATGTTGAAATTGGCAGATTTACTAGCTAATATGGTGACCAAGTTTACCAGCGCTTCCTTGAAAGTTTTAGATGGGCCTGGGGGTCGATAAAGTAGTAGGCTGGAAACTGGGAGGTTACAGTTAAAAGAGATTTTAAAAAGAGCACACTCCCAATCTGGGATATTTTCCCTCGTAAAACTACAAGAATAAGACTCTTTAAAAATTATCGCTATGCCCCCCCTCTATAGTTGACTCTGTTTAGTTGTTTCATGGCGTACCCTTGGGGAAGAGCCAGCCAAGGTATGGATACAGAATCCTGTGTCAACCAGGTTTCAGTTAGAAACAGCACATCCGGGGACTGTTCATGTAGTATGTCATACACCTCTGTGTGGTGTTTGACCAATGACCGGCAGTTTAGGCTAAGAAGCCTAAACTCCGCGGTATGAGGAGGTGGTGCAGTAATGAAATCACCCGTACTTATTTTAAAACCACATTTTTTTACAAGTGCAAGGGCTAGTCATAGGGGCCCAGGCATGGTCAGTACAAGTATTGGCTTTGGCTTTAATGGCTAAAAGATCATCCCGTGCGTAAGCTAACTTGTGGCTATTTGGACAGGCATAGTGCCTGGCGCCTAGCGACGTTCGGGTGCAGAAAGGCTAGCCTTTGGCTTTTCATTGACTCCTCCTTCTTCTTTCTTCCTTTCTTTCTTCAGTTTCTTTCTGCTATCATGGCTGATGTCTTTGGTATTGATTCAGTTTCGGCCTTCGGCCCCTTGTGGGCTTCAGGGAAGGAGGGTAGATGCTTCTTTCAATGCTTCTTCCTCAGTGGCTCTCACAGGCAGGGATTCTCCTGCTACAGCTGTGGTCCCTGGTAGGGTGGGTTGTTCAAGGGTCCTACCCTGCCTCAGGTGCTTGAATTGTTTCCACCTTCTTGAGTCTGGCTTGTGGTGGTGGAGTCTCTAGGGCTGGACTGAGAACCCAAAGCAGCCCTGGCAAATTTTATCAGACCTGTCCCCATACGGTGCCGAGAGCAAGCACAGTGAGCGAGCCTGGCCACTGCAAGGACGGTTTGCAGGGTTCTCCTTCCAAGAAAATTTGGAAAAATTGCAAAAATGGTGCACTCTACAACACATTTTCAATATAAATTCAAATTAATTCACTTTTAAAGTGCAGTAAATGATCACCTTACATTGCACCAATATAATCAGACATACCCACAGACATTCTTACAGAGAATACAAAATAAAGGCAGACCAGAGAATAGAGAAGAACAGAGAACACACTTTTGTGACAGACCAGTTCTGCATAGTGAGAAAGTGCAGTGAGTGAGCCTGACCACTGCAAAGAAGGCTTGTGTGTGTGTGTGTGGGGGGGGGGGTGTCCCCCCAAGAAACATTTGCCCAAGAACATTTTGAATCAAATGGCATTTTACAACATATTTTTCATTATATATTCGAATGTATTAACTTTTACAGCATTAAATGACCTTACAGTGAACCAGGATACCCAGTCATATCCAGAGACATTTTTACAGAGAGCACATTAGTTCAACATCTGTTGCATCTGGTGCAAGCTCCCACCCTTTTGTATTTTTCTTATACAGCAATAATTATTATTATTTTTTTTAAACATAACTGGGAGTAGTTTCGACAGCTCTAACATAACACAGCCTGGCCACTGCAGGGACGGTTTGCAGGGTTCTCCTTCCAAGCTCTAACATAACACAGCAACATTTTGTGCGGGAATTCGAAAATTACTAGTTTGGTTTTTTTCAGTATAGTGGCAATGTTAGTAAGAGTACATCCCTAGATGAGGGGGCATGGTTGCTGGTTCAGGGTGGCTGATGTAGAATCAGTTTTATTCATGCGAGTGAATAAATATTTGTTTATGTGCGGATTTGTAGCATTTTTAATTTTTAGAGCAGCACAAGTGCTGTACAAAACCATAAAATGCCACAGCAAGAATTTAACCCAAGTTTGTTAAAGTAATTCAAATGACCCACTTTTGCTCTAGATTCCCTGCTGAAGAAGAAATAATGTTGAGTGAGGCACATTCCTGCTTCTGCTTTACGTTTGGTTCTCACACCTATTTTTGACTTGCCCATCCTCGGGGCGACTGCACTAGAGCTTACATATGACCTCATTGTGCCTCCTATGTATGGGTTTACCTGAAGGCTTAATTAGCCTTGCACCTCTGCTTCTACAGGTATGAGTTAGAGTGGACGTTTGATGTCAAACCGGTTTGGAAGAACTTGACCGTTGCTTCGAATAACCTACCTTTTTTTGAAGTTTTGTGTAGCGCAAACTCACCTTTGGGCATTGGAGCACTTTACATGAACATCAGTTACATTACACAAGTTCAGATTAATTTGTTTAGGCACGGGGATATTAAGTGATTTGCCCAGAGTGTGAGAACCTTTTCGCTCAGAATACCAAGTCATCAAATGAGCAATACTGGTATAAACCAACAGGAGAAAGCATTGTAGTTGGGCATCACACCTATCAAAGGTCACACCAGGTACATATATATATATTTTATTTGAACGTGGCTTATTGTCCCTTAATACTGATCTACTCAGAACTCACCAATTGTGCACTTAGCTAACTGAAGTTTGTCTTCACTCACACTATTTATGCATAGCTAAACATGGTCACTTTTGTGACTATGCGGGCATTACATAATGACATATATAGTTAAATTGTTGTCGTAGAGGGGCATTTTCTCCTCTCACCATTCCTGTTGGATACTTTGGGGGGAGGGTGGTGGGAAGGGGCCTTACCTGAATGCGTCTGGCTTTTTCCAGTTCTCAATCTGAATCTATCCTTTTACTTTGTACCTCTATCTTTTTCTTTTTTACCTCCTCCTTTTATTTATGTCAATACTAAGGAACTATGGTATGATCATTTAAATAGATATTTCCCTATACTACCTACACTATCAGGAAGGTACTCTCTCCTCGAACAGGACACAGTCTCAATCTGTAGATGTAGACAAGGAGGTCCACTTCTCACCTTCTCTGCTACACTCTGATTTGCCTCATCACAGTAAAATGCGAATGAGTGGGTTCTAATGCTTAATTTCACGCAATCTCCCGTCCACAACCTTTTGTTCAAATCACGAGTTCCTACTCAGGAGCCATACAACGGTTAAAATCGAATCATGCTTAACCCAATGCATAATATGAAGATAATTTCACTGAATGTGAAGGGGATCAACCACCTGATTAAGAAAAAGAAAACCATTGACTATATGTACAAATTCAAAGGAGATATAGTTCTCCTTCAAGAAACCAAAATTGATTCCTCACATATCACATCAATTCGAAAACACCGCTTCTCAGAGGTAGCATGCTCAGATAGCAGGGGGGTGGGAATGGTGTCTTGAACCTAATAACTAAGAACTCTGATATAAATATAATTTACAACCTAACAAATAAGCAAGGACAATGGATTACATCCAAACTTTCCAAAAATAATAATGAGTTCTATGTGGTGAATGTATATCCCCAACAGCAGACGAACTGTCCTTTTGGGATGACCTCTCGTCTCAACTAAAAATATTCCCAGAATCCTCAACCATCATCTATGCAAGTGACTTCAATTTACCCATAGACCCTGCACTAGATAGGAATTCACAGTTCCCTTGCCGCCCCAATAAAAGCTTTAAAGCACTTAAAAATCTATGCTCAAGATTAAGTCTCACAGATGCATGGAGATTCCAAATCCCAGACAAACAAGACTATACCTTTTACTCCTGTCCACACAACTCATATTCCCGCATTAACTACTTACTAATCTGGAACCACTCCATCAGATTGTTTGATCAGACAACAATTGAACCGAGAGTGGATCACTCCTGCGTAGCCATGTCCATTTCTGACCCCTGCCCTGTCAAATGACAGACACAATGGAGATTTAATGACGAGGTACTTAGGCACCACAATAACATACAGGCCATTAAATAAACAATACAGAACTTCCCTAATGACAATAAACCCAACGAAATTCCAGGAAGTACAAGATGGGAAGCTCTGAAGGCCACACTACGGGGGGTGATAATTAAAATCAGATCCAACATGAATATATTTGCAAATTCGAAACTCTTAGACTTGGAAAAACAAATCCCTGAACTGGAAAAACAACACATTTCTAACAGAGATAGTAAAATCCTCAAAGAGATCACCCCCAAAAAATATGAATACAACAAAATATTAAGTACAAGAGCAGGTAATAGGGTCAACAAACAAAAAGGTATTCACCTATGTGAAGCCAATAAAGCGGCTAAAAGTCTGGAATCATACTTAAAATACAAACTACAGAAGTATGCCATCAATTCTAGTAAAGACAAACAAGATGTGGTGCATACTAACCCAACTAATTTTGCAGAGGTCTTCAAAGATTTCTACCAGACATTATACAACGCTAACACCTCACTAGACCACAAGAAACAGATAGATTACTTTAAAAACACTAATTTACCTAAGCTTAGAGATGAGGGATTAAAGCGATCAACGGACCATCACAAAAGAAGAAATAGCCAACTCCATTAGGAAACTAAAATCTGGCAAGACATCTGGCCCAGATGGGTATACTAGTAGGCAAGTGGGTATTCAGTTCCTATAGAGGTGAGAGAAGGGAGGGGATTGTCTGGTGTTCTAATAGGCCAGGTATATTGAAAACAGGAGGGTGGTTCCTTTTTAGAAATAGAGCCCTCACTCACTCTTGTGAATGTCATGCTTCACCATAGGGCTTTGCTCCTCGTCGAGCCGGCGCTGCAATGCTCGATGGGCACCCTCTAGAGGGCTCTTTGACAGAGATCTTTTTCCAAAGCAGTATGTGGAGTGCCAGTATAGGGCCCTAGGTGTAGATAAGTGAAAACTAAGTGTTGGGATGGTGAGAGATAGTGAATTAAATGAGATCAGGCAAATCTCTAGACTAAAAATTATTTAATCAGTGAGTCGGCCTGTCTGGTTAAAATAGTGTGCGCCAGCAATGGAGGCAATAATCTCTGGTGGCTTTGTAGTATTAAGTGGGCGACATATTTCTTGCCAGGAGTAGTCAATATATGATCTGGGGCAATTCTTCAGGACAAAAGAAAAGGGTAATCTGATCTACATAATGCTTGGAACAATAGATGTAGAGAAAGTGATCCAAGCAGAGGGGTATCCTTGATAATACACCATAAGAACCTGATTAGGCTAACCTTTGGAACCTAATGAGGCTGACCTATTTTGGGTTACGTGTATGCCTCCTCGAGGGCATCTAGAGAGACACGCTGTATATTAGCATGGTCGTCCTAGTGACATTCGTGCGGCGACCTACTCCATCTCCAGCAACTCAGGAGTAATGGGTATACTGCACAATTTAAGGCATTCTCTTCATCAATTATCCCACCTCTAGAAAACATCTTCACCCACTTCACCAACTCAGGGCGAGGACGGAAGCTATTATCACTATTATCACTGTTATCCTAAAAGAAAAGAAAGATACCCTACTCCTAAAAAACTACAGACCAATCCCCTTTGATTAATCTGGACTGTAAGATTTATGCCATAATAATCTCAACCAGACTCCAAAAATACATCTCTAAACTCATCCACCCTTCCCAAGTCGGGTTCTTGAAGAAAAGGCTATCTAGTGATAATGCACATATATTATGCAACATCCTAGAAAAATCAAAGCTCTCAAAATCCCAGACAGTTGCAATTACCCTCAACGCAGAAAAAGCGTTCAACACAGTTGAT
Source organism: Calotriton arnoldi (assembly GCA_963921515.1). Taxonomy (NCBI): domain Eukaryota; kingdom Metazoa; phylum Chordata; class Amphibia; order Caudata; family Salamandridae; genus Calotriton; species Calotriton arnoldi. The sequence continues at coordinate 29,798 of CAWUFW010018789.1, read as the reverse complement.
TGGAGTTACTTAAAATTGGTCCTGGAAAAGTTCAATCTTGGTGATTCTCTTATTAGAATGATAATGTAATTATACCACAACCCAAGAGCAAGGGTAAGAGTGGGAGGTTTCATATCAAACACATACTCATTAGGACAATGAACATGACATGGATGCCCTCTATCAACTCCACTCTTTCTTCTGGCCTTTAGTTGTACACAGCTGCCAAAAGGATTGTTTTTTCTGAATGTGGTCCATAGTTGGACCAAATGAAAAAGCAGACCCATCCTAAGGGTGGACTACCTCTCGAATACAAAGATTTGTAACTCTAATCTGTCATGCATCTGGCTAAACCCCAAAATTAAACTCAATGGCAAGCCCATAATATGGGCTGATTGGTTTGACAAAGGAATAAATCTGATCAAAGACGCCTTTGACAATGACTATTCTCTTCCCTTCTCCTCAATGTAATCCTACTTCGGGCTAGAAAATCTAGATTTCTACAGATTCTTGAAGCTAAGAGTTCAAATATTGAAATGCCCAAGTCTCAAAAATAACCCCTCACTCCTGACTTTCATCAATGACCTGCACAAAACAGGACACATTGTGTCTCAGTGTATAAAATACTCCTACCCAAATCTCTTAAATCCAAAATCCAGAATGAACAAAAATGGGAGACTTACCCCTCCAAAAGTAACATAACCTTTAATGGGGCCCGCATTATCGAACAAGATATCCCCAATGTTCTCCCAAACTAAATATATGATCATCCATAGAACCTACTTGACCCGAGAAAAATTCCATAAATTTAATCTCACACAAAACTCCATGTGCTGAAACTGTAATGAACAAAACGGCGACCAGCACATATGCTCACTGACTGCTCCAACCTCTGTACTTACTGGAACTCTATTTTTGCTTTCATTGAAAAGGCATTACAAATCTTTCCAACCCGTGAATTCACGTACATTCTCCAGGGCCTATTAGATCCTTAAATTAAAAATGAAGCAGATAGAGACTTACTTGATCTAATGTTAACACTCGCCTGCAAAATCATCCTCACTAACTGGAAGATCTTCGACAGTCTCCTTCCACACGTGGCGCGAGTGGCTTATATTTCTAAGAGGTGCTGCCAACGTCTCTTTACAGTGCTCCCCCTGGTGCCCCTCATACAGACCAATATGGAACTCAGTAGATCCTTCTACACACCACTTCGACCCACCGTAATTGCATATCTACAGATGTCTGACCCATCTAGCCTCATACAATTATGGCCATGACTGGCTCTTCCTTACGTCCTCAGTCAACTAATCAGCTTTACCTTCTGACCTGCATTTAACAATCATGCAGCACTGACATATACTCAACTACCAACCCTAGCATTGACTGTTTAGTCTGCTGTGCATGCAGATACCAATATTTGCTGTACATATAGTTTCCATGATGATATGCTGTGGACCGACAACTATGGACTCTGAATGACTACTCATCTAACCGTCATCTATAATCCTAAGATTTGCCTATATTAACCCATGCTTGGCACATATGCCTTTTGTATATGTACTATTGCTGAAATAAATGTTATGCACCTTATGTACCCCTTCCCTCTTGCCTTCTCTTCCCACTCACATGGTGACTTTATATGGTTTACTCAGAAATGTTATTATATACAGACAAGCAATGTCTTTGCCTTAATTGCTGATCTGAACTGAGTTTTTGTTTGCATTCTTATACAAAACTCGATAAGAAGTATTTGAAATAAAAAAAAGGGGCTGGCATTATACAAAAGCTCAGACCTTCTGAAATAATAAAAGAAGCACTTTCAAAAATGCAGATATCACCACCATGAGGAATTTACCAAAAACGGAGATAATTTCCATTTTAACATTTCATATGTATTCTGTTCTGCAAAAATATTATCATTCACTACAGGGTATCTTTTATATGAGGAAATAAGGTATTTGTGCCATTATTGTATAATAGGAGGAGTGCTTCCTATAGAATGAAATATGCTGTAAGTGAGGACTGTAGTCTTTAATTCATTGTAAGGGGTGTACATTTCTCTCTTGTTATTCGCTGTATTTTGAAATGCAATACAATTGTTTTTGTTTTTGACAATTTATATTATTTTAAAAAAAACTCCCTAGCACATTTATGCATTCATTTGTTAAAAGTGGCCCCAGAGTCCATCATTAACACAATGGGGCATATTCTCAAGCCCCTATCGCCACGGGAACGTCACTTATTTTGACGTTCCCGTGGCGATAGGGCCAGCGCCCTATTCTCAATGCAGCGTTAACCCACTTAACGTGGCTTAAAGCCACGTTAAGTGGCTTAACGCTGCCTTGAGAATAGGGCCCCTTTCACGCTAAACTTAGCATGAAAGAGGGCGTGCAGTGGGTGTTGCGGTGGGCGTACCACCGCAACACCCATTGAATCCGACGCTGCCACCTATTATCAAGGGCGGCGATAATAGGTGGCAGCGCCGACCTTAAGACCAGAAAAATCCTGGTCTTAAGGTGGCGAAACGAGGAGAAATGCTTAATTTCTCCTCGTTTTTGCTATTTCCATATGTGCTGCCTTGTGCAGCACACATGGAAATAGCAAAATGCCATGGTTTGCTTATGTACAGGAAGGTGTCCCTTCCTGTACATAAACAAACCTTTTAAAAAATGCCATTTAGTAACTTACATGTGTGCTGCATGAAGCAGCACACATGTAAGTTACTAAACGGCATTTTAGGTTTGTTTATGTGCAGGAAGGGACACCTTCCTGTACATAAATAAACTTCCCTGCTCGCAAGCACCCTTGCACTCTGGTGCCAGGGTGCCAGCGTTGGCGTTAAGTCGTGAGACTTAGCGCCGTCGCAGGGGGAAACGCCAGTCTGCACCACATTCTTGTGAATAGGGTGCAGCCTGGCGTTTCCGAAGTGGCGGTGAGAGGCGTTAAGCCAAGGAGGCTAACGCCTCTAACCGCCACTTCCTCGTGAATATGCCCCAATGTATCTTCCTTTTAGAGTCCTTGTGTTTCTCCTAGATTTTGGCAAAGAATGACATTAATTTCCTTTATTGCATGTCTTCAAAAACCATCTTCAAGCAGGCAAATCGAGAAAACAGCAGGGCTTTTACAACCGACTCGGGGTGAGTAAAGTCACACACAACCACACATGCGACTTTGGGGCCTTTTTTGTACATCAATTGTCTAGCAGAAGCCTCACTCATTTCTCCAACGGGTGGAGGGGACAGCAGGTGATTTTTTTTTAACTCTTTCTTTTTTTCACATCCCAGTTCCCCTTCTTTTTGAGTCAGTTGCACACAGCTGCCAAAAGGAATGTTTTTTTTCTGAATGTGGTCCATAGTTGGACAAAATGAAAAAGCAGAGCTATTTGTTTTTTACCTTTGAAAAGGTCCCATCCCGTCTCCTAGTTTTGAGCTGTTTGTTGCATAATAGTACAAAAAGTAACTGTGATTAACTTCACTTCATCTGGAGCACACGGTTTCTAATCAGAAATATACTTTAAATCTTGCAGACCCACCCATGGTAAAATAACTGCAGGAAGACAGTCAGACAATGAACAAATAACTAACACAGTTCGAAGAGAAACAAGCATTTACAATGCAATAGGTCTCGCATTTACGCAAGTTTGAGCTATTGGCATTGTAAATGACAATGCCGTTTATTTATGTTTTGGTTTTTAAAACATAAATAAAAGACATTGTCATTTACAATGCCAATAGCTTCAACTCGCGTAAATGAGAGACCTATTGCATTGCAAATGCTTGTTTCATCCCAGCTACTTGGCACTGCCCTGCATGGGAATTCCTACCTGGAGAATGACAATTCTGTCCAGAACTGCCCATTCCTTCCTGACTTCAGTGCCCTTGCATGACCTCCACTTTTACCCTTACTTTATCAGTACCACAGAATCAGTACTTCGAGGTTATTTTTTGCCCAAATATTCTTCTGGGGGATAGTTCCATGGATTTACAACACAGTCAGTAAATCAAGGCCATTACACTACAAGTCTTTGCACTTAGGCAGGACCACTGGAATAACACAATATTGTGGCCGCCGCGTTCTCGGAGTATTTACATATTTTCCACACTTGCCGCATGATTCAGATCTTCTGTATCAGTTGCAAACATTGATTCTAGCTCAGTTGGATCAAAAGAGGCTTTAATAAGCATCAGCCGCGGTCCCCGGGGGGAACAGATGCTTTGCAAAGATTAACTGTCACCATTTAGTTGCTGACAGCTGTATTCAGGTGTTAGAGTGCAGCTAATGAGGAGAAACGTTTGCCCAAACAGTACTACTGTGTTGTAAAATGACAAAATAGCAAAATATTGCAAAAGAATGTGCCATATTACGCTGCATCATTGCACCTCTTCTGTGTCTGATTACGTTTGTACCTCTCCTGTCCCCGCAGCACCTGTTCTGACCTGGGTCTCAGGCTCTACAACAGCTCTGCTGACCTGGTTCTCTGGCTCTACAGCAGCTCTGCTGACCTGGTTCTGTGGCTCTACAGCAGCTCTGCTGACCTGGTTCTCAGTCTCTAGAGCGGCTCTGCTGACCTGGTTTTCTGGCTCTACAGCAGCTCTGCTGACCTGGTTCTCTGGCTCTAGAGCGGCTCTGCTGACCTGGTTCTCTGGCTCTACAACGGCTCTGCTGACCTGGTTCTCAGGCTCTACAGCAGCTTGCTGACATGGTTCTCTGGCTCTAGAGTGGCTCTGCTGACCTGGTTCTCTGGCTCTAGAGCGGCTCTGCTGACCAGGTTCTCTGGCTCTAGAGCGGCTCTGCTGACCTGGTTCTCTGGCTCTAGAGCGGCTCTGCTGACCCAGTTCTCTGGCTCTAGAGCGGCTCTGTTGACCTGGTTCTATGGCTCTACAGCAGCTCTGCTGACGTGGTTCTCTGTCTCTAGAGCGGCTCTGCTGATCTGGTTCTCTGGCTCTACAGCAGCTCTGATGACCTGGATCTCAGGCTCTACAACGGCTACGCTGACCTGGGTCTCAGGCTCAACAATGGCTCTGCTGACCTGGTTCTCTGGCTCTACAGCAGGACTGCTGACCTGGTTCTCTGGCTCTACAGCGGCTCTGCTGACCTGGTTCTCTGGCTCTAAAGCAGCTCTGCTGACCTGGTTCTCTGGCTCTACAGCAGCTCTGCTGACCTGGTTCTCTGGCTCTAGAGCAGCTCTGCTGACCTGGCTCTCTGGCTCTAGAGCAGCTCTGCTGACCTGGTTCTCTGGCTGTAGAGCAGCTCTGCTGACCTGGTTCTATGGCTCTAGAGCAGCTTTGCTGACCTGGTTCTCTGGCTCTAGAGCAGCTCTGCTGACCTGGTTCTCTGGCTCTAGAGCAGCTCTGCTGACCTGGTTCTCAGGCTTTACAACAGCTCTGCTGTCCCGGTTCTCTGGCTCTAGGGCGGCTCTGCTGACCTGGTTCTCTGGCTCTAGAGCGGCTCTGCTGGCCTGGTTTTCTGGCTCTACAACAGCTCTGCTGACCTGGTTCTATGGCTCTACAATGGCTCTGCTTACCTGGTACTCTGGTTCTAGAACAGCTCTGCTGGCCTGGTTCTCTGGCTCTAGAGCGGCTCTGCTGGCTCTAGAGTGGCTCTGCTGACCTGGTTCTCTGGCTCTAGAGCGGCTCTGCTGACCTGGTTCTCTGGCTCTAGAGCGGCTCTACTGACCTGGTTTTCAGGCTCTAGAGCGGCTCTGCTGAACTGGTTCTCTGGCTCTAGAGCGTGTCTGCTGACCTGGTTCTATGGCTCTACAGCAGCTCTTCTGACCTGGTTCTATGGCTCTACAACGGCTCTGCTGACCTGGTTCTATAGCTCTACAGCAGCTCTGCTGACCTGGTTCTCTGGCTCTAGAGCGGCTCTGCTGACCTGGTTCTCTGGCTCTACAGCAGCTCTGCTGACCTGGGTCTCAGGCTCTACAACGGCTCTGCTGACCTGGTTCTCTGGCTCTACAGCAGCTCTGCTGACCTGGGTCTCAGGCTCTACAACGGCTCTGCTGACCTGGTTCTCTGGCTCTACAATGGGTCTGCTGACCTGGTTCTCTGGCTCTACAGCAGCTCTGCTGACCTGGTTCTCTGGCTCTACAGCAGCTTGATGACCTGCTTCTCTGGCTCAACAGCAGCTCTGCTGACCTGGTTCTCTGGCTCTACAGCAGCTCTGCTGACCTGGTTCTAAGGCTCTACAGCAGCTCTGCTGACATGGTTCTCAGGCTCTAGAGCGGCTCTGGTGGCCTGGTTCTCTGGCTCTACAGCAGCTCTGCGGACCTGGTTCTCTGGCTATAGAGCGGCTCCCCTGACCTGGTTCTCTGGCTCTACAGTGGCTCTGCTGACCTGGGTCTCAGGCTCTACAACGGCTCTGCTGACCTGGTTCTCTGGCTCTACAGCAGCTCTGCTGACCTGGTTCTCTGGCTCTAGAGCGGCTCTGCTGACCTGGTTCTCTGGCTCTACAGCAGCTCTGCTGATCTGGTTCTCTGGCTCTACAGCAGCTATGCTGACCTGGTTCTCTGGCTCTAGAGCAGCTCTGCTGACCTGGTTCTCAGGCTCTAGAGCAGCTCTGCTGACCTGGTTCTCTGGCTCTACAGCAGCTCTACTGACCTGGTTCTCTGGCTCTACAGCAGCTCTGCTGACCTGGTTCTCAGGCTCTACAGCAGCTCTGCTGACCTGGTTCTCTGGCTCTAGACCAGCTCTGCTGACCTGGTTCTCTGGCTCTAGAGCTGCTCTGCTGACCTGGTTCTCTGGCTCTACAACAGCTCTGCTGGCCTGGTTCTCTGGCTCTACAACGGCTGTGCTGACCTGGTTCTCAGGCTCTACAGCCGCTCTGCTAACCTGGTTCTCTGGCTCTAGAGCAGCTCTGCTGACCTGGTTCTCTGGCTCTACAGCGGCTCTGCTACCCTGGTTCTCTGGGTCTACAACAGCTCTGCTGACCTGGTTCTCTGGCTCTACAGCAGCTCTGCTGATCTGGTTCTCTGGCTCTAGAGCAGCTCTGCTGACCTGGTTCTCTGGCTCTACAGCGGCTCTGCTGACCTGGTTCTCTGGCTCTACAATGGCTCTGCTGACCTGGTTCTCTGGCTCTACAGCAGCTCTGCTGACCTGGTTCTCTGGCTCTAGAGCAGCTCTGCTGACCTGGTTCGCTGGCTCTAGAGCAGCTCTGCTGACCTGGTTCTCTGGCTCTACAATGGCTTGCTGACCTGGCTCTCTGGCTCTACAGCAGCTCTGCTGACCTGGTTCTCAGGCTCTGGAGCGACTCTGCTGACCTTGTTCTCTGGCTCTACAGCAGCTCTGCTGACCTGGTTCTCTGGCTCTAGAGCGGCTCTGCTAACCTGGTTCTCTGGCTCTATAGCAGCTCTGCTGACCTGGTTCTCAGGCTCTGGAGCGACTCTGCTGACCTTGTTCTCTGGCTCTACAGCAGCTCTGCTGACCTGCTTCTTTGGCTCTAGAGCGGCTCTGCTAACCTGGTTATCTGGCTCTAGAGCAGCTCTGCTGACCTGGTTCTCTGGCTCTAGAGCGGCTCTGCTGACCTGGTTCTCTGGCTCTAGAGCGGCTCTGCTAACCTGGTTCTCTGGCTCTAGTGCAGCTCTGCTGACCTGGTTCTCTGGCTCTAGAGCAGCTCTGCTGACCTGGTTTTCTGGCTCTACAACGGCTCTGCTGACCTGGTTCTGTGGCTCTACAGCAGCTCTGCTGACCTGGTTCTCTGGCTCTAGTGCAGCTCTGCTGACCTGGTTCTCTGGCTCTAAAGTGGCTCTGCTGACCTGGTTCTCTGGCTCTGCAGCAGCTCTGCTGACCTGGTTCTCAGGCTCTACAGCCGCGCGCCAAAACCCCAATACAAATACCAGACAAGCTGTCGCCATTGTGAAAAAAATATAGTGCTTACCGACTAATGAAGGAGACAGTGTAACGCCGCAAGTAAAAGATCCAGTCCTGATGGGCGGTCACAAAAGGAGACAGGGCGGTAACAAGGAGGGACTAAGAAGCCTGATTATCAATCGGAAGCCAGCATTTACCATGGACGATGATGCCAGCCAGTGAAAAATATGGGCAGGGCTTCCACACCACCTCTAAAATATACCCTAATACAGCATGCCTCGCAAAGCGTGCAGCGCATGCGCTGCAACGCTAGGCTCGACCTAAAAACAGAGAACTCTCGCCTTGTATGGAACAATGTTAGATCTCTGGTCACTTTGTAGGTAGAGACCACCTTATAATCGCATACCGTTCTTCGCCTACTGCAGCTTGTCTGATCGCCATCTGTGACCCAGTGGAGTAACAGCCCACGCAGCCCCTGCGGTGCGGGGAGCCCCGAACTTCAGAGGGCCCCCTTCAGCACGGTGCACAAGCGAGGGCTGAGAGCGCCTGACTGGTTTCAGAGCGTAGGGCCCCCTCTCAATGTACTTTGCAGGGGGGTACCTCAAGTTTCTTACGCCACTGCTGTGACCTCATAAGTGTAGTGTGCCATTATCTGTCTTCTATTTCCACGATGACTGATTTTTTCGGAAATGAAAGACGAACAATGGTGCTTTACCTCGGTCGGGCTCACTCAGAGCGCCCTAAAGCTGACACTGACGCCAAATACCCCTTGAGGCTGGAAAGAGAGCAGTGTCCTGATGCAAGACATCCCCTTGTATGGCAAAGCATGCTTTCTTTCCTTGAATGCTTTGGCATCATCATATCCAATTAGTGTCTGACAGTCCTTAATTTGTAAAAGAGTAGGTGGCAGGGCCCTTCTCGGGAGGCCACTGCAGCCTGCACCACCCATTGCCCCTGCCAGTGCTGCCAATGACAATACCAACACAACTACTAACCACTGCACTCCTACAGGTAATGCAATTCAGACTATTCTTATGTATTTTGGCTTATTAAACAAACTTGTTGTGCTCATCTCAAAATTAAAAAGACAGCGCCACCATGTGGTGGACTGTCACTAGTGCAGGTGCTGAGCACCGGAGACCACTGGCTCAAATTAAGCACTGGACTGTCGAAAAAGCTTATTCCATCAAAAAAAATGTCAGCAACACAACCTTTTCAGGATCCTCAGCCTTTCAGTCTTTCATCCAGAGACGTCTTCTTTAAGCAAATAATGCACCTGTAGCCACTGCAGTAGACCTAATGACTGCCAGAAACGTGGCCTGTTGTTCCATTGCCACCAATAGATCTCTTTCCTCTTAAATTGCCACCTCCAGCTCATCAAAATCCTTTGCAAGTGACTGTTGAGCATAGGCAGAGTAAGAAACAGCATTTTCACCCTTCACCTTAGTTTAATCATTATACAAGAATTGATGGGTACTAAATTATTCAAAAACATAACATATTAAAGGTGTACACTTGCATTTTCAATAAATTCATGATACCAACAATAGAGTTGGCGCAACGCATGGCAGGAAGCAAAGTTGCTGCGCTGCTTTGCGTGAACTGGAGAGAGCAGAACTGTGCCATTTCTACAAAGAAGTGGTGCAGTTCTGCTCCCTTTCTGCTCTGATGCACTTTCAGCAGCCATGGGCCAACGCCGGCACCCTTGCACCATAATGCAATGGTGTCTGTGTTCTGGTCAGCATTGTTTTTGTGCAGGAAGGAATCCCTTTCTGCACAAAACTATGCTTCAAGCCAATTTCCTCTTTGAATATGTGCAGCCGAATGCAGCACACATGCAAAGAGGAAAATATGAGAAGAGATACAAATATTTGTTCTTGTTATGTCAGCCTCAGGGAGGCGCACGATTTTGGTGCAAATCCATGTCAAGAATTCTTTGTAGATACGGATTTGCATCAAAATCCATGGGTGGAAGCAGATGAACGCCAGTGGAATCCTCACAGAATGCCTCCTTGATACAAAGTAACGCAGGCAGAACACTGTGCTGCGTTGCGTTACTTTTGGTTACAAACCAACCCAAATAGTCATTTGTGTTAGATGTAAATACCAACCTGGATTTTGCATCAGGTCAGCCTTAAGAAAGTAACACAAAGCTGATGCAAAATCTTTGTAAATCTGGGTCTGCATACATAACAAGCCATTAGTTACAATTTAACACCTATTTACATTTAAATTGTCACATATTAGTATAACATATAGCAATGTTTATTTATTTACACCGTTTTTCTATAGGGCATCTTCACCGAGTGGTATTAGAGTGATGTACACTGTAACAATAACGTCATTAAAATTATTATTCTTTACAGACTATTCACAAAATAATTTGCACCAGAACATCACCACGTCTATAGTGTTAATAAAATTATTCATCCTTAAAAATAATTTGCACCACATTATCGCCACCATAAGTGTCTATTTATCACAATAGAATAGTACTTATTTAGCACCTGGACACACTCTGAGTAGCTGAGCACTCTACAAATCCTGTGATTGATGAATAACCTTTCTATTGCTGACTATCTATGAGTCTCCAAGGATCTAATCATTTAAATGACACAGACTCTTTCATGATGAACCTGGATATGGCAATCCAGTGCACATGTTTCAGATATCCCTTTCCTTGATAGTTCTAAGCATGCTAGCAGCCTTCCAGGATAGTCATTGAACTGAAGAACAATCCAGAAGATACTAAACCAGAGACTGGTTTATAGCTCCATCCGCTGATTTGTATGAGGCAGATCAAGCTAAATCCCAAGCAGAAGACCAAGTTTTCCAACTTCCTAGACTCGACCCATTTAAATGTATCCAACTAACACAGTGGGCCCAGCAACTGAACCAGAAGGAACATCAGGGTTCTGTCACCCTACTTCTATTGAAGCGTTCTCAAGAGCGGTTCACCAAAAAGAGGTGTTTCTACTTTTCATAGACTGCTGAATTCCCGCCAACAACCGATGAAGCCATCGTATGTGTCTGCATGGGAGTCTGAACTGGGAACGCAAATAACTGATGATTCCTGGGCACACATTTGGTCCCGTGCTGCAAAACCATCAATCTGTACACAATACAAAGGAAGGGGTTTCAAGATTATTCTACGTTGGCACCTCACCTCAGTTAGACTTCACGCAATGGCTCGCTCACAGGAGCTCTGTTGGAGAGGATGTTGGGAACGGGGTGCGATGGCTCACATGGTGATATTGCGACCAGGTCCAACTCTTTAGGTCGTACGTAATGGAGCTAATTAAGTTAATAACTGCCACCTAAATAACTAGGAACCCCTTAGTGTTACTTTTATGTGACACAGGCGATGATGTGGAATATCCACTGACTACTCACACAGGCAAACGCCTTACACACTTCCCAATTGGAGCTTGCTTAACAATAGCCGAGGCATGGACACAACGAAATCCACCCCCTTGAAATATGTGATGGCTCCAGATTTGGCACATTTATGCCATGAAGAAACTATCAGCTTTGGTATTTGCCAAAATCTGGACCTCCTTTAGAACAAAATGCGGGATGACACAGAGGTGGTCCAGGCCACATGTCCATGGTTCTACACTAGGGGCGTAACGCAGGCCCCTGGAGCCCCTGGTCGCAAGGGGCCACCCAACTTTTCAAGGGCCCCAAACCCTCCAGAGGGGCCCCATTCTGCCCAAGATCAATACACATTTGTGAGACTTGGTAGACTCAGGGGCCCCTGTTCACATTCTGCGGGGAGGCATATTTTTATGCTACCTAACTGTTCTACACAGATCAGGAAATTGTAGGCATGGCCTTTCTCCATTGTCGAGTGGGGGTGATGATGGCTCACCATATATCCAAGATTAATTTTAGTTTCATGTACGATTGCATTTCTACTTAAATATCAAAATGTACAGATATGAGGATGATGAAAGCGAACTCTCACGACCCCCTCTGCTCCCTCATGTTACCTTCCTTTTATACTACCATATCTTAATCATTTCATGATGTATTTATTTCATGATTTAACCACTGTTTACAATTTTGACGAACCATGTATCCTGCACCCTACAAAACTTTGTAAAATAAAGTAGTGAAAACAGATGCTAAAGAGCAGAAATGTGCACATATAACTGTCTTTCTTTTGGGTATGTCTTATTCAAGATTCACAGCAATATCTACTGCAACAGAATGGCGACGGTCCAGCGTGTTATGAGCTTTTTGCGTCATTTCCTGGTGTCCTTTGTTCATCTCCCTTATATCGATTCCCTAATTCCCCTCCATTAAATTAGGCATGCGCGGGTTCCAGATCCGGACAAGCTGTGGGATTGGTTCAACACTCAAGGCATATCCCAGACACAAGCCTCACCCAAGGTGACCTCATGTTAAGTTTCCCATGAGTAGCATGGATTATACTAGGGGACTTTGACAACACAGTAGAGACCTAAGTAGGAAAGTTGAGGCTTACTCACTAGAAACAGCTAATTTACACAAAAATTAACAAGTCAATTGACTGCAGTTTTGCCGTGCCTTTCTGGTAGACTCACTCTCTAGTACACGAAATAACAGGTTTAGCTGTTCCACATCACTCTCTGCGCTGCCCTCCGCCTAGTGCAAAGAATCCCCACCCTTAGTTCCACTAGTGGTAGACATCTGCTTTTATGGGCAGCCTTATAAGAACATGGGCTTCCTCACCATTATATAAAGTTGTTTGTTTTCATCCAATTTTAAGGTTTACCTGACATCTAGGGTGATTTGGAGGCACAGCAGCGTGACCTTGCATTGTTTCTGTGTGCCACATCTCCTCCTTTATTTAATCTGTTTTGATTCTTTTAGTAAGCAGTACTTATTATCTTAAAACTGAAAAGTCTGAATATATATGTTTTTAATTTAGATCAGAGGATTACAGTCACAAAGCATTTGTCAATTGAATACATTATTTGTAGTTTGAATTGAATTAGCATTGCAATTGCTTCCCTGAGGAGATCTCGATATCTTCCTGTGTTTACCATGCATGAGCGATCACTGCTATTTTCTTCTGTGTAGAGAAATCATTTCATTTCAGAATGGTTTGATAAAAGTAGAAAAACGAGAGAGAAGAGTCAAAGTCACTCTTCATCTGTCATTTCCTTCTGCATCAATGTATATACAGCTGCTGATTATTTTCTATGCAGCCAAACATCCGGCATTTTGTCAGTTGACTCTATAGTGCTCAATATTACCAGAGTGGTATAGGTTCGCTCAGTGAGTTAAATGCTCTCTGCTGACATCAGCGTAACCAGTAGATCATGACAGTGGCGGCTCGTCCATAGGGGCGTGGGGGCGTCGCCCCCCTGCTTCCTCGCAGTGCGAGAAGAAGAAACATGAAATGGTAAAACTACCATTTCATGTTTCTGCTTCTCGCAGTGCGAGAAAGCAGAAGTGCCTGGAGTGCCTGGTTGGGGGCGGGCGGGTGGGCGTACCTCCTCGAGTGCAGGGGAGGCGTGGCTAACGCAATGTCTTTGAGTGCTGACTGTTTGTTCGGCCCCAGGGCCGACCAACCCAGTCATGCGCAGTTGCCTACTTCCTCTTTTCCTCTATGTAGGCTGCCTACATAGAGGAAATGGCTCCCTGGCCTACAGGCGCCCGGCTGGGCGCCGCCCGCCTCCAATCACAACGCTGCTATTGCAGCGTTGTGATTGGCTTAGGGGAGCGGGAGGGAGGCTGCCTTGGTCAAACACAGGCCCGGCCGACCGGGAGCAGCAGGAGCTTAGGCGGTAAATCCAACCGGAGGAAGCAGTGGGAGCAAGCAAGGTAAGTTTACATTTTTATTTTGCTTACAGTCCCGCTCCCTCCACACTCGCGCAAACCCCCCCGTCCATCTTCCCGCCCGCGACTGATAACACCTTATCAACATGTTGAAAGAAGATAATGGTAATCATCGCGGGGAACTAGGCCAACTCGTCCTGCACGTTACCTTGTTTTGTTTGCCAACTGACGTTATCCCCGAATAAGCGCGCGCTCTCCAGCACAGGTGAACTGTTCCCTGAAAACCCGCAGCATGGCACGCGACCCTCCTAGCATAATTCCTTTTTACTTCTAGGTGCGCATGGGGTCCAGGCTGCTAGGTGCGCATGGGGTCCAGGCTGCTAGGTGCGCATGGGGTCCAGGCTGCTAGGTGCGCAGGGTGCCTCTTTCTCGTATTTCTGGACGCTGGTGGAGCTGGCGTTGACATGGAGTTAAGCTATTTTACCTGAAGTGCCCTCTGGAATTGGACATGTCCCCTCGTCCGCCATTTCAGAGGTCTGCGGTGCATATCACAGATAAAAGAGCTCACTGGGAATCCCCATGGGTCCACGTTTTACTGTTATTATGGGCTTGAGTTTAATCTCTGTTCAGGCTCTGCAAAGGAATTTACATTAAAGTTTATCTGAGGATGAGCTGTGCAGTTCCTGTTGTTGGGTGAAATGAGAAAATCCTCTGAATATGAGTAGGATAAACAAACACTTTGTAGGAGCCGCGCATGGAGTGAATGCCGAGTGCACTGCGGATTGGATTTGGACATTCATGCCCTGCTTGCAGACGTGCTTCTACCGTTCTCATTGGTTTTTAAACGGCACCCTGCTTCCTCAGTTTTCCCTCATTGTGCGTAACGTAAAATACATTTCAAACTCCCGCACAGTGTGGCATACATAACGTGACATACTTTGTGCTACATGACAAGCCAGCGAGTTAAAAGTGAGGGCTTGGTCTGTGATACACAACAATCTAGCCAAGGACACGCTTAAGTAATTAGGACATGGGCTACACTTCAGATTATTTTGCTGTAAAAGTTTCACGGAAAATTTAAAATCCAGAACATCCTCAGGATGTACTAAAACTCTAATGGCGGTTGAACTAACCTGGTATACAGCACTGATGTAATGCCTTCTGTTGAACACCAGTTCTGGCTCCCACGTGTAAGCTAAACGTCTAATCTAAATGCTTTGGAGTTTTTGGAAATGTCCAGCTCTACCTATATTAATTGACTGCTGTGTGGAAACCATTTGTTGCTGCACAGGGAACAGCAGCTGTTATAGTATGTCCTGAGAGGAATTACTGCGTATTCGTACACCTTAGTCCGATCCATCGTTCCATAAAAACGAAAATACAATCCAAAGCCAATAACCTAACAGCGGCATCAAGTGCCATTTACAATGCCCAGCAGGTTTCTTACAACCAGCCTTAAAAAAAACTCCTTTTTTGAAATTTCATTATAACAGTGTTCCCTCTTACTTCTATATATCACACCATATCCGATTTTTCTGGCACCCTGCGTGTGGAAACAGTAAAATATTAAGCGCTAGAACACAAAGCTGAATTTCCAATGGGACCTTAGTAACCTCGCAGGCTCCTTAAGTACATGCAGCACCGGAGTTCAAACGGATGGCTTAGTTTGTTTTTGGTTGATTTTTATTTATATATTTACAGAGTAACTGCTACGTTAACAGTACAAAAACAGACAGGCTATGTACGTTTCGAAAGAAAAAAAAAACACAGAGACATAATTCCGTTTCTATCCTTAGGATGCATGGCTTTCTGTACAGCAACACACCTCAATATTTTCAGTTGATGCATGCCTTTTATTTTAAATGTGCTGCTGATGTAATTTAATATTGCCCCTTGCCTTTTGGAACGACTGCTGCAAGCAAAAGGAACTATTTAAAACACTAGATAAAGTAAAGGATTCATTATACACGTTCAGAACATCAAATAGCTTATGTCAAAATCCAGCATTAACAGTGACGGAACTGCATGTAAGTGAACTACATAGGGGCCGATTCCGATCTCGGTCGGAGGCGCACCCAATACCATTCGGTCGGGAAAAAAGCCATGCGAAAGCCTGTTTCCCGACCGATCCGTACAGCACACCGAACGAGTAAGTACGATGCGCACAACAGCACAGAATCCGGCTGAGCCGTACTCACCCAAACCAGGTCCTGTTCTCCGACCGAGGCGAATCCGGAAACGCTGAATCGAGTCGCACGGAAGGGAAAATGCAGCTCCGTCCGGCCGAACAAGTACGATGCGCTTCCCGTACGCGCCGAACCCGTCGCTACGCACGGCACGTCAAAGCATCCGGGAGAGGCGCACATAAGCTCCGATTCGCGCCACAACACGATCCACGGCTACGAGACAAACACGCCAGCGACGAGGATGACGCGAAGCGACGAGGACGACGCGAAGCAACGAGAAGGACGAACGACACGAACCAACCATGAATCCCTTCGTCCCGATCATACCAATATTCTACATTTACTACCGGAACAGGCACAGACGCGTACGGCGCAGAAGGTAAGTCAGACACCAACCACAAAACACATACAACACGTACACGACACATCACACACACACAGAGGGATGCAGAATATACTTACACCAGCAACAGCAGCACCATAGGGGCGGGATGCCCATCACCAATGCCACATATGCACACAGGGGCCTGAATGCGCACCACCACCCCTATCCAGGGGGGGCAGGATGCCTACCACTACTACCACCCTCACCCAGGGGGGGCTGGATGCCTACCACCACTACCACCCTCACCCAGGGGGCTGGATGCCTACCACCACTACCACCCTGAGCCAGGGGGCTGGATGCCTACCACTACTACCACCCTGAGCCAGGGGGGCTGGATGCCTACCACTACTACCACCCTGAGCCAGGGGGGCTGGATGCCTACCACTACTACCACCCTTAGCCAGGGGGGCTGGATGCCCACCACCACCCTTAGCCAGGGGGGCTGGATGCCTACCACTACTACCACCCTTAGCCAGGGGGCTGGATGCCTACCACTACTACCACCCTGAGCCAGGGGGCTGGATGCCTACCACCACCCTTAGCCAGGGGGCTGGATGCCTACCACTACTACCACCCTTAGCCAGGGGGCTGGATGCCTACCACTACTACCACCCTGAGCCAGGGGGCTGGATGCCCACCACTACTACCACCCTTAGGCAGGGGGGCTGGATGCCTACCACTACTACCACCCTTAGCCAGGGGGGCTGGATGCCTACCACCACCCTTAGCCAGGGGGCTGGATGCCTACCACTACTACCACCCTGAGCCAGGGGGGCTGGATGCCTACCACTACTACCACCCTGAGCCAGGGGGCTGGATGCCTACCACTACTACCACCCTGAGCCAGGGGGCTGGATGCCTACCACCACTACCACCCTGAGCCAGGGGGCTGGATGCCTACCACCACTACCACCCTGAGCCAGGGGGCTGGATGCCTACCACTACTACCACCCTGAGCCAGGGGGGCTGGATGCCTACCACTACTACCACCCTGAGCCAGGGGGGGCTGGATGCCTACCACTACTACCACCCTTAGCCAGGGGGGGCTGGATGCCTACCACTACTACCACCCTGAGCCGGGGGGCTGGATGCCTACCACTACTACCACCCTTAGCCAGGGGGGCTGGATGCCTACCACTACTACCACCCTTAGCCAGGGGGGCTGGATGCCCACCACCACCCTTAGCCAGGGGGGCTGGATGCTCACCACCACCCTTAGCCAGGGGGCTGGATGCCTACCACTACTACCACCCTGAGCCAGGGGGGCTGGATGCCTAACACTACTACCACCCTGAGCCAGGGGTGGCTGGATGCCTACCACTACTACCACCCTGAGCCAGGGGGGCTGGATGCCTACCACCACTACTACCCTGAGCCAGGGGGCTGGATGCCTACCACTACTACCACCCTGAGCCAGGGGGGCTGGATGCCTACCACCACTACCACCCTGAGCCAGGGGTGCTGGATGCCTACCACCACTACCACCCTGAGCCAGGGGGCTGGATGCCTACCACTACTACCACCCTTAGCCAGGGGGGCTGGATGCCCACCACCACCCTTAGCCAGGGGGGCTGGATGCCTACCACTACTACCACCCTTAGCCAGGGGGGCTGGATGCCTACCACTACTACCACCCTGAGCCAGGGGGCTGGATGCCTACCACTACTACCACCCTGAGCCAGGGGGCTGGATGCCCACCACCACCCTTAGCCAGGGGGGCTGGATGCCTACCACTACTACCACCCTTAGCCAGGGGGGCTGGATGCCTACCACTACTACCACCCTGAGCCAGGGGGGCTGGATGCCTACCACTACTACCACCCTTAGCCAGGGGGCTGGATGCCTACCACTACTACCACCCTTAGCCAGGGGGGCTGGATGCCCACCACCACCCTTAGCCAGGGGGCTGGATGCCTACCACTACTACCACCCTTAGCCAGGGGGGCTGGATGCCTACCACCACCCTTAGCCAGGGGGGCTGGATGCCTACCACTACTACCACCCTGAGCCAGGGGGCTGGATGCCTACCACTACTACCACCCTGAGCCAGGGGGGCTGGATGCCTACCACTACTACCACCCTGAGCCAGGGGGGGCTGGATGCCTACCACCACTACCACCCTGAGCCAGGGGGGGCTGGATGCCTACCACTACTACCACCCTTAGCCAGGGGGGCTGGATGCCTACCACTACTACCACCCTTAGCCAGGGGGCTGGATGCCCACCACCACCCTTAGCCAGGGGGGCTGGATGCCTACCACTACTACCACCCTTAGCCAGGGGGCTGGATGCCTACCACTACTACCACCCTGAGCCAGGGGGGCTGGATGCCTACCACTACTACCACCCTGAGCCAGGGGGGCTGGATGCCTCACCACTACTACCACCCTGAGCCAGGGGGCTGGATGCCTACCACCACTACCACCATGAGCCAGGGGGGGCTGGATGCCTACCACTACTACCACCCTGAGCCAGGGGGGGCTGGATGCCTACCACCACTACCACCCTGAGCCAGGGGGGGCTGGATGCCTACCACCACTACCACCCTCACCCAGGGGGGGCTGGATGCCTACCACCACTACCACCCTCACCCAGGGGGGGCTGGATGCCTACCACCACTACCACCCTCACCCAGGGGGGGCTGGATGCCTTCCACCACTACCACCCTGAGCCAGGGGGGGCTGGATGCCTACCACTACTACCACCCTGAGCCAGGGGGGGCTGGATGCCTACCACCACCCTTAGCCAGGGGGTGCTGGATGCCTACCACTACTACCACCCTTAGCCAGGGGGGGCTGGATGCCTACCACTACTACCACCCTGAGCCAGGGGGCTGGATGCCTACCACTACTACCACCCTGAGCCAGGGGGGCTGGATGCCTACCACTACTACCACCCTTAGCCAGGGGGGCTGGATGCCTACCACTACTACCACCCCCACTCATAGGATGGACAATGCATGACACAACCAGCACACCACAACCTAGGGAATGCAAGAAAAAGACATCCCCCAACACCATGACAAGCGTGTGTAGACTGTGTCAAATGCCTACAACACCGAACATGACTTTGTACATACAATGTGACCCCTAGCACATGTGCCACACATATATGTGTGTGGCACCCACAATGCAAGCAGGCCATGACCATTGTGGCAATGGGGTCCAAACCCCCATCATCACAGTGACCAAAATGTAAGTGTGGGGTCCATAGCTGAAGCACATTTTGAACATTGTGGCAATGGGGTCTAAACCCCCATCATCACTGTGACCAAAATGTAAGTGTTGACAAAGAAAGAGCTGCAACTGCCAAACTGCATGGATGATTCCTGGTCACAGAACAAAAAACACATCAGTGGCAAAGTAGTGTATGTGTCCCATTGCAACATAAATTGGGTGAGCCAAATACTGCAGTGCAAATAAGACATACCTTTGGCCATGTGCAGACAAACAACACCCATGGGGGCTGACACTGTCAACATTCATCAATGACACAATGACAGAAGTGACCATCAGAATGCAGACCCACATATTTGCACCAATGGGCACACAAATGCAGATACCCTGTGGAGACTGCAGATGTGAGGTGAACAGATACCATACCATGGCAGCAATGGGACACACAAACCATGATCATTGTGCTGACCGATGACCTAGGAGTCCCAGGGACAGCAAGGGAAACCCACCAAACTACATACAGCCAATGGCACACCCAAGATATGCCAATGCAGTGGTGCAGATGCACAAACACAAACAGGCAGACCCACACTGCACATCATACACAACAGGTGAGGGGGGAGGGGGGTGCCAGTGTCCCCAGGCAAACACACAACACATGAGGAGACCTGAATACCAATCATACAGATGTGCATACAGTGCCACACAAAGGTAACTCGTGGATCCAAATCCTCTATGTGGGCAAGCAGGCATTGTCAGATGAGAGGGAGCACAAATCACACATGTCACACAGGCACGTAGGAACAGCAACTGACACAGCAAGACACAGACACACCACAGCACCACCCCCAGGGCCCCCACAATGTGGTGACCCTGGGCTGCATTACAATCCCACTGTGATGACAAAGCTAAATGTGGTTCACACTGTGAACCACAGTCATGTGTCCTGAGCAACAAACTACCATCACACCTACACAAGCACAAATCAATCAGCATGGCCAGTAAGCCAAGGCCAACATGGAGGCAGGGGCCTAGCCGGGCAACAACTCTCATCTGCACACACTTAACACCACACCCTCGACCTCCAACAATGTGCAGCAGTGAAGTACACATGCACTGGTGACATTGCACATGCACCCATGACTATTCCAGGGTGGTGGGTGGGAACCAAGGTGCAGAAACACATCACACATGGCCACTCAACAAGACTCCTGAATGTCTGACACACTGCACACTACGCTGTACATGGACATGACGGCAATACCACACCAACCAATGGGATCCCAGCCACAGTCACACACCAATGAAGAAGCCAAGGTCACCCACAAAGAACACACATAGACAACAACCAACATTGCAGCCCGGACCCTGAGGAGTGCCAGCAGTCACACACACAACGTGTCACAATCACTGAAAGATAACACAAACTGGAAATCACATGACAGGGGCAAACAACAAGTGCCAAGGGGAAACCTGACTGTGACCCATCTGCGTCTGCACACAAACTCAGCCCTGACAGCAAACACACCTATGGGTGACACCCTGATGACCAGTAATGTGCCATGCACCCACATCACATCACAGAGAACCCAGGGAGAAGACTTTGGGGGAACATAGCTCAACTCAGCAAGCATCACAAACAGGTACAACACTAGGGATCACAGCATGCACAGCTAAACGGAAGTGAACACACAGACATGCACATACAACACACACCTTGGGCGCAGGCAATGTCACAGGTGTACACACTGCCATGAGGGGACTCCACTCCTGTGTGAGGAAAGCTGTGCCATGTGTTGCCTCAGTAGGGCCCCATCATGTCAGCTGAGCACTTGGTCACACAATCAACAATTAGCACCAAATGAGGGCTCCCGTCACATCAGCCTGGTCATGGAAGTGCCAACGGAATCATCAGCACAGATCCAACACACTTGTATAGCAATGTTGCACTGACTACACGGATGAGTCCTTCCCCATTGATGCCCAAACCTGCATGTCCAGTGGAGATGGCCACACGGTCAGGGAAGTAGACGAATTGAACAATGGCAGGCACAACAGATGTGCAGGGGTGGAAGCCACAGATGTGAAATAGCTAATCTAAGTAGGAAATCCCATTGCCAAATACTGAACACATGACACCCTCAGATGCTGCTATGGATGACATGGATACACCACAGGATAGGACACATTCCCCCTGGAGCACATGGGTTCCTGAACAGTAACACTTCATTATCATGAGCCAAATATCACCATCACTGCAGCAAGGGCATGGTTAGCATCATCAACAACATGTACATTAGAAGCATAAGCACTAGAGAACAGAAAGTTGCTTTATTCAGCATATGTGTGGAATGAAAACAAAGTCCAGGAAAAACACAAAGGCCAATGGCCAGTCCATTGTCAAAGTCCAAACTTGGTGACAGTGGCAGATGTCACCCTACGCATGCCTGCACAAAACCAGGGACAATCCACTAGGAGGGGCAACCGGGGGCAGGCCAGGCACCGCAGGGACAGGATCAGGGCTCACCAGGAGGAAGCAGGGAAGGGGTGGTGGGTGCTGGAGAGCCACTGACAACTGCAGTGGAGGTGTCTGACATGGTGTGTGCCGGCACAACTGGGGGCATGACTCAGATGTTGTGGGTGCCGGCACGACTGCAGTGGACCCTGCAGATGGAGTGGACAGGTCCGCCACTGCAGTGCCCAAGTCAGACAGGGTGGTAGTGGACTCCACTGCAGTGCCTACCACCAGGGGAGGAGAATGGGGAACAGGCAAGGTGGGCTGGACAGAGGGGGAGGACACCCTCACCACATCAGTGGCACAGACAAGCGCAGCGGGGGGTGTGGTGCTGGGAGAGCAAGTGCCAGGGGGAGAAGGCCGGATCCTCTTGGGGATGGTATATCTGTGGGTGGGGGAACCTGGGGCAGGATGTGGTGGGGGCACCTGTGGAGTGGGGGCCTGAGGGATGGAGGAAGGAGACCTGGTGCCTGAGCTGCAGGGCGGCGGCGGGATCTTGCTCTTACGACTCCGGGGGACTTGTGGGTGGGGGCCTCAGTCTGTCTGCGCCTGGGGGAGGGTGTCCAGGGGCGAGGGGCACTCTGCTCCGTGTGGGTGGGCTTCCTCTTCCCCCTGGATGCTGGAGCAGCTGGATCGGAGGGGAAGAGGCCGAGGTCACTGAGGAAGAGGCGCTGGGTCTTTGGGGTTGCAGGTGAGGCAAGGGAGGGTGTTTTGGAGGGAGAGGCAACTGAGGACTGCGCAGTGCTCGTGGATGCGTGTGTGTGTACCAGGGCCCCATCCCCTGTGAGTCTGGTTTCAGTCCCCTGACTGTGCGTGCGTGTGCGTTTTGTTTGTGGTGTGTGTGTCTGTGTGCTGGATGTGTGTGTGCTGGTGTGTGCCTGTGCCGGTGTGTGTGTGCTTGGGACGGGTAAGGTGCTGGGGAGTGTGGATGGAGCAGAGGCAGGAGGGGTGAGGGACTGTCTGAGGAGGGACACTGCTGCCGTCAGGGAGGAGTCCATGGACCTATTGCCCCTCTGTAGGTCAGACATGCCCGATGAGATGCCCTCCATGAATGACACCAGCTGAGTCAACAGAGCGGTGTGCGCATGGAGGACACTCAGCATGGCTGTCTGCCCTACATGGAGCTGGCGAAGGAGGTACACAGACTCCTCACTCAGGGCAGCAGGGGAGACAGGGGCAGGGGGTGCGGTGCCTGGCCCAAAGGAGACACGCTCCCGAACATGGGAGCCTCCACGGACCTGGGGAATGGGAGCCGATGGGAGGGCGGTGGTGGTGCTGGTGGTGGCGGGGACAGCAACACTAGCTGGGGTGTGGTGGCTGCTGACACCCGCCTCCATAAGGGAGTCATCCTCCGAGTTGCTCTGGTCCTCAGCTGAGGTGGATGGTGCTGAGGACTCCTCGGTGTGGCTCCCTCGCCCTCCGTGCCACTGGGTCCCTCCGACCACTCCTCGGCTGCTGACCCAGTCTGGCTCTCCGGCTCCTCCTGGTCCGTGGAGCTGTCCCCTTCCGTGGCCGTGGATGTATCTGCAAACAATGGGGAAACAGACAGACATCAGTCACCTGCACCAAACGCACACACCACTGTGAGCACAGCACATTACAGAGCAAGCCCTGGCATCATTAGTTGTACATTGCTAAAAGTGCCCTAACTGAACAGGAGCAGCCAATTGTCAGTCTGATGCCAACCATGGCACTCACATCCCACATGGCCTTGCACCCATCTGTCTGGTGTCTGTTGGATTGCAACACCCCAGTGTGGACACATGCACCACCTACACAGTAGTTGGACAGTGCAGAGGACACGGTGTAGCATGTGGACATGCACACATCACAGCTCTTGCCACTGAGTCAGTACAGGTTTCCGGATGAAAGGGATGCCCAGAGTCAAGTAGGAAATGCATGTGATGCATACCAGCGACAGACACCATGATGCACCCATGTCCTGATAGCCATCGCCACAATGGTGTGCATGTAGCACATGTCACTCCCCTGCAGGATCACCAATAAGTAGACACATGCCATGGCGGAGGCATGACTGCTAAGTCATACATCACTGTCTCAGTGATGTATCACTTGGCAGTCAGACAACAACACTCTGCACTGTGTCACAATAGTAGGTCATGGGGAATGCAAGTCCTGGAGCTGCACAAGTGCACATGTACATCCCCCCCACAACACATCATCTTAACCCTCATCTGTCCAGGTCATACCTATTGGACATATGGGAGACCTGTGACACTACCCTCTGAACCTGAGCCCTCACAATCTGCTGTGAATGGGGAACAGCTGCCTGAACTTCACATTCGCATACCCCAGTCTGCACGGGCAGCTGATCAAACACCTATGTGACACACAAGTATCGTCTCCTATGGTCACATCTCCAGTGGCATGCTGAGCCCCTACCAAGAAACACCCCAGCAGTCCTGGCAACTAATCCACAGCACACTGACACAGAGGCAGACACCTGAGGGGTCAAATCACTGCGCACAATGTGTCAGCTGATACACGGGAGTGGGAGTACAGAGTGCATTGCATGGCCTGGAGTAGGCATGACTGTCCTGCCCCACATGAATGAGGGATGAGCCCTGGACAGTGGATAGCTGGCTATGTATGTGTGACACACGTAATCTGCACAATCCTGGGGCCCAAACATTGTTCCCACCCGCTGCATGGGCGTGTGCCACATACCCCAGGCACATGTGGTGGCTCAGCTCAGCAAGTGGACCGCATATCAAAGCAACACGCAGATTACATGTCCGAACACAGGCGTTGTGTGAACAATGGACCCACCCATGATGCCCACAACAGAGTTAGGGAAACAGATGCTGTCCCCCACCTTTAGTGAAGCAAACTGCAAGGACACAGTCCCAAGTGACACAATTCCCTGAATGTAAGGGCCACACCTGGGTATCAGATGAGGAGTGGGCAGTGCACAATAGAGGGACATGGCTCCTGGACAACATGACTGCTGCACTGTGGCAGTTGAACCAGGCCAGAGGAGGGCACAAAGCATGTAATACAGAGTTCACAGTGCAGTCTTTGACTCACCCCTCCTTGCTGCTGTCTGGCCTTCAGCTGCCCATCCAGGTCTGGAAACACCACCGCCAGGATCTGGAGCATGTGGGGGTCAGGGTCCGTGTTCCGCCCCTCCTGCGAGGAGGCGACAGCTTCAGCTGGACCCGTGCAATCCTCCGGGTCCAGCCCGAAGGTCCTGCCACCTCTTCTGGCAGTTGCGGATCCGGCGCTTGTAGACCCCCACGGACCGGACAGCCCGGACGATGTCCTTCCAGATCTCCTGCTTCCGATGGGCATTAACCTGTCAGGATGACAAAGTGAAAAGGCCATTACTACACATGCAACATATCCATGCATGACACAGTTGTATATACATGTCTCAATCACAGGGGCACATGATGTACACAGGCAGTGCAAAGCTGCCCATGGACAGTTTGCCAGACGTCACTACATGGTATCATTGCATGGGAAGTAAAACCTTGTTCAAATGCACTGTCACTGCACCATACCTGTCCAGTGCATGTCACTACACACTATGGGGGGTGACAACTACTCAGTGAGCCTGCTAGCCAGTGGCGTGCAGACTTTCAGCCTTGCTAGTCAGACAATATGCACATTCAGAAAGGCAGTGCACAGAACACTCACCTGCTCCCCTGGTGTCCCATACAGCTTGCTGTACTGTGGAAGTAGGCTGTCCAGCAGGGCCTGGTTCTCCTCAAGGCTGAAGGCTGGGGCTCTCTCCACAGTACGTGCCATTGCAGGGTCCAGAGGGGCAGAGACAGCAGCAGTGCAGTGGCAGATGTCGTCCTGGAGCATGTAGTGCAGGCAAGTGAGCTCTCAGGGGAACAGCCAGCAATATATATGTGCTGGAGAGGCAGATACTGTCCCTTGTGTCCAAAGTGATAGGTCCAAGTCGTTTGCATCTTCTGAATCTGGCCAATCCATGGAATAGCAGCACCAATACACGCCCACAGCATCCTTCAAATCTTCAACTTCATGACATACATGATTTTGCAACATTGTTGTGGGTGACCAACTGAATTTCCAGCAACCGACTCGCTCGAAATTCGAAACGCGTCCGTTGCCAGGCAAGGCCATTGTCAATGGGTGCGCACCGATCGGTCCATTGCGGTACAACGCGCACAGGGGTACAACGCGTACCACGCACACATTGAATGCAATGGGCCGGCCGGGGCACCGAATCGGTCCATTGCAGTACAACGCGTACAGGGGTACAACGCTGTACCCGCACACATTGAATGCAATGGGCTGGCCGGGGGCACCGATCGGTCCATTGCAGTACAACGCGTACAGGGGTACAACGCGTACCCGCACACATCGAATGCAATGGGCCGGCCGGGGACCGATCGGTCCATTGCAGTACAACGCGCACAGGGGTACAACGCGCACCCGCACACATTGAATGCAATGGGTCGGCCAGGGGCACCGATCGGTCCATTGCTGATCAACGCGTACAGGGGTACAACGCGCACCCGCACACATCGAATGCAATGGGCCGGCCGGGGCACCGATCGGTCCATTGCAGTACAACGCGCATAGGGGTACAACGCTGCACCCGCACACATTGAATGCAATGGGCCGGCCGGGGCACCGATCGGTCCATTGCAGTACAACGCGTACAGGGGTACAACGCTGCACTCGCACACATTGAATGCAATGGGCCGGCCGGGGCACCGATCGGTCCATTGCAGTACAACGCGTACAGGGGTACAACGCTGCACCCGCACACATTGAATGCAATGGGCCGGCCGGGGCACCGATCGGTCCATTGCAGTACAACGCTGCATAGGGGTACAACGCGTACCCGCACACATTGAATGCAATGGGCCGGCCTGGGGCACCGATCGGTCCATTGCAGTACAATGCGTACAGGGGTACAACGCTGTACCGCGCACACATCGAATGCAATGGGCCGGCCGGGGCACCGATCGGTCCATTGCAGTACAACGCGTACAGGGGTACAACGCGCATCCGCACACATTGAATGCAATGGGCCGCCAGGGGCACCGATCGGTCCATTGCTGATCAACGTGTACAGGGGTACAACGCTGCACCGCACACATCGAATGCAATGGGCCGGCCGGGGCACCGATCGGTCCATTGCTGATCAACGCGCATAGGGGTACAACGCGTACCCGCACACATCGAATGCAATGGGCCGGCCGGGGCACCGATCGGTCCATTGCAGTACAACGCGTACAGGGTACAACGCGTACCACACATTACTGAATGCAATGGGCCGGCCGGGGCACCGATCGGTCCATTGCTGATCAACGCGCATAGGGTACAACGCGCACCCGCACACATCGAATGCAATGGGCCGGCCGGGGGCACCGATCGGTCCATTGCTGATCAACGCGCACAGGGGTACAACGCGCACCCGCACACATCGAATGCAATGGGCCGGCCGGGGCACCGATCGGTCCATTGCAGATACAACGCTGCACAGGGGTACAACGCGTACCCGACACATTGAATGCAATGGGCCGGCCGGGGCACCGATCGGTCCATTGCTGATCAACGCAGCATAGGGGTACAACGCGCACTCCGACACATCGAATGCAATGGGCCGGCCGGGGGCACCGATCGGTCCATTGCTGTTCAACGATCACTGTACAAGTGACTGGCATATGTCACCATGCCTGTCTCAGATGGACATATGCCAGCCACAGATAGCTCCCAGGGAGTGAGGGGCACACCTACATCACGACAGCCTGTCCAAACTTTATCATAAGGCATGTAAGGCTGCATTTCCTATTGTGTGTATGTTGGTGTACATGTTGTCCTGTGGGTGTCACCTGTGGGCAGCCACCCCCAGGCTGTGCACGTGTTCATGGGGACAGGATCCTGGGTGTTACGTGTACATGACCACTGTGATGTGCAACTGTTCATATCTGTGCATGTGCCATGGTCACATTTCACGGTGGTGTATGTGTATGTCATGTCACATACCCCGTGAGTCCCATGTGGGACGGTATGTTTGAGCCAGGGTGTCCCAGTGGCACAATAGTGATGGTCCTCCACAGTCTGTGTGCATGTAGTGTTTACAATGTCTCTGATTTCATGTGCACAATGGAAGACAGTCTCCACATCCACGTTGTGTGTGCATGGACTTTGATGTTGTGCGTGTGTGTGTCACAGACGTCCATGTCTGTCCTGCCGTGGCAAGTGGGACCACTACCTGTGGGGGTCATGGTTGTTTTGCTGTGGTGTATACATGATACTCCATGTAATGCCAGTGTCCATGTGGCAATACAGGGTCCCTGGGAATGTACCTGTCGTTGAGCTGTGGTGCCTGGGGCACATCTGTCCTCACATGTCACTGTGGGGGTGATTGTGACACGGCAGTAGGAGATGGGAACTGTGACACGGCCTCATGATATCCAATGGGCCAACCTGGGACTAATTGATGCCACTTGTTGGACCGTGTTGACAGATGTTGGCCATGTATGTACCATACATGTCCTTACGGAACTGCACACTTCATGAAGTTGTGCCTCATAATGATGTATGTTGGGATATTGAGTGTGTTCAATGCCGCATATGTGGGGTGACTGACAATCTTGCTTACTTCTCCTCTGCACTGCAGGGCTCCTGCTGTCCATCGACCATTCCCAGACCTGGCAACGATGGTGGAACGGGACAGCATCCGACGGTACCGCTTCACCAGGCAGCTGATTGAGGATTTGGCAGTGCAGTTGTCCCCACATTTGCAGCCTGGCCGGCCGTATCCTACAGCGCTGACCCCCAAGGTGAAGGTGATGGCAGCCCTACACTTCTTTGCCACCGGTACCTTCCAACATACTGTGGGGACTGCTGGTGGGATGTCACAGACCATGTTGAGCCGTGTGCTCCGCGATGTTTTGGCGGCAATGTTGCTATTCCTGAACCGGTACATCTATTTCCCTAGATCATGCGACGACTCACTGACGTGAAGAGTGACTTTTATGCCCTGGGGAGGATGCCGCATGTCATTGGCTCCATTGATGGGACACATGTGGCTTTGGTACCACCACAGGCCCAGGAGCAGGCCTACAGGAACCGCAAGCACTACCACTCGGTCAATGCACTGGTGGTGTGTCTTGCAGACATGACCATCACACACGTGTGTGCCCGTTTCCCTGGTTCAGCACACAATGCCTTTGTGATGAGGAGTAGTCGCATCCCCAGGATGATGGCACAGATGCAGAACCAGCGTGCCTGGCTTGTCGGTGTGTACTGACTTTGTGCCATTGTGTGTGATCTGATCTGTAGTATTCCGCCCACTTTTCCAAGTCAGCTAATGTGCACTTGTCTGTCCGTAGGTGACTCGGGATACCCCAACATGCCGTGGTTGCTGACACCCCTCAGGAACCCTGTGACACCAGCCCAGATGCGCTACAATGAGGCACATGGTCGGACCAGGAGAGTGATTGAGCGGACATTTGGTCTCCTGAAGAGCCGCTTCCGCTGCCTGGACAAGACCGGAGGGTCCCTCCCATATGCCCCTGCGAAAGTGTGCAAGATTATCATCGTCTGCTGCATGCTCCACAACCTGGCAGTGCGGAAGGAGTTGCCTCTCATCCAGGATGACAATGACCAACATCCGCCACCTGTGGAGGATCCTGGCCTGGACCACGATGCCAGTGACGATGATGATGATGATGATGAGGGTGATGTCCGCACACAGCTCATCACCAACTTCTTTAGCTGAATGTGGTATCCTGAGGTGTCATGTCAATGATGTGAGTTGGCATGATATGTGTAGGTGGTGCTCTGGTGCTGTTGGAGTGTGTCCATGGGCTACTTGACTGGATGTGTGTTGCGATGTGTGCTTACAGGTGGGCTGTACTCCCCAACAGTGTTGACATGCTAACTTGGTTCTGGGTGGGTATCTTGTAACATGTATTGTGCATGAGTTTTGCTGTTCTGTCCTGTACTCCATTGCTTTTGACTGTGTGTC
>CAWUFW010018788.1:0-209295 GCA_963921515.1 Calotriton arnoldi | reverse complement strand
CCCTCCGCAGTAGCAGGGGCCTGTGGCAGCCATCTTGAGTGAGAGAGCACCTGCACCTCAGCACTGGTTAGCAGTGGTAAGGCGCCCGGAGACCTAGGTCCAGTAAAAATACGGTGGCAAAAATGAGGCGCAAAAGGGAAAAAAACAGGGCAAGACCACCCTAGGGCTGACAGGTCTAACACTCCTCTCTAACAGTGAGGAGCTTATCTCTACCTTTGTCTGCAAAGGAGAGCCACAAGATTGCTGCCCACTGCTCCTGAGGGACCCTCTGTACTTTACAGGCCCTCTCTAGAGCAGTTATCCATTTGTGGATGTCATCCCCACTCTGGTAGGGAGGGACAATCTTGCTCAGGTTTCTATGGTCATAAGACCTTTCCCTATCTCTTGGGAAATTGCTGCCACCATGGGACTCTAGTCCCATCTTTTGTCTCTCTCTATAGAGATCTAGGGACTCCCTGTCTATAGCCAATTGCTGTTTTCTGAGCTCAAGCTGGGCTTGTTCATACTGACGCAATCTCTTTCTCCTTTCATGAGAGGATTCGCTCCTATGAGAGGAGACAGAGGTCCCTATTGAGGTGTCAGAGTGGTTAGACTCCTGAGAAGGAGATCTAGACCTTCTGGGCACACTCAGTACTCTTCCTGGGGGACAAAGGGGAGGTCATTCTGATCCCCTCCTCCTCCTCCACAGGAGGAATTGGGTTATCCAGGACAAGGTCATTTTCACCTTCCTGGCCAGTTTCAGAGGGGGGCTGGGTTTCTTCACCCCTGGCCCCTTCCTCATCTTCTGCCCCACCCTCTCTGCCTACCCCTTCAGACCCTATGGGCCTGCTGAGATCATCAGCTAGTAACACCTCCCTGAGGTGTTGGGTGCTGGCACTTTTGCCTGCCTTCAACTTCCTAGTATTGCATAATGCTCTCAATTCCAAGAATGGGAGTTTATCATACTTGGAGGGAAGAAGCCCACTGGCTTCTGGCGAGGACTCACTGGGTCCTGGCTTTGAAGACATTACTAGTGAGGTGTGGTGTATGCACTACCTACTCTAGTGTGGCCTACTAAACTCTCTTGAGTTGTAGAAAGGGTGTGCTATCCCTTAACACACAACTCTAAGTTCAGTAGAACTTACTGTAATTACTAAGCTTGATTTATATGTACCTTAGGTACCCTTAGTGGTTTTCAGTTGATCAATTCAATTGAGATTATCTGGTAAAACAATAGCAAGCTGGAATCCCACACGCTGCACACCAATGTGAGAAGTTGGCCTGGCATATGCTGTCCACTAATTATAGTGGGCACCTTGCACCAGTCCAAACAACCCCTTATTGGAGATAGGTTAAAGACAACCTTTATTGAAAGCTATCCTAGTGGTAGCTATGGAGAGCAGCCTT
Organism: Calotriton arnoldi; assembly: GCA_963921515.1. Lineage (NCBI taxonomy): Eukaryota > Metazoa > Chordata > Amphibia > Caudata > Salamandridae > Calotriton > Calotriton arnoldi. The sequence continues at coordinate 207,909 of CAWUFW010018788.1, read as the reverse complement.
CAGGCTAAGTCTTGAAGGAATGTAAAGCAGCTTGTTTTACCAGTCTATAATCTCTTGAGTGACCAAATGAAAGAGGACCACACCAGGTATATATTCAAAATATATGTATTTATTGCTAAACACACCCCTCTAGTCTCTTTATGAGGCTAGAGTTCGAAGTACATAAATTATAAGTTAGTTATCTACAGTAATAGCACAAATACACGTTTGAGCCCTAGGGGCGTACCAAACTATATACCAATAAAGTGGTATAAGAACCACGACTGAGCTAGACACAGGGCCTAGAGCCTGTAGAAGTGCTTGGACCACAAGGAACCACCCAAGGTAGTGACACAGGGGACCCACGGGGGACGCGTGCAGTGTATGAACACAGCCGCGAATCGCCGTTAACTTCTATGGGGAAAGTCGCGATTTGAATTTAAAAGAAAAGGGACACTTAGAGGAGGACTTGAAGCAAACCCTTTGAGAACTAGGCTGTTCTAGTGTCAATACCCACGGGAGCACCGGAGTACTCGAGTTACCTCACCCAGGGGAGCCGGGTGCATAGGTGTCTTTCGGGGTCGGGTTTCGTCGTCGCTTTCAATGGCGATCTGCTGCAAAGTGCTGCTGGCGGCCAAGTCGAAAGTGTTCGGGTGGACCCAAAGGTGGATCGAAGATCTGAAGAACCTGAAAGCAGAGGGGACAGAGTCTGGGTCACTAGCCAGTGACCAGGAAGGCGATGAGCTGATGCCCACCGATGTCGAGTGCTTCAGGTAGGTTGATTGTCATCTTGACTCTTCAGCCACGAGGTCCAGGAGGCGTCGACGATGACCAGGAGCTGGATTCGAGCTGTCCCACGAGGTCTGTCGATTGCAGGGGTGTCGGCGACCGGATTGGACCCAACAAGCCTTGGCAACGGCAAGTCTCGTGGAAATGGAAGAAGGACAATGTTGCAGACCAACAAGGTCTGTGGGACTCACCCAGCAAAGGTAAGTCAGGGCACACCTGGAGCAACCAGGGAGCCCAAGCAGAAGAAGATTGGCCTTCGGGAGGGCCGACTAGCCAACGGACTAGCGACCGCGTAGTAGCCTCGAGTCGATGCACGTGGAGCTGGCTCACAGGACACTCGTGGAGTGGAGGCCAGTGATCTTCAGTGCAGTGGGTGCTGGAGGCTGGGGCTACTCGTAGCCCAAAGCACGACTTCGTGGGAGACCCAGAAGAGGATGCACTTGCAAATGCGATCAGTGTCCAGGGGTCACAGTTCCACGTTACCCACGACAGCTACAGGCCTCAGCTTTGCTGGGGACTCAGGGCAGCCTCAGGGAAGTCTGGAAATCTACCTCTGGTGATGCAAAGACTTCGGCGTCCGGCGGGAGCTTCAGCGATGCAGACCGGACAATTGCTTCTTTGGTGCCTGCCAAGCAGGGGAGTCACTCCTTGACCCCAAGGGAGATTCTTCAGTCCTCTAATCTTGAAGTAGAGCGTCGAAGGTCCAGGATTCTGTGTCAGAGTTTCGTCCAGGTTAATCTAAAGTCCTAAGGACTGGGGTCCCATACTTATACTAAGGTAGGGGGTTGGACATACTCTGTGGCCCCACCTATGGGAGGGTCAGGGCAGAGGGGTGGTTACACCCCTTTCCCTTTGACAAGTTTCGCGCCAGAGCAGAGGCTGGAAGCCCCTGAGCTGGTTTGAACTGGGGTATGCACAGGGACACCAAATGTGCCCCCAGTGCAGGACTTCAAAGCACCAGAGAGTGCTCCCGCCCAGCCCCAATACACACTATCCTGTCTGGGGAGGTGGTTACACCTCCCTGGGACAGGAAACCTATTGTCCAGGCCTCCCCTGCCAGAGTTTCGGTCAGCAGCAGGAGGCCAGACTCGTGTCTGTGGCAGCGGCATCCATTTTGTGATGCCAGGGCTCTGGAAAGTCAGTACCGGGTATACCGGTGTGTACATGTCTCTCCCTCTAGAAGGGTGGAATGCTACCCCCGCCGCCAGAACTGGCGGGGGGGAGTAGTATTCCAAGATGTTTGACACCAAACACGACATGTTTCCGTGCAGCCATCCCAAAGTTAGCATTTAACGCGAGGTTATAATGCGCTTAAGAGTATATGGTCAGGCTGCACTACAAACAGCATCAGAGAAGGGTCTCCGAATGCTGCAGAGGGGCCCAGCTCATGCAGGGGCACCCTCTCACATAGGAACCACGCACTCTGCCTTCAGGATTGATAAGGCCTGCCATAGGAGTGACTTATAGGTTTATATGTGTGTATGTATGTAGTGATATAGGTAGCCTATATCACAGTAAGGGGTGCATGCACCACCTTACCCAGGCTGCAGTAGCAGACCTGTGGTGTCATTTTGGATGGCCTTCCAGGGGTGGCAGAATACATGCTGCGGCCCCTGGTAGGCCTCTGAGGTACCTATGCCCTGGGTACATAGTATACCATATACTAGGGACTTATAAGGGCACTCCAGATTCCAATCAGAGATGTGCCTAAGGCACATAGAAACCATTTTAGAGAGGAAGCAGCTAGGCTGGGGTTCTGATTAGCAGGGCCCCAGCCAGACTAAGGTCGAAAAACAGTGAAGCATCAGCAAAAAGTGGGGGTACCCATGTGAAGCAGATCCTACTCTCCTACATATGGTACCTTAGGTACCAAGGGTATAGGTACTTCACAGGCCTACCAGGGGCTGCAGCATGTATTATGCCACCCCTGGGAAGCAGACTAAATCTGACACCAAAGGCCTGCTACTGCAGCCTGGGTGAGGAAGTGCTAGCACTCCTCACTGAGATATAGGTCCCCTATATCTCTCCTACACACACATATAAACCTATCAGTCACCCCTAAGGCAGGCCCTATCAATCCTGAGGGCAGGGTGCTTGGCTTCTATGTGAGGGGTGCCTCTGCCTGAGCAGGGCCCCTCTGCAGCTCTCAGAGTCCATTCTCTGGTGCTGTTTGTGGATGCGGTTAAACCATATACTTTTAAGTGCATTATATCCTCGCGGTAAAATGCTAACTGTGGAATGGCTGCATCGAAACATGTCGTGTTTGGTGTCAAACATCTTGGAATACTACCCCCCGCCAGTCCTGGCGGCGGGGGTAGCATTCCACCCTTCTAGAGGGATAGACATGTACCTACTGTGGAAACGCGGTAGAATCCTGCAGAGCCCTGGCATCACAAAATGGATGCCACCAGTCACAGACACTGGGCTGCCCTCCTGCTGATGACCAACACTCGCAGTGGAGGAAGCCCAACAATAGATATCCTGTCCCAAGGGGTGTGACCACCTTCCAGACAGGGTTTAGTGTATTGGGGCTGGGTGGGTGCACTCTTAGAGTGCTTTGAAGTCCTGCACTGGGGGAGCAGAAGGCTCCTCTGTGCATATGCCAGTTCAAACCAGCTCAGGGGCTACCTGTCCCTGCTCTGGCGCGAAACTGGACAAAGGGAAGTGGGTGTAGCCACCCACTCCCTGACCCTCCCATAGGTAGGGTCATAGAGCTAGTCCCTCCCCTTCTTTTAGTATAAGAGGGGGAACCTGTGCATTGCACCCTAGATTTCCCTGGACGACGCTCTACAAGAAGAATCCCGGACCTTCGACGTTCCACTACCTTTGGAAGACTGAAGAATCTCCCTTGGAGTCAAGGAGTGACTCCCCTGCTTGGCAGGCACCAAAAACTACAAACAACGGTCGCAAACTATGCCGCTCCCGCCGGAGTCCGAAATCCCTGAGCCCAAGAAGTGGATTTCCTGACTTCTCAAAGGCCATCGTGAGTCCCCAGCGAAGCTGAGGCCAGTGGACCCCAAGAATAATGAGGAACCACGACCCCTGGGTACCGTGCACTATTGTCGAGTACAACCCCTTCACAACGTTCCACGAACTTGTGCTTTGGACCACGTATGTTCCCAGCCTCCAGCAGGAATCCCTCCGAAGATCAGAGGACTACCATGTTCCGAGAGACCGTGGGCCCCTGTGAGCGGATCCTCCCGAGGCGTCTTTGCAATCCCTTGCCAGCCGGCTTGTGGGTCCCCAGAAGACTTCCTAAAGAAACCGAAGGGCTCCCCTGGTTGCTCCAGGCCTGCCCTGACTTATCCTTGGTGGGTGAGTCCCCCAGACCTTGCTGGTCTGCGCCATTACCTCTTCACACTTTCCCCGAGACTTGCTGTTACCAAGGCTTGTTGGCTCCGATCGAGTCGCCGATACCGCAGTAAGCTGCAGACATTGTGGGCCACACCGAATCCAGCTCCTGGTCGTTGTCGACGCCTCTTGGACCTCGTGGCTGAAGAGTCAAGGCAACCGCGAACGACCTGAATCTTGCGACGACGGTGGGCATCCATCTTCCTTGCCCCGAGTCACTGCCAAGTGACTTTGAACACTGTCCCCTCTGCTTTCAGGTCTTCCATCTGCCGAATCCAGGCTTGGATTCCTCCGGACACTTCTCCTGTCGCCGCAAGCAGCAAGTCTTCACTGGCTCCCATTGAAAATGACGCCGCGACCCGACACCAAAGAACACCTATGCACCCGGCTCCCCTGGGTGAGGTAACTTCAGCACTACGGTGCTCCTGTGGGTGTGGGCCCTAGAACTACTTACCCTGTAAGTGACTTGCTTGTAGCTTCCCTAGAAGTGTCCTAAAACTCTAACTTTCCAAGTGCGACAATTGCGCTGACTCGTACAGGGTTCGCGTCTGTGTTAGACACACCGCGTCCATCTCCTTTGCAACACTATCTAAAACTGTATCCTTCGACTCGTACTGCGTCCGATCGGTGTTCGCCTCGAACACACAAAGGGCCTGTAACGCTGAGATCTCCATTGCACTGACTCGCACAAGGTTCGCGTCTGTGTTAGACCCAGCGCGTCCATCTCCCTTGCATCTCTATCTGTGACCGCGTCCTTCGACTCGTACTAGGACCGATCGGTGTGTTCGCCTCGAACACGCAAGGGACCTTTAACATTGATATCTCAATCGCGTCTGAGTGCATAGACTCGTACAGGATTCGCACCGGTGCCAGGTCACCGCGTCCGTCCCCTGTGGGTCTCCTACAACTACCTGGGGTGGTTCTTGGGGGTCCCTCGATTCTAGATGCCCTAGACCTAGGTCTAGCAAACTAAGATTGTGATATTCGATTGTGCTAAACTTATTCTGATAATATTTGACTTGTACATATGTTCCTGACCTCTAATCTCATAAAGAGATTAGTAGAGAGTGTTTATTAATAAATACATATATATTTGATATATATACCTGTGTGGTGTCTTTTCATTTGGTGATTCAAGAGATTGTGTGGTAAAACAAGCTGCTTTACATTCCTTCAAGACTTAGCCTGAAGGCTGCTCTCCACAGCTACCACTAGGATAGCTTTCTATAAAGGTTGTCTTAAACCTATCTACCATAACAGTCGAATTGTTCTGGTGCAAGGTGTCCACTTTAATTAGTGAACAGCATATACCAGGCCAACTTCTCACAGTAAACCAGGCCCAAAGCCGCTGCAAACAGGAAGGCAGCTACGGCGACAGGAGGTGGGAGTCCTGCGCCACAGGAGGAGCTGGAGGAAATGGAGGCCAGCCATCAGTGTGGAGACGGTGCAAGGAGGTGGGAGTACGGACACAGCTCGAGAGGACCTGACACAACAATAACAGGGTGAGTAACGAACAGGTCCTGGGGGGATGGGGGAGATGGGGACAATGGCACACATGCACAATGACGTGTAGCACACTGCACACCCACAATAACCCAGGGTCATGTCCCCCATCCCCGTGGCACACTGCAGCACACGCACATGGCAAACACAGCACATCCCATGACAATGTGGCACAAAGTGCAATACCGACACTGCAGAACAGGGGACACAACTGGGTCCGCCCATGCGCATAAACAGGCCAATCACATCTGACAGAGCAGGGAACTGTGAGATACATATGTACGGGTACAACCTCACAACAGTCATGTAGTCCAAATGTCCACTGTCCCCCCTCAAATTGCCAGCACCACCGAAACAGCCACAATGTACATTGTCACACAGTCTGCATGTCTACAAGAACAATGCGCCAACATAAATGCCGACACAATGTCAACATGCATCTCCCCTTCACATTGCAGAGGGACAAACAACACCTCCAGCAGGTCAGACCAGACAACCCATCAGTGATGCAGGACACGACCAACACACCTTTGACACCGACGCCCTACAACAGCCCATGGACATCCCACGCAACCCACCACCAGGACCAGGGCAGACAAGCTACTTTGAGGAGAACCCAGCCCCTGCAACAGACCACACAGCATGAAGCACACGCAACCATGGCTGGCCCACAACACTTCACCGACCCACACATGGCACCCCAATGCCAGGTGTCAGAACGCCAAAAGGAGGTGGCCAAACAGGTGCGGGTGTGGTCCGAACCCATGGAAGGTGAACTAGATCACATACGTGGGTGTCAATTACTCTTCAGGGACCACCTACACCCCACAAAGGATACCCACACTGCCATAGAGACACACACAGATATTATGTTGAACTGGCTACGGCCCCTTTATTGGCAGGGCCACATGTACAGTGACGCCTGTGCTGGATGTGTATGGGGTGAGCCCACACGGAGTGCTCGGTGCTGGCAACAACTTGAACAGTGGACACCAGTGCAATGGAAACAGAAAACACATGCATAACAGAGTCAACTGCTGAGCAACATGGAGGGAGACGGAGCAAGTACAGAGGTCACCCAACATACAAACAGAAGTGTCCGTGAGTTGCACTGCACTGAGGTTGGGACACTAGAGCTGTGCGTGCTCATGTGATGAAAATAACTTGGATTGTGTCCATTCAGGATATTCCTGATGCAGATGCAGTGGGGTGTGTAAGACCTGCAGCAACTTGCTCATCAAAGTCCCAGGTCTCCCACACTGCCTGAGGTGACATTGCTGCGCAACGTCTCCACATCACAAAACTCAATCAGTAACGGTCCATTGGTTGCGGTGCACTGAGTCAGTGGCACCTGGAGTGCTGAGCAGGGGATCAGGCAGATGATGGCATCCACGACAGGTCTGAGCAACTCTGTCAGTCTGCCAGTACCACTGACTCGACTCTGGCAGATGGTGGTTGGAGTTGGCCCTGGCGATGGTGGCGTGTGCCTCCTGCGGTGATGCGACGTCCGGGCTGGTCAGGACTCGATTTGATGTGTGAGCCCTGGTGGTCCGCAGTTGAGGCCGGAGGCAGCGGACAGCACAGGGCCACATGCACATGGCGTCGATGACCCCAAGACCACCGTCACAGAGGTCATCTAATATTCATTCAGACAGGGTCCCGGACTTGAGCTGCACAGAGTTAGTGGCCCCGGGTGCACAGCGGCAGGCACAGGCACACCGCCACGGGACGGTGACTTGCGGTCCAATGAGGTAGGTCCACGCAGACTGAGCGGGTCCTCGTCGATGTTGTAGGTGAATGTCACGGAGTGTTTCGGGGGACAGTGGAAGGTGTTCTTCCAGGGCATGATGCAGAGGGCAGAAGCTGTCCGGAAGCAGCAAATGGAGGAGTGGAAAGCGACTGCCTCATTGCCACCACCAATTCGGTATCAGCTGCATGAGGATAAAAACTACCCCCTAGTCCATAGACTCAAACACCACCAATGCACGACCAGAGAGTGTCCATGAATGTCGGGGAACAGACTTAGTGGCACCGGGGCTGAGAGGGGATGCAGTCTGCGATTATGCCGGTACACTGATATGAACTCCGGCATTGACGATTCAAGACTCTGTGACCTACTGGACCGCAGTGTAGGCCGGAGGCAGCGGTCAGCAGTGGGCCACAGCCACGTGTCGTAGGCTCGCGATGCACAGAGTTAGTGGCATCAGGGCAGTTGTCGGTAGTGTTCGATCACCTCCATAATGATGATCCTTTTTTCCTCCCAACTGCAACACGTCATCCTCGTATGCCTCTCCTTGCGTGCAATGATTCCTACTCTGCCTTTGAATAATCGATGTTCAGTTCCAATTCTGTGACCTACTCGAGCACAGCGTAGGCCGAGAGCAGTAGTCCGCGTGGGCCCACAGAATCATGCGGCTGTGATGTAACACTAAGACCTGTTGGCACCACATCGAAGGGTGTATAGTGACATACACTCAGCCATGATTTATGTGCTCTGCCATGGTGTAATCAAGACTCAGTTCCAAATGTGTGACCTACTTGTCCGCTGTGCATGCCGGTGGAGTACGTCAACGTGAAAGGAATACTGCGGGCCTGTGTTGCGGAGGCCGTGAAGGTCTGAGGAGGCTGCCAAGGTTGCAGGCCTCTTGTTTGGAGATTGCACCGGCATGTGGTGGGCCCTCATTGACACACACCGGTGTCGGAAGGTGGGCATTGAGGCCTGGGTGCGCAGGGGCGGGCAGGACTGATTCGGGGACCAGCGTCCCGGGGTGCAGCAGGCGCACAGGATCGCTGGCAACACCGCTCACGGCGTAGGCCTCATGGCGGGGTGAGGGGCACCGCCCTGGCAGAGACGATGGGCATTCAGGAAGAGGACCACGCTCAGGGTTACGTGCCTTTTATTCACACCCCTACGCTGGCCTGGCGTACGCCGGGCCAGCCCACTCCACTCACGCTTACGGGGGGGACGTCACAAGCTACATTTCCGCGACTTCCCCACTGGCTGAGGTGACATGGTTGCGTCCACTGTCCACTACACTCCAAACACCAGCGGTGTGTGTCGATATGGATATGTGTGTGGTCTGCATACTACAGTCTGGCCAGCACATCCACGCCACACTTTTCATTGTGTACATTCTCATTCATCGGTCCCTTGCCTCCTTCGCACATGCCTGGTCCCCACCTCTTCCGACATTCTGCTATTGTGTGTCCGAGGTGCCATGCCGTAGATGGCTCATGTACATGGCTGGCCCAGGTTCCCACAGTGAGTTGTGCTGTCGTGCCTGGTGGGTGTGCATGTTGTATGTGAGCTTGTGATGTGTGCATTTCCTGTGTTGTGTGTTGCATGATTGTGGAGTTGAGGTGTGTGGTGTGTGCATTTGGTATTGGCCACCGAGCAGTGCATTTCCATGGGTGCCATCCTGGTGGCGCAGGTTGATGATGGACTGTCGGGAGGTGCAGGTATCATGCACACTGCCTGGGTGGTTGGCGACGTCGTTGGCGGAGATTCCACGGTGGTCCACTATTGCCTGCACATTTGTGGGATCCGTGCACTTTCTGTTGCGCTTATTATGTGCAGTGTCGCAAGGGGCCACTAGTAGGACATGTGTGCAGTCACTTGCCCCCTCACACATGCGGAAAGCCAGCTGTGGCGTACATGCCTTGCTTGGTCTCCGGCTGTTCCTGCGCAGTGTGTGTGAGGTATGGATAGTGGGGTACCAAGCTGATGGTGTCATCCATGACTGTTGTGGGGGACTTGGATTGGCCAGGCTGTGTGACTCCTCCGTCTCAGGCGGAGGTTGGTTGGAGGGTACCAGAGGCCAACACGTGCAGCACGGCCAGCAGCTTTGTCTGCGGTGGGATGTTGGTTGTCCCCTGTTGTAGTGTAGCTCCTATTTCCCTAATAGGCTTTGGAATAATATATCCTATAGGTTTGACATAGGACTAAGGTTAGTATGTCCCTATCGAGTATATTAAACTTAATTACTTGTGCCAGCTAGCTCAGAGGCCACTAGAAACTCCTTGACAACAAGAAGGGAGTAGTTTCTGGCAGCCGCAAAACATGACCACTGTGTTTCCCTTTAGAATCAGAACGTGTCCCAGAGTCGTGGAAACAATAGATAACTATTTCACTCAGCTCAGTCGTGCATGCTTAGTTTTCTCCTAGTTACACAGAAAGAAATAGACGGGCGTTTCAATAAAAGATTTATTGAACAGTCTTGTTTCTGGTGTAAGTAAAATGTGCTGTTACGATCACAAGACAGTATGCGAGATAAATAATGTACAGTGTGAGCAGTAGAAATAAATAATACTGCGAGAGCATTATCTTTTAGTACATATGCTTTTACATAAATAACACAGACTAAAAATGCGAGTACTCATACGATGCGTTTCTAATCTAGTTCTACCCCAATGTACCTAACCTAACCTAGGTATAGGACGAGGTATGAAGTAGGTGAAGTATTCCTTACTATGGTATACTAAGAGTATGGTAAGCCCAGTATGCCTAGTATGCCTAGTATGCCAAGAGTCCCTCTAGGTTCTAGTCTGCTCCATACCTGAAGAATGAGAGAGGTAGGAATCTCTTTGCCAGACTCGAACTCCAACACCCCTCAAGGGAAGTCAGATCACTGGAAGCTGGACTCTCTGCGTGCAGGGATGACAGCGTCTTCTCAGTGCGTCAGGCCGGGAAACGGGCTCCTCTGAAGTCGAGGTCTCCTCTGATTTACAGGGGCTAGGGAAGGTATATTTATACCTGAGAAGCACCTAAGAATGTTAGTATTGACGTGAGTCAGACAGCGGAAGACGTCATGAATGAACCCCTAAGGAATAATGGTTCATGCATAATATATGAATTCTTGAAGAAATCAATAGTCCTGGACTAGGGAAACTCCCGCAGCCTAAGGGTCTGTTCTTCAAGAACTCGTTGTGACGTTAGGGTGGACGGATGTCAGAGACCATGCCTGTATTTGGAGTGCACGGTTTAATGCCTAAATAAGGGCTGGGATTTTATGCCTATATAAGGGCAGGGCGAATTGTGCCTATATAAGGACATGATACTGGAAAGCCCGTTTATGGACACCCTAAGAGGAATACAACACCCACTCCACTTTCGTGTGTACGATAATACTAAAATGCTAAACATTTAAAATGCTAAACATTAAATGGAGTACTGCATATTTAAAAAAATATTTCTTAAAAGCATTTAAAAACATAATAAAAAATGAAAAAGGTACTGTACATTTGAAGCATTGCTTTTCATTACAGGCATATGTTTAAAATAAAATGCAATATGAATGAAAGAAGCAGTAATATTTACATGTGACAAAAAAATGATCGATAAGTTTCTTAAAAATCAAAGTCATTTCATGTCATGAAAATTAATGAACTGTTTTAGACACACAAGATGACTAAGTGTCCGTGGAAGTACCGCGAAGTCTGTACTATAAGGCTAGTTCTACTTTAAGCAGATTGAAATGCCATTTTCGTTCGAAAAATGGGAAAAAAAGTTCAATTTTGGTAGAGTTCCAAGTTGTTTTGAAAATGAAGGCCAAATTGTAACTGCATCTCTGGAACACTGTATGCTGAATCAGAGTCAGTTTACGGGTCTGGTGTAAACATGAGATCATCTATTTCTATAGACAAAACATCATCCACTGTAGTTGGTGTCAGTTGGAACACCTCGTGAAGTAGATTAATTGCACAGAGATGTGAAGCTTCGCTTCCAGCATAGGGTGCCGCAGCAAAGTTCACGTCCGTTGTTACCTGTGTGCCTGTAGATCTTTCTCGTACCTCAGCAGCAGCCGAAAGCGTCTGTGAGATCTCAATGAATGCTGACATCAGGATTGGTAGCCTCTGGGGACAACACAGAGCATGGGCCGTTATCGGGACCAGCAGAGTATCGACATCCGTTGGCGTAGCTGATGGAAATGTTAGACAGGTGTCCAACACGCATTCTTCACCGCATAGCAGGCATCGTAGAACAGGTAAGATGCAATCTTGCCAGATTGGTCTGAATGACAGGAACCAAGTTGTATTAAGGTCCCGTAGACGAGTCATGCCCAATAGCTGTACTATTCGCTCACGGCACTTTCGTTCAAGGAGAGCTTTCTCCATTTCGCTTGGAGTGATGTCTGCGAATAGGCTGGCCATAGCGCAATAGCAGGAAGAGAAATAGAATTCCGGCAACAAGTGCTAGAATTAATGGTATGCCACCAAACACCGAATGTGCAAAGTTCGAGATGATTCCGAGTATTGCCTGGAAAGGTGCTAACAGACCGGTACAGATGCTCTTAAATACATGTATAATTCCACTTGTATCAGACATGTTGAAGATACGTGTTATCATTTCTACGAAATGTATAGGGCAGTTTGTACGTATTAAAGTCTGTATCTCAGCCGAAGTCCTTGCTACTTGTAGATCATAGGTTTCTTTGGCCGAGGTCAAAGGCACTGTTTGCTGTAAAAGCATGGCTTTCATTCTGCTCAAAGTATCAAATCTTATAAAAGAGACGTTCAGCGAAGGCCATAGAGGCGACTCCCTGACTGTGTCTATTGGGGCAAACAATACTTGCATACAGCAAGTGACCCTGGAGTTGACCGTTACTAGATATGGGATGCCTGGCAGCATGCTGCAGCAACTCTGATCATTCAACATGAAATTTGAAATGAAATTTGTACTTGTAAAGCGCACCCATACCCCCAAAGGGGTGTCCAGGCACTGTACGCATACCGCTGTGGAACCCTTCCTGGCTTTTCCCTGTGAAATGTCCACTCCTGGGCACCCCCAGGGTGAAGCCAGGCATCCCAGCGCTGTTGGGGCCGTTGTGGAGATTAAGCAAGCTATTGCCCAGAGTTGCAGAGTGGGACCCATGATTAGAATAGGCACCGAGGCGAGAATTATCAGGTCCGAGGAAATTGAGCCCAAGACCCGCCGAGGCAGGAATTGAACCCTGGTCCCGGGCCAGATCTCTGCATCAGGGTCTGCCGCTCTAACCATTGAGCCACACTTCTCCACACATGAGGTAACTCCCATTAGAAAGTTGTCCAAACGTTGGATTAATCACAGCAGCTGGTGTACCCTGCTGATGGCAAGACAAATTTGCCACAGAACCACTGCATGCCCCATGTAAAGAAATGTCCTGACATATAAGTGAACCGCTCAGTGCAAGTTTACAGTGTGTACCGCTTAAAAACACTTCACGATCCCCACTCCAACATCTATATGTATACGGTAAATCCCAAGATGTCTTAATGTATTCCTTACCCAACCTTTCATATTTGCCTGCTTGCATTTGTCTGAGGCAATACTGAAACTGAAAAGTACTCACAGGTAACGTTATTTTGCCATGAATGAGCCATTCTGTAGCTGGTTTTTCTGCCACTGTGAATGGTAACTTTTCCAGTTTTTCAATGCTTAGCACTGTATACTTTGCTCCTCTTTGTGCCAGTTCGATCTGTTTATCAGTTAGATTGTATTCTGCAAGCAGAGCCGAAGTGTTGATGAAACGCCAAGGCACATAGCCCGCTCGCAAAGATTGCAGCGTCCAGCTTAATAACATAATAGAACGTAATTGAGACTGGCCTTGCTGTAACATCGCCAAATCTTGTTCTAGTATGTCGATAGCAGAGGATACAATGCCATCCAATGATTATATTCTGGAGGACAAAGTTGTTAACCCATTGTCGACCACAGAGAGTGTTTTCTCTAAATTAATACGATCAAGTTCACGTATTCGTTCTGCGGCCTCCATCTGTGATACTTTCCATGCTTCATTATAGGCAGCATAAATGCCGGCATATATGAAACGTTTTTGACGCGGTTTTCTTGGTCCAAGCAAGAATTCCCTAAGGTCTGCGTCCTTTTTAAGTAAGGTTAAGTGTTGTTTCACATCCTGTAGTGTAGACTTATGCAGCCAATCGAGGCATCATTTTCCTACACTGTATGATGTTACTACCCCCGGATGTTGTCTTTGGACGTATCTTGGGTCTGGCCTATTAATAGTAAAGCAAAACACACAAGATGATGGACGGAATGTTGCACATTGGCAAAACATTCACCCCCAGTCACAGATCTGGGTTTAATCCATCGTTATTTTGCTCACCACGCCACCCCAGTTCAGACATGGCCATATGCAAATCAGTCTTGACCCTGTGCCTCATGGGAACAGTCCAGCCCGAACTGCCAAGCCATGTCTTCCCTGGACCGGAATCAAGCATCCTAGGACCGGTTTCTGGCTATCAGCCGTCATCAGCCAGGATAGCTTGACTCCAGTGGCGTAGTGAGCACGGGACCCACGTCTGGGCATACCCTTCCCACATAGGTCGAACAGCAAAACACACAAGATGATGGACGGAATGTTGCACATTGACTGGGGGTGAATGTTTGCCAATGTGCAACATTCCGTCCATCATCTTGTGTGTTTTGCATTTCTCCCTAAGTGGGAAGGGTATGCCCAGACGTGGGTCCCGTGCTCACTACGCCACTGGAGTCAAGCTATCCTGGCTGATGAGGGCTGAAAGCCCGAAACCGGTCCTAGGATGCTTGATTCCGGTCCAGGAAGACATGGCTTGGCAGTTCGGTCTGGACTGTTCCCATGAGGCACAGGGTCAAGACTGATTTGCATATGGCTATGTCTGAACTGGGGTGGCGTGGTGAAGCAAAATAACGATGGATTAAACCCAGATCTGTGACTGGGGGTGAATGTTTGCCAATGTGCAACATTCCGTCCATCATCTTGTGTGTTTTGCATTTCGCCCTAAGTGGGAAGGGTATGCCCAGACGTGGGTCCCGTGCTCACTACGCCACTGGAGTCAAGCTATCCTGGCTGATGAGGGCTGAAAGCCCGAAACCGGTCCTAGGATGCTTGATTCCGGTCCAGGGAAGACATGGCTTGGCAGTTCGGTCTGGACTGTTCCCATGAGGCACAGGGTCAAGACTGATTTGCATATGGCTATGTCTGAACTGGGGTGGCGTGGTGAAGCAAAATAACGATGGATTAAACCCAGATCTGTGACTGGGGGTGAATGTTTGCCAATGTGCAACATTCCGTCCATCATCTTGTGTGTTTTGCATTTCGCCCTAAGTGGGAAGGGTATGCCCCGACGTGGGTCCCGTGCTCACTACGCCACTGGAGTCAAGCTATCCTGGCTGATGAGGGCTGAAAGCCCGAAACCGGTCCTAGGATGCTTGATCCGGTCCAGGGAAGACATGGCTTGGCAGTTCGGTCTGGACTGTTCCCATGAGGCACAGGGTCAAGACTGGTTTGCATATGGCTATGTCTGAACTGGGGTGGCGTGGTGAAGCAAAATAACGATGGATTAAACCCAGATCTGTGACTGGGGGTGAATGTTTGCCAATGTGCAACATTCCGTCCATCATCTTGTGTGTTTTGCATTTCGCCCTAAGTGGGAAGGGTATGCCCAGACGTGGGTCCCGTGCTCACTACGCCACTGGAGTCAAGCTATCCTGGCTGATGAAGGCTGAAAGCCTGAAACCGGTCCTAGGATGCTTGATTCCGGTCCAGGGAAGACATGGCTTGGCAGTTCGGTCTGGACTGTTCCCATGAGGCACAGGGTCAAGACTGATTTGCATATGGCTATGTCTGAACTGGGGTGGCGTGGTGAAGCAAAATAACGATGGATTAAACCCAGATCTGTGACTGGGGTGAATGTTTGCCAATGTGCAACATTCCGTCCATCATCTTGTGTGTTTTGTATTTCGCCCTAAGTGGGAAGGGTATGCCCAGACGTGGGTCCCGTGCTCACTACGCCACTGGAGTCAAGCTATCCTGGCTGATGAGGGCTGAAAGCCAGAAACCGGTCCTAGGATGCTTGATTCCGGTCCAGGGAAGACATGGCTTGGCAGTTCGGTCTGGACTGTTCCCATGAGGCACAGGGTCAAGACTGATTTGCATATGGCTATGTCTGAACTGGGGTGGCGTCGTGAAGCAAAATAACGATGGATTAAACCCAGATCTGTGACTGGGGGTGAATGTTTGCCAATGTGCAACATTCCGTCCATCATCTTGTGTGTTTTGCATTTTGCCCTAAGTGGGAAGGGTATGCCCAGACGTGGGTCCCGTGCTCACTACGCCACTGGAGTCAAGCTATCCTGGCTGATGAGGGCTGAAAGCCAGAAACCGGTCCTAGGATGCTTGATTCCGGTCCAGGGAAGACATGGCTTGGCAGTTCGGTCTGGACTGTTCCCATGAGGCACAGGGTCAAGACTGATTTGCATATGGCTATGTCTGAACTGGGGTGGCGTGGTGAAGCAAAATAACGATGGATTAAACCCAGATCTGTGACTGGGGGTGAATGTTTGCCAATGTGCAACATTCCGTCCATCATCTTGTGTGTTTTGCTATTAATAGTAAAGCCCTGAGTTGTGGGCCAGATCAACCATTTTCTCCAATCAGGATTAGATCTGTTGAGTTGTAGTATATTGTCAACTGTCACCACTGCCTGTGTATCGTTATCTCTGGCAGGTGTAGGTACAGAAGGTGTGTTCATCTCTTTGATCTTGGCTAATCCAAGACAAGATGTTTGTTGGATGGTTTCATTCAAAAACATTATTTGTTCAGGGATGATGCAGGCTCTAAATAAAGCTTCTATCCCCTGCACTTGCCATTGTTTAGTACCCCACACAGTTTTTGTGTCTATTGTGTCTTTCCAAAAGTCGAAACCCTGTCTAGACAGTTGGGCATTAAATAATTCAGAGTAAATCTGTTTTGCATTTGTTAACATAATTTTCAGTCCTGTCTTGTTTACATTTTTATAGTAAAACATTTCTGGTTCAGATGTATTGTATCCTGAAAAATATGGAAACTTACTAGCAAATGTTTTTAACTACCTTTAGGTGGTGTAGGACAATGTTCCCATTGGTTAAACATAAACACATTTCTTGGATATGCAGATTTATGCAAATAATGATGACCATAGTGGTTATAACAATACATTTGTTCATAGTCTGATGAACCCTCTAAATATTCATGTTTAGAAAATGCAGCAGATTTTTCTAGGTCAAACATTATGTCATTCACAGTCTCAAAGTCCCAATCATCTGAATAGGTACTGGACGTAATTAGATCACTTAGTGAAATTTTAAACAAATGTGGAATGTTCAATTGTTCCGTCGGACCGAAGATTTCAAAATCTGTTTTGTCCCACACTATACCATCCTGTATAGGAACAGCTGTGATGTTCACTGATGACAAGTCTCTTGCTTCACGATGGGAAGATTTATGAGGTTTCAAAAGTACGTTCACGCCTTTTCCTTCAGTTTTCACATGGATGTTTCTGCCACTTATAAGCACGCTCACAGTTGTTACCAAAGCTAGCCAGAGCAGGAAAACAAAAAGTCCAGATGTAATCCAGAGTTCAATCCATGGAGAAACCAAATAAGTTTTTTCACAAAATGAAGAAAGTCTTGTACTTGCTGCTTGAATTTGAATGATGCTGGCGTCGTTTCAGGTTCACTCGGATCTTCTGAGAACGTATCAAAGTTAATGAAATAGCCAGAAGCAGTTCTGTCAATTGTTGGAATTGCATCAGGATTTGTAGAAATCACTGGAACCAGTTCATCACTTGCCACGTTGGTGTAGACAGGTGTATTTGGACGAACTGTTACTTGGTTGTCAAGAGGGATGAGTTCCATAGCGTTGTTGCTTAGTCCTCCATCAGTTACAGCTGAATTCTCGATTGTTATCAGTCTTTCAGTCTGAACCTCTTGGATAGTAGCGAGAGGAGTGCGTCTGCTACTAGGTCGGAGTCCACAAGGCCGACTATTTAGTATTGGCCACATACTGTGGTTTGATGAGGTCGATGGACACAAATCCAGTGGTGGCTGGTGACATTTGAAAGTGGTGGGGCGTAAAGTTATCGTGGTACTGCACTGGGGGGTTCTCCCCGAGAAAATTTTGAAAAAAGAGTGGATAAATGGAGCATTTTCAAGCAAATTTGAGGAAGCAGGAAGGTTGATAAAGCACTTGCGAAAGTGTTATGACAGGATCTGTAACAACATCCTTATATCCATCAACTTCACCCCAACACAAGTACAAACACACACTCAAACACTATCAAGTACACACATAAAGCACGAGTCACAAACATTTGTTTAGGCTTAAAGACCTGTACACAAAAAGTACACAGAGACTGCTGCAGCTGCAAGCAGACGTTGAAATACTCGATTTACTCACAAAGTGACAAACACAAAACCCGCAGCCAGACATACTGGGCCCGGTGCCACCTCACAAGCACCCCTGGTCACACCTTCCCCTTTCTGGGAGCTTCCATGAGACGCGCTGGGCTGGATGAGGAAATACTGAGTGCTTGTCCCAGCAAGTCGAGTTTCTTTCTGTGTTCAAAAATGACCACCTTCCTTTTTCTGCCTCCCACTCATTTCTGTGTTTTGGTGTGTTTGTGTCTCACACCCTTCACCATCTCTGCCACCCTCTCCTCAGCTGCCCTCTGCACTTCCCCCTCACCTTTAGGTCTCCCCCATCACTCTTTCTACCTCCTGTTTCCCCCACACAGCTCTGCCTGAATTGCACCCTCTTTCATGTTCATCCTTTCACTCTCTCCTTGCTGTCACTCTTTTCACTCCCCTTTGCCCTCCCCCTCCTCTCTGTGAACCTCTCTCTCTGTCACTCTCCTCTCATTGCCACTCTTTCCACTCTCATTTGGCCCTTATGAATCTTCATCTCCATCCGTGTCACTCTCTCTTTGCTGTCACTCTTTCCACTCCCTTTTGCCCTTCCCTCCTCTCTGTGAACCTCTCTCTCTGACCTCCATCTCTGTCACTCTCCTCTCATTGCCATTCTTTCCACTCTCATTTGCCCTTATGAACCTCATCACACGCTCTTTATCTCCATCCGTGTGACTCTCCTTGCTGTACCTCTTTCCACTTCCCTTTATCCCTCCCTGCAAATCTCTCTCATCTGCATCTGTCACCCCCCTCTCATTGACACTCGTTCCCCTCCCCTCTGTCCCTTTCTCCTCTCTGTGAACTTGTCTCTCATCTCCATCCCTGTCACTCTCCTCTCATTGTCACTCTTTGCACTCCCCTCTGTCCATCCCTCCTCTCTGTGAACCTCTCTCTCATCTGCACTCCCTGTCCCCTCCTTTCATTGTCACTCTTTGCACTCCCCTTTGCTCCCGCCCTTTCCATTTCTTGATCTGTGGCTACTTCTTCCCACTCTTCCTTTCCCTCTCTCTCTCCTCTTACGCTTTTATTTTAACTCTCTGTCCATATTACACCAAAAGTAACATAACCTGGACGCTAGCTTACCACTTAGGCGCGAAGGTGGGAGATAAAGCTGCCAAGCCTGGTGTGGTGCACACGCTTCCGCTTATCCTCGCCTCTACCTCTCCTCACCTCTCTCTCCCCCACCGCTATCTGTTTATTTCTATCGCTCTAGGCTCTAGCTTATTCGTATCCCGCACACCTGCCTTTCTGCCTGTGCCCTACCCTGGTGCTAGTTTCCCCGACTTTTCTTGTTGGCTCCCACTCACTTTTTGTCATGCGGTGCCTGCCTTTTACTAACTGCCAACCCTTTCTGTGTATTGCTCACCGCTTGCTCCGATCTCTCGCTCTCTTTCTCACCATCCCATTCATGGCTTCTCTTCCCTCCCCTTCCTCTCTCACTTGGCCTGTCAACCTCTCTCTCATGCCTTCGTTCTCCCTTTCTGCACACCACGATGCTGCCTGCGTGACAGCCTTGAGAAGAGACAAAGCACTAGCCGAACCATCCAGAGATGTAAATCGGAAAACAATTGTAATTAAAAATATGATAAAGAATAAAAAATAAAAAAATAAACCTGTCCTGGTGTTTCAATAAAGTTCATACAATCGTATCACTAAATTGAGTGACATTTATTTACAGCAATACTTTTTTTTAACTTTAAACATTCAGGATTACCCCATGCCATGATGACGTTGCCACGAGCGACGTAAAATGTCAGCCTGTCATGTCCTCTATCTATGTAGCCTATAAAATTGTTAAATGTGAAGCTTTATTATTTTATATGAACCATATATAGGCGAGGCTTTGTAGAGCACACACCCTGCACTGAATTACTTCAGTGTGCTCTTAAACTGGAGGAGAAAGGAAAATGAAACCGAGTGAAGTAAAACAAAAGATTGGTCATGAATCACGACCATGGGAGAGTGTCAGAAGTACTGCTGGACTCTATGAGACCCCCTCAGTGTGCCGAAGAGGCCCCTTCAGAAGGAGAGAGTGTCAGACCCATTCCAGGTGCCGCAGAGACACCTTCCCAGAGTCCATGAGACCACTCAGAGTGCAGCAGAGAGACCCCTTCAGAAGGAGAGAGTGTCAGACCCTCTCCAGGAGCAGCAGAGACACCCCTTACCATGGGAGAGTGTCAGAAGTACTGCTGGACTCTAGGAGACCCCCTCAGTGTGCCGAAGAGACCCCTTCAGAAGGAGAGAGTGTCAGACCCTCTCGGTGCAGCAGAGACACCTCTTACCATGGGAGAGTGTCATAAGTACTGCTGGACTCTCAGTGTGCAGTAGAGAGACCCCTTCAGAAGGAGAGAGTGTCAGATGTTGCTAGAACCTATGAGACCCCATCAGTGTGCAACAGAGATCCCTTCAGAAGGAGAGAGTGTCAGACGGTGCTAGAACCTATGAGACCTCCCCAGTGTGCAGCAGAGACACCCCTCGCCGTTGCAGTGTCTCCGGGGTACTGCTGGACGCATGAGACCCTCTCCAGGTGCTGCCGAGACTCACACCCCCCATGCAATACTCCTACCCCGAGAGAAGAGGCTGCCCTTCATGCGGAGGGGTATTTTAGACATGCCCTCCCCAGCCCTCTCTCTGCGGCCCCCATTTGCCTCGCGGACCCCCGGGCGCGCGCAAGCTCAGCCCAGGCTCCTGTCATGTTTACGCAGCTCAGCCATAAATTCCTGCCCCGTTTGGGTTCAGTGACGGGGATGTGTGAGAAGGCACTCCAGGGGTCCCGGAGGGATTAAATTCAGGAGTGAGCGAGACAGAAACGGGGGAAATGAAGGAAAGGGAACTGGGGGAGGACTCTGTTCGGACACGTGGGGACGCCGGGATTAGAATCCAGGATTACATATTGTGCAGTTTATACAGACGGGGCTTGCGGGGGGGGGGCGGGGTTGTGCCGGGGGCCCGGGGGATTCTTGAAATAAAAAAGAAAATCCTACCTGACTCTAAGGAGGTCCGCCGTCCGCGCCGCCTCGGGTCCGACTCCGTTTGGCCCTGCCTACAGCCCCTCTCAGCCAATCCTGGCGCTGCTGGCAGCGCCAGGATTGGCTTAGGGCACGGTTACCTCTCGCCCGCCTGCCCATTAGGAGACCGAGGTTTGAGCCTTTGCTCAGCCCTCGCTCTCCTAATGGGCATGCTGCAAGCCAGTGCACACACAAGGCGCATGACTGGGCACGGCGCGAAAATTCGGTGCCCTTGCCCACTCATGCGCACTTGTGCTGCAGTGCTGCCTGCTGCCCCTGGTCCCTCTGACAATCATGTCAGTCAACATGACGCAGGACCGCCCACCCCCTTCAGACTCTGAAGGGGGTGGGCGGTCCGACGTCATGCTGACTGACATGATTGTCAGTTCTCCCTCGGCTCTTTGAACTTAAGTAAACTGATTGTTTACTTAGGTTCAAAGACGCCGAGGGAGCTGCGGGCGGGGGGGCTACGCCCCAACGCCCCAATGGACGCACCGCCCCTGCACAAATCTTTTCTCCTTTCTTCCAGCAAGGGGCGGCAGAAGTACTGTTCTTGTTCCTTGAACTGCTAGGACAGGTACTGGTTGTCTGTAAGAAGGTCCAAATTCCTTCTTGTCCGCAATTTTTCTCTGACTAGATCCCCAACTTTTGGAATCCAGACAGGCCTTGCTGGGACCGCCGATTTTTCCCCAGTGGTGGTTGGCTGTAGGAATACGTTGCTTTGTTGCGTTCTTAATTTATTGAGTTCCTGTAAAACAGCCAAACGATCTTTGATATCAAACGGTTTATTTTCCACCACTGTGCCTACGTGTTCAAGGTCTGGTACCCACATTCTTGTCCCAAATAGGACCTCATACGGAGTGACCACCCCTAGAGAACTTCTTGGCAGATTATTCAAAGAGCGTTGAACCCCACTAAGGTGTTTGACCCACCCATCACCCAAACCTAATACCCTAGCTGTTATAGACTGCTTTATGTCCCGGTTTTTCCTTTCCACAACAGAATTTCCCTCAGGATGGAATGGAGAGGAGTACCGCAATGCAACGCCCAGACTGGCCATGGCTTCTTTGTAAGCCCTAGAGCTAAACGCAGGACCCTGGTCAGAATGTAGCATGCCTATTGCGTATGTGCCGATAAAGACTCGCAAATCTTTTATAACAGTTCGAGCGTCAGCCGAGCGCTGAGGCCATAACCATAGGAACCTAAATTCAGTATTTGTGGGAATGCCTTTGTCCAGTAGGACGCAGGCGCGTAGATAGTCGAATGCTGTCTAACAATGGTGTCTGTACTGGGTTGCCGCATTCGCAGCATGGCGTCTGGTGGCTCTCTCGCCGTAATTTACAGTCTAAGCAGTTGTTGATGAATATGTGAATTTCTGTATTCATTCCAGGCCACCAGTACATCTCTTTTAACGTCAAAATTGTTTTAGAGATCCCTTGATGTGACAGACCCTCCCCCAAATGTGTTTCATAAATCAAGGCTGCTCTGCGTTCCATGTTTGGAATTACCCTATCCCCCACTCAAGGGATTCGAGCAAAAGGAACGTTGTTCGCATCAATTACATAAGAGTACTTGAGTGGAAACTTTTTTGGTAACGCTGCACTGCTGCCTTTGCTTGAAGCATTGACAGCCAACATTATCTCACCGTCTATTTTTGTTTTTGAACGAGTGATCGCAGCTACGGAAGCCGTCTGAACAGCCCCCTTTGCGGCTTCGTCAGCCAATGAATTCCCTGCAACGTGAACGCCATCACCTTGATGACTCAGTGTGTGGATCACGTGAGCCTTTGGTAGTTCGTTTTTCAACTGAACTACTTGTTCCCAAAGCATTTTGTGCTTTATTGTGCCACCTTTCGCATCTTTGAAACCATTTTCAAGCCAGTTTTGTATATATTCATTATACGACTGAACACAGTAAAAGGAATCGCACACTATCAGTGTGGGGAATTCTCGATCTGTACTTTCAAGTGCCAGTTTGAATGCTTGTAGTTCAGCTCGCTGAGCTGTATAATCCCCTAGAGATTGTGTTTTAGTGACCATAGGTCTGAAGATGCCATTTCGCATGCGACCTTTAACGATTGCACACGCTACACTGTAAACTTGCTTACTCCCTGTTGCGCGCTGTGCGGATCCGTCAGTGTAAATTATGAATTCGTACTGATCGAGAGGCAGAATTTCAGTAGGCAGAGGACATTCATGTTCATATTGCAGGAATGCTTGTGTTTTTAAATCTGGATCAAAAACATATTCAACATCTGTTGCAGCAAGAGAATTAACCCATTGTATCCATCTTGGATGTAATGCTTTAGCATTTGGAATGCTAGCTTTTGTGACCGCTTCTAAAGCTGGTACCGGGGTTACGACAATAATGCGTTTCCCTTGGGCTAAGGCTCTTTCTTTTGCTACAGCGGTTTGAACTGCTGTTAGAATTTTTTCAGTTGAACTGAAGCGCATTTCCGCTTGTGTGTACAAATGAGATTTGTATGCTATTGGTATTTTCTCACCCTCATTGAAAGTTAAGTAGGTGAATCCGCATTGACCCGAAATTATTCGGATCACCAAATTGCGTTGACTTACGCGTGATTTGTTGCTAACATGTTAGCCTGGAGTGAACGCAAGATTTCTGTGTGTTCCTGTGTCCAGTTTCTGATCGAAAAATCAGGTTTGATTAATGCGTAGAGAGGTTTAACCCTTTCTGCGTAATTTAGAATGTATGTTCTTCCAAAATTTAGGAAACCCAGGATTGATTGTAAGTTTTTTAGCGTTTTTGGAGGTTGGAGCAGCGCACACTTTTCTAAAAAGTTAGCTGCCAAGCTCTTGCCTTCACTTGAAAGCTCATATCCTAGAAATAGGACATTGTGATGGGCAATTCTGGACTTTTTAAAGTTGAACTTGTAGCCCTCAGAGGCGAAACCCAGTATAATGGTGCTCACCCTGTTCAAGTGTTTTTCCAGGTCATCGTCTGTCAGATAGATGTCATCGACATAGGACAATGCCTCATTGTCATAAATTTGTAGTAACTCCGTTACCCTCGCTGAGAATAAACCTGGGCTGTTCTTGAACCCTTGTGGGAGTCGACAAAAGTGACGCTGGGTCCCCATTATGGAGAATGCTGTTAAGTACCTGCTTTCAGGTGCTACGTTTTGACAAAAGAAACCATTTGAGATGTCTAATGTTGTTTTATATTTTTTACGCACAATGTTATTCATTAATGCTGTGCTATGTGCATTTTGCACTGCAAAAGTTTTAGAACAAGTGTTTAGGTGTCTGTAGTCCAAAACTAGACAATATGTATTGTCTGGTTTGGAGACAGGAAACAAAGGATTGTTCATTGAGGAGGTGCATGTTTCAATCACCCCTTGGTATTCAAGTTGATCTAAGATCTCCCTGAACTGTTTTTTAGCTTCTTGCTTTATTGGGTACTGCCGTTGTGCAGTTGGTTCATGTTTCAGATGTATTTTATGTTGAGGTGAGTCCTCATCCCATCCTACATGATTTTTATATAATGCTGGGGCCTGGGCCACTGCCCATTTCCTGACATATGTATATCTTAGATGCATTGGTATATGGTTGGAGAAGGCAGGCATAATTATGTCCTCGCCATGTGGGCACTCCCTGACAAATTGTGGTGGCCAGTCTTTTTCTGCTAGAAGTATGTCATAGCCCCTTGATAGTCTTTCCCAAAAAAGTGCTTTCACCTGTCTAGGTTTGTCTCCCTCCATCCGGAGTGTTATTTCATATAACTTTTGTGGAGTACTAACCCTGGTGTCTACAGTCTCGACTGTAACGTACTCATTCAAGTCCACTATCTCCAGAAGTTCCTTTAGGTTCTGGCAAACTATTGTGACTTCTGCTGCACTGTCCAGCATTGTCTGAGCCCATTCTCCGTTCTTGAGTTGTGTTCTCAGTATTCTCGGCATGTCTAATCTTTAGACCTGCTACTTTCTTTTGGAGAATTGAGGTTTTACTTTGGTTTTTGGAGCGTGTTTGTCGTCTTTCGATTTCACGCGTTCTTCTCTATGTTCTGATCGTCCTCTTCTTTCCGAAGTCTGTGATGAGATCTGAAAGGGACGAGAGGAACGTGTATCAGTATCTTGATACCTGTCAGGTTTTCTCAAATTATCCCTATTCCTGAGGTTATACCTCCTTTCAGAGGGCTCCTTTTGAGGAGACCTACCTCGGGATTGAGAATGTTTCTCGTTTGAATTTTGTTTATTAGTATCCCACTTCTTTTTAGAAGATGTAGGAGTTTGTTTAATTGAGTCCTTCTCAAGACTTTCAGATAGCTTCGGCTTCACTGGTCTTCCACCCAAACTATCTCTGCCTAATTCTGCATAAGATTGTTCTATAATTCTGGGTAGCTCTGTTTGATGTTCTGTAACATCAAATTCCCTTAATTTTTGGCGGATCGCCATGCTGCTGCCTCCCCTTTAATATTAGATAATATTATTGTTGAGACCTGGTCGAAATTTTTCAGTAATTTCATACCTAAATTTAGAGCAGGCTCTGCCCCGTATTCGTTTTGAATTTGTTTCAGGACTTCAGGTATTACCGCAATTGACGGAATGCCATGTGTTTTGGTATAGATGGCAGCAAAGACTGAGCCCCAGGTGGTGCAGTCTTCCAGTTGTGGTGTGATCCCCATTGGTAAACTGATTGTCAGTATTCTGTGTTTCTCATACGGGCTAGTATTTGGAAATACTGCTTCGATTTGAGTAATTTTTGAGCTATCCAGAACGGAATTTGCTCACGTTTTGTGGGCATTTTACCCATGACTGCGTATAGAGTCTGTGGTGTAATTTTTAGTGTATTCCCCTGGTGAGGAGTTGGATTTGGAATTGTTAATGGTTGCTGGACTGTAAAAGTCCGCATGACATATTGGACCAATTGTCTGTAAATTTTTATTAACTCTGTGAGTTGAGTAAGTAAATCCTCATCTGACATTATATCCAGTTCAGGATGAGGTGTGTAGCCGGCTAGAATCGGCCATGTTGCTCCTGGTCTACCTAGTGGACCGAGCCTGGTAATGTTTCTGTGATGTTTTAGGGCGCCTTTAAACCAGAGCTGATGCTCCTGGTATGTTAATGGAATTTCTATATCCTCGAAAGGAATGTATTCCTCTGGTGGTTCATCTTCTTTGTAGAAGTGAAACATGTGTGTTACTGAATTGGATTCAGGAAATATTACCCATGAATAGAATACCTCTGTCTGAAAGGATTCGTGTGCCTCTATCACGAAAACTGCTCTACCGCCTCTTGGTGGTAGGCCATGTTTTATAAGTTTTAGAGTGATGGCTCTTCTTAAGTTTGGAGCGATGTTTATGACACCCTCCTCGGTTTCATTTAAACCTGTAATGTTAAAAACTGCTGCTTGGGCTGGATCAGCCGCAGCTACACCGTTTCTGGCGTCTTCAGTCATTTTGTTTTTTGAAAAATGTAGAACAAGTTTCAAGGAAACAAAGATAAGGTGGACAATATTTTGGAACACTGTATCCTTCAACGTTGAGCAAACCAAACAGCTAATATATAGGGTGTTTCCCTATGTAGCCGTGGTGGATACTTAACCCTGCCCACTCCAGACGTCTTTTGGAGTATATGGGTAGGGGTCTTGAGAGAAAAAGCACGGCTGAGTTACTCAGTATCTAACGTTGAATTACTGCCTTACCAAACAGTTGGGCGCCATGTAGTGTAGCTCCTATTTCCCTAATAGGCTCTGCGCATTGGAATAATATATCCTATAGGTTTGACATAGGACTAAGGTCAGTATGTCCCTATCGAGTATATTAAACTTAATTACTTGTGCCAGCTAGCTCAGAGGCCACTAGAAACTCCTTGACAACAAGAAGGAGTAGTTTCTGGCAGCCGCAAAACATGACCACTGTGTTTCCCTTTAGAATCAGAACGTGTCCCAGAGTCGTGGAAACAATAGATAACTATTTCACTCAGCTCAGTCGTGCATGCTTAGTTTTCTCCAAGTTACACAGAAAGAAATAGACGGGCGTTTCAATAAAAGATTTATTGAACAGTCTTGTTTCTGGTGTAAGTAAAATGTGCTGTTATGATCACAAGACAGTATGAGAGATAAATAATGTACAGTGTGAGCAGTAGAACTAAATAATACTGCAAGAGCATTATCTTTTAGTACATATGCTTTTACATAAATAACACAGACTAAAAATGCGAGTACTCATACGATGCGTTTCTAATCTAGTTCTACCCCAATGTACCTAACCTAACCTAGGTATAGGACGAGGTATGAAGTAGGTGAAGTATTCCTTACTATGGTATACTAAGAGTATGGTAAGCCCAGTATGCCTAGTATGCCTAGTATGCCAAGAGACCTTCTAGGTTCTAGTATGCTCCATACCTGAAGAATGAGAGAGGTAGGAATCTCTTTGCCAGACTCGAACTCCAACACCCCGCAAGGGAAGTCAGATCACTGGAAGCTGGACTCTCTGCGTGCAGGGATGACAGCGTCTTCTCAGTGCGTCAGGCCGGGAAACGGGCTCCTCTGAAGTCGAGGTCTCCTCTGATTTACAGGGGCTAGGGAAGGTATATTTATACCTGAGAAGCACCTAAGAATGTTAGTATTGACGTGAGTCGGACAGCGGAAGACGTCATGAATGAACCCCTAAGGAATAATGGTTCATGCATAATATATGAGTCCTTGAAGAAATCAATAGTCCTGGACTAGGGAAACTCCCGCAGCCTAAGGGTCTGTTCTTCAAGAACTCGTTGTGACGTTAGGGTGGACGGATGTCAGAGACCATGCCTGTATTTGGAGTGCACGGTTTAATGCCTAAATAAGGGCTGGGATTTTATGCCTAGATAAGGGCAGGGCGAATTGTGCCTATATAAGGACATGATACTGGAAAGCCCGTTTATGGACACCCTAAGAGGAATACAACACTGTGTTGGTGCCGTCAGCCTGTGAGCTATGGTGGTCAGGATGCGGAGGAGGGTTGTCCCTTTGGGCATATAGTGGGCAATGACATTCTCTGGTGTTGGGTCTGTGGGGTTGGTGCATTTTCGGAGGGTCGCTGTCTTTGTCTGCGCTGCCTCAGTGTTGGTCCGGGGGGGCGGTGGGTGTCCGGGTGGGTGGGGGGGGGTGGTGGCAGTGGGTGTTGTTGCCCTCTCGGGGCTCCGGGATGCATGGTGAGTAGCTCCATGGCATCTGTTGTTCTTCATGTGTGGCTGTGGGCTGGGCTCCGTTTGATGGTGCAGGTTGTCGTCCGACTTTACACCAGGTCAGAGCAGGTGTTAGATTCCTGCTGCTAACTCGCCTTATCGCCTGTTTTGTGGTCTTATCGCTGATCGGGCTGGTCGTTGAGAATGTTGAGGTGTGGTGTTGTTGTGGTTTTTTGCTCGGGAACGCTACTCTGCATCTCATTAGCGATAGTTGCAGGGGTCATCTGTGGTGATGTTTTTTGAGGATGCTTTCGCAGGTAAACTGGTGTTATCGGCTGTTAGCACCAGCTAGTGAATGGGGCGATAAATTTATCGCAACTTTGGCTGCGATAAAGTGCCATTAACTCGGCGATGGCTCCTTGAGAATATGCCCCTATGTATGTTAAAAAAAAAATATGATTAACTGTTGGGTTATAGGGTGGCTCTAAAAAGAGCCTTTGTTTTCATTATGACTTTGTTGGAGTTACATATAAGTGTGGATGCACAGTTTAAGGTTGTTGAGAAACACTCTGTTTCCTTCATCTGTGAAGTTAAATCCATCACTTCTGTAGATGTCATGCATATCAAAACGTAGATTGTTGTATAGATGGAGCCCATCCTATGGTCTCTGAGGTAAGCACAAACAGCTTTATTGACATTCTTCCTAGCTTTCTCAATCTGTGGACAGAATTGATTTGACCATTTCCATTTCTGTCTTTGGCATATATTAGACTATACAAAGACAGTTTGAGGCAAAAGCAACATCAAGTGCGCAAAGGTATCCTTCATTAGGATTTCCAGCCCTACCCCAGTCAATTTGCCTAGGTCATTGCCACCACAGTGCACAATCATGAGGCCAGGGGGTTGGAGATGCAAAAAGGTTTTAACCAAAGGCATCAATTGGTGCCACTTGAATCCTCTCTGTGCAATCCATTTAATATCCACATTTTTCAAACCTAGGTCTTTGTCAATACCTCTGTGTTCAGCATACCTTTTGCACCAGAAAACATAACTGTGCCCTACAATCCATACTGTAAGCAGCTTGAAGAGATGTAGGAAGGAATGAAAAGATGTCTGTGGCTGAGGTAGTCAGTTGGTAGAATAAGAGGTATCTATAATGGTGGAGAACATGCTGGTTTTGAGAAAACCGATAACTGATTGGCTGTTCATCAACATTGTGCACTGAAAAATAGGATGCATGTTACTTTCCTGAAGAAGCATGTTTCTGATTGGTTATTAAAAAATGTTTAAAAGGTAGAGTAGATAGGATAAGATAATATTTTGCAAAAGTCAACCTCACCTGCTATTTGCATTTGTAAGCTTGTGTGCTGAATTTGAAAATGTGGTGAAAGTGCGACCTTCTGGTACATTTGAATGTTGCAGAAAGTGTTACAATGGAAACTGGGATTAAACAGAATGGGGGAAGGGTTGAAACATAACTGTGGTTTTAAAATGTGAAATGATAAGTTATATATATGTGATATGTTACTAAATTAAGTTTTTCCAAATCAGTAGTATGTTTAAAAGTAGGGGGTCATTAAAAAATAATACTAGTATAATTGGAAATAGGTTTTTGAACTCCCGTAAGGGTTCGTGGCTCCATCGCGATGCTACACTGAGGCACCGCGATGAAGTCGTAGCTCCAGTAAAAACAGAACCAGTTTGGGTACTTTTAGAAGACACTTAGAGAGGGTTAATATGTCTAACCAATAGAAATGTGTTTCAAACTTTGAAATAATGAAGGAAGCGATTTGATTTGGTACTTACATTTATTTGTGTGCAAAAAGAGAGGGAAAGTTTGCCATTACTGATTTTACCTTGTTGAGAGTGGTGCATTATATTTATTGTGTGAAAAAGAAAATCTTTTATGAGTTTCTGATATTTCATATTTTGCAATATGATTTGCAAGAGGGGTACAGAAAGAGATGAGAGGTGCACAAAGAGACAAGAGAGGTGCACAAAGAGGGACGACAAGTGCAGAAAGAGGCAACAGAGGGGTGCAGAAAGAGGCAAGAGGGGTGCAGAAAGAGGGAAGAGGGGTGCAGAAAGAGGGAAGAG
Source organism: Calotriton arnoldi (assembly GCA_963921515.1). Taxonomy (NCBI): domain Eukaryota; kingdom Metazoa; phylum Chordata; class Amphibia; order Caudata; family Salamandridae; genus Calotriton; species Calotriton arnoldi. The sequence continues at coordinate 177,854 of CAWUFW010018788.1, read as the reverse complement.
GGGTGCAGAAAGAGGCAAGAGAAGTGCAGAAAGAAGCAACAGAGATGTAGATCGAGGCAAGAGAAGAGGAGAAAAAAGCAAGAGAGGTGTTGAAAGAGGCAAGATAGGTGCAGAAAGTCCCCACTGATTTTCCCCTTGTTTGGTGCTCTACTGAGGTGAAGTATTTGGGGGTACACGTCAACATTGATCGCGAAGAATTGATGAGGCTTAATTATGTGCGTACACTGGAACACATCACCAGCAGTATTACGAGATGGAATGCTCTCCCTCTCACTATGGCGGGACGCATCTCCCTCATAAAAATGGTCGTCCTCCCCAAGCTCTTATATTTGTTTCTAAATATTCCGTATTACCCGGGCAGGCATTTTTTCTCTATGCTTCGTTCGGAGCTAGTCAGACTGGTTTGGGGCGGTAAACAGCCACGCTTACAGTGGGACATACTTACACGGCCCTACTCTCTAGGGGGATTCGATGTCCCCAACTTTGAATTGTATTATCTCTGTGCTCAAGCACATTATGCCCATTATTGGTTTCATCCTCCCAGATATACACCTCATGTAGCAACTGAGCACTGGCTCGCAGACCCTATTCCGCTGGACGGGGTTATACTGTCTGCTCTTACACCTCGCACGCTGTGCCCGACCGCTGTAGAATGCACGATTAAAGCTTGGCATCGCATTGTGTGCCACTTACAAACTCCCATGCTATACTCCCCGCTACTCCCGCTCACATATCATCCAAAAATGCCTGTCCTTCGAGAAGGCGCCTTCAAAAAGACTAAAACTAAACACAACATACATCGCTGGGGGGATCTATATTTAAATGGCACGTTTCGCACTTTACAACAGTTATTTCGTGATACACCACCTTCACCGATGGATATTTTCCTGTATGTCTACCTACGACAAGGTCTTAGAGAGTATACTCCCTCATATCCTCATGAGCCCCCTGCACTCGCCCCACTACATCACACATTGCGGACTGACAGAGCTTCACACCTTGTATCTACACTTTACCATAGCTTATACATTGATATAGCTTACGTCCCTTGCGCTTCCCGGGACAAGTGGGCTGCGGACCTAGGATATGAAATTACTGAACGCCAGTGGGTGTTTTGTTTTAGGCAAACGGAGCAGGTCTCCTCTAGCAGTCGGCTACCATCACTCACTACAAGTTCCTACATCGCATCTACTATACCCCTGTCAAACTTCACAAATACGGTCTGTGTGACACGAACCAACGCGAAAGGTGCAAGGTGGAGGCTGCTGACTTTCTGCACCTTGCTTGGGAGTGTAGCTCAGTCCTTACCTAGTGGCAGCAAGTGTTCACCGCGCTGGAACTGATGACCTCCTTAAAAATTCCACTCTCACCCCTTTGCGCACTCCTCGGATATACAGAAGAGATACCAGTGACATACCGCAAATTTGTTTCATTTAGCATACTACTAGCCAGACGACGGGTGGCCTGCAGATGCGGCCGCGGCCGTTCCCCCAAGTTCAAGGAATGGATTGGTGATATGATACTCTGGCAAGACCAAGCATACACTTATGCTGAACTTCTCCCACTCTCGTCACGCCCTCGTGATATTTGGGACCCATTTAATTTATGGCTCATATGTATCATTCCAAATTGCGATCGCAAACGCCAAAATTCACAGAATTTTGGCGTTTGCGATCGCAATTGGGCTTAGTGGTATGTATTAACGAAAAACTGCCTCGCAAAATAAGGAATCGCAAAATTTGCGATTCCTTATTTTGCAATTGCATTTAAGGAATCGCAAATTGCGATTCCTTAAATGCAGTGTAAGAAGCACAGAAAAAGTGCAATTTGGCCTTAAGGAATCGCAAATTACCACCATCTTCAAGTTGGTGGTAATTTGCGATTTCTTTGAAAAATGCACTTTTTTTTTTTTTTTTCAAAGTGCAATGTGGCGCACATGTGCGCCACATGTGCACCCATGCATATTTCAGGGGTGCAACAGGGTGTCCTTTTGACACCCTTGCAACCTTGAAATTGCATTCTCAATTTGCGATTCTCTAATTGCTAATCGCAAATTGAGAATGTCTTCCCATTCATTCCTATGGGCCTCTAGGCCCATTGGAATGAATGGGGAGGGTTTCCTTAATTGCAAATCACAATTTGCGATTCGCAATTAAGGAATATGTAGGATTCGCAATTTCTTTTGCAAATCCTACATACATCTCGTATTGCAATTCTCAAATAGCGATTCGCAAAAAATCGCTATATGAGAATCGCAAAACCTAACATTGATACATATGGCCCTTAATCTCCTGGAGCACCCCATAGAGACTGGTAATGGGTCATGATCCCCCTCAATACTGAAATGTATGCCCTGATTAAGACTGGTCGACGGGTATTGTCTCCTCATTTGGTTGTATTAGCAACTGTCTTGCAGCTATACTGATCTGCTTTATCTGATATTTGTGGGCTTTTGGGACGTTTTTTCTTTTTATGAGATGTCTTACATTCCCGAGGATGGGTTATGGTAATATTATGGTCAACTACTGCTGCTGTGCATGTACCTATCTATGTAATGTCATCATTATGCTGGTTTTCTTTTTTCTCAATTTGTTGAGTTTCCTGTGAAATTTAATAAACAAATAAAAAAAATAAAAAAAAGAGAGGTGCAGAAAGAGGCAGGAGGGGTGCAGAAAGAACCAACAGAGGTGCAGAAAGAAGCAAGATGGTCACAGAAAGAGGCAAGAGAAGTGCAGAAAGAAGCAACAGAGGTGCAGAAAGAGGCAAGAGAACTGCAGAAAGAGGCAAGAGAGGTGCAGAAATAGGCAAGAGAAATGCAGAAAGAGGCAAGAGGGGTACAGAAAGAGGCAAGAGAAGTCCATATATGTGATATGTTACTAAATTAAGTTTTTCCAAATCAGTAGTATGTTTAAAAGTAGGGTGTCATTAAAAAATAGTACTAGCATAATTGGAAATAGGTTTTTGAACTCCCGTAAGGGTTCGCAGCTCCATCGCGATGCTACACTGAGGCACAGCGATGAAGTCGCAGCTCCAGTAAAAACAGAACCAGTTTGGGTACTTTTAGAAGACACTTAGAGAGGGTTAATATGTTTAACCAATAGAAATGTGTTTCAAACTTTGAAATAATGAAGGAAGCGATTTGATTTGGTACTTACATTTATTTGTGTGCAAAAAGAGAGGGAAAGTTTGCCATTACTGATTTTACCTTGTTGAGAGTGGTGCATTATATTTATTGTGTGAAAAAGAAAATCTTTTATGAGTTTCTGATATTTCATATTCTGCAATATGATTTGAAAGGTGAGTTTCACATTTGTAAGGTGTGTTATGTATTATGTAGTAGAGCTTTACTCTTTTTGGTGATACTTTTAACTTTGAAAAGCATTATTTTCTGAGTTCGGAAATTATAAGAGAAGTGTGATGTTTGAAATATGTTACAAAATGTACAAATGCCTATTATAGTTTGTTTTATTGTCCTGAAATGACGATTGAATTAGGTTGTGCATACTAATATGTGTACTTTATTAGATGGATTAGTGATTATGGTAGTTCGTATGAGTCAGTGGAAAGGTACACTTCAAGTACACTGCATAAATTTAGGTGTCTGTTTGAAATGGGAAGTGCAGTCCGTCAAGTTTAAAGAACTTCATGGTCTTGTGACTGAGGTATGTCTCTAATTGTACATGTATTTTCACACTTGTTATGTATCTAAAGATGCTAGAAGTATAAAACACAAGTATACATCTGTTTGTATGTTTCTTTTATATATAATGCCACTAGCAAAAGGTACAGACACATGCATGCATGCTTTTAGGAATATGATGAGAGTTATAACAGGCACATGCAAAGGATTGCTGCTTTATATTTGGCTAGGCCCAATACTTTGAGTAGTCACAGAATAGTGAAGCTGCAGCCCAAAAGTGAGGTTTAAAACATGTTATCAGGGGGATTAGTGATTAGGCTACTTCATATGAGTCTGTGGAAAGGTACACTTGAAGAATGTCGCATAAATTTAGGTGTTTGCTTGAAATGGGAAGTGCAGTCTGTCACGTTTAAAGAACTTCATGGTCTTTTAACTGAGGTATGTCTCTACTTGTACATGTATTTTCACACGTGTTATGCATCTCAAGATGCTAGGCATATAAAAGACAGACATACATCTATTTGTATGTTTCTTTTATATATGAGGCCACTAGCAAAAGGTAAAGACACATGCATGCATGTGTTCAGGAATATGGTGAGAGTTACAGCAGACACATACGAAGGGTTGCTGCTTTATATTTGGCTAGGCCCAACACTCTGAGTAGTCAGTGAATAGTGAAGCTACAAGAAAAAAGTGAGGTTTTAGACATTTTTGCAGAGGGATCACTGATTAGGCTATTTCGTATGAGTCAGTGGAAAGGTACACTTGAAGTACGCCACATAAATTTAGGTGTCTGCTTGAAATTGGAAGAGCAGTCTGTCAAGGTTAAAGGACTTCATGGTCTTGTGAATGAGAAATGAGTCTACTTGTACATGTATTTTCACACGTGTTATGCATCTCAAGATGCTAGATGTATAAATGACAGGTATACATCTATTTGTATGTTTCTTTTATATATGATACCACTAGCAAAAGGTACAGACACAGGCATGCATGCTTTCAGGAATATGGTAAGAGTTACAACAGACACATGCAAGGGGTTGCTGCTTTATATTTGGCTAGGCCCAACACTTTCAGTAGTCGCAGAAAAGTGAAGCTGCAGCAGGAATGTGAGGCTTAAAACATGTTGGCAGAGGGATTAGTGATTAGGCTGCTTCATATGAGTCTGTGGAAAGGTACACTTGAAGAACACCACATACATTTAGGTGTCTGCTTGAAATGGGAAGTTCAGTCATGTATTTTCACACGTGTTATGTTACTGAAGATGCTAGACATATAAAACACAGGTATACATCTATTTGTATGTTTCTTTTATATATGATGCCACTAGCAAAAGGTACATACACATGTATGCATGCTTTCAGGAATATGGTGAGAGTTACAACAGACACATGCGAAGGGTTGCTGCTTTATATTTGGCTAGGCCCAACACTCTGAGTAGTCAGTGAATAGTGAAGCTGCAAGAAAAAAGTTAGGTTTTAAACATTTTTGCAGAGGGATCACTGATTAGGCTATTTCATATGAGTCTGTGGAAAGGTACACTTGAAGAATGCCGCATAAATTTAGGAGTCTGCTTGAAATGGGAAGTGCAGTCTGTCAAGTTTAAAGAACTTCATGGTCTTTTGACTAAGGTATGTCTCTACATGTACATGTATTTTCACACGTGTTATGAATCTCAAGATGCTAGACGTATAAAAGAAAGGTGTACATCTTTTTGTATGTTTCTTTTATATATAATGCCACTAGGAAAAGGTACAGACACATGCATGCATGCTTTCAGGAATATGGTGAGAGATACAGCAGACACATACAAAGGGTTGCTGCTTTATATTTAGCTAGGCCCAACACTCTGAGTAGTAACTGAATAGTGAAGCTGCAGCACAAAAGTGAGGTTTAAGACATGTTGGCAGAGGGGTTAGTGATTAGGCTACTTCGTATGTGTCTGTGCAAAGGTAAAGATGAAGTACGCCGCACAAAATTAGGTGTCTGCTTGAAATGGGAAGTGCAGTCTGTCAAGTTTAAACGACTTCATGGTCTTGTGATTGAGGTATGTCTCTACTTGTACATATATTTTCACACGTGTTACGCATCTCAAGATGCTAGATGTATAAAAGAAAGGTATACATCTATTTGTGTGTTTCTTTTATACATAATGCCACTAGCAAAAGGTACAGACACATGCATGCATGCTTTCAGGAATATGGTGAGAGATACAGCAGACACATACAAAGGGTTGCTGCTTTATATTTAGCTAGGCCCAACACTCTGAGTAGTAACTGAATAGTGAAGCTGCAGCACAAAAGTGAGGTTTAAGAAATGTTGGCAGAGGGATTAGTGATTAGGCTACTTCGTATGAGTCTGTGGAAAGGTAAAGATGAAGTACGCCGTACAAATTTAGGTGTCTGCTTGAAATGAGAATTGCAGTCTGTCAAGTTTAAAGGACTTCATGGTCTTGTGACTGAGGTATGTCCCTACTTGTACATGTATTTTCACACGTGTTATGCATCTCAAGATGATAGACGTCTAAAACACAGTTATACATCTATTTGTATGTTTCTTTTATATATGATGCCACTAGCAAAAGGTACAGACACATGCATGCATGCTTTCAGGAATATGGTGAGAGTTACAACAGACACATGCGAAGGGTTGCTGCTTTATATTTGGCTACCCCCAACACTCTGAGTAGTTGCAGAATAGAGAAGCTGCAGCACAAACGTGAGGCTTAAAACATGTTGGCAGAGGAATTAGTGATTAGGCTACTTCACATGAGTCTATGAAAAGGTACACTTGAAGAATGCCGCATAAATTTAGGTGTCTGCTTCAAATGGGAAGTTCAGTCTGTCAAGTTTAAAGGATTTCATGGTCTTGTGACTGAGGAATGTCTCTACTTGTACATGTATTTTCACACGTGTTATGCATCTCAAGATGCTAGACGTATAAAACACAGGTATACATCTATTTGAATGTTTCTTTTATATATGATGCTACTATCAAAAGGTACAGACACATGCATGCATGCTTCCAGGAATATGGTGAGAGTTACAACAGACACATGCGAAGGGTTGCTGATTTATATTTGGCTAGGCCCGACACTCTGAGTAGTCTCAGAATAGTGAAGCTGCAGCACAAAAAAGAGGTTTAAACAATTTTGGCAAAGGGAGTAGTGATTAGGCTACTTTGTATGAGTCTGTTGAAAGGTACAGTTGAAGTACGCCGCATATATTTAGGTGTGTGCTTGAAATGGGAAGTGCAGTCCGTCAAGTTTAAAGGACTTCATGGTCTTGTCACTGAGGTATGTCTTTACTTGTACATGTATTTTCACACGTGTTATGCATCTGAGCATGCTAGACGTGGAAAACACAGGTATACATCTACTTGTACGTTTCTTTTATTTATGATGTCACTAGCAAAATGTCCAGAAACATGCATGCATGCTCTCAGGAATATGGTGAAAGTTACAACAGACACATGCGAGGGTTGCTGCTTTATATGTGGCTAGGCCCAACACTCCGAGTATTCGCAGAATAGTGAAGCTGCAGGACAAACGTGAGGTTTAAAACATGTTGGAAGAGGGATTAGTGATTAGGCTACTTCATATGAGTCAGTGGAAAGGTACACTTGAAGAACGCCGCATAAATTTAGGTGTCTGCTTGAAATGGGAACTTCAGACTGTCAAGTTTAAAGGAGTTCATGGTCTTGTGACTGAGGAATGTCTCTACTTGTACATGTATTTTCACACGTGTTATGCATCTCAAGATGCTAGACGTATAAAACACAGGTATACATCTATTTGAATGTTTCTTTTATATATGATGCCACTAGCAAAAGGGACAGACATATGCACTTATGCTTTCAGGAATATAGTGAGAGTTACAACAGACACATACGAAGGGTTGCTGCTTTATATTTGGCTAGGCCCAACACTCTGAGTAGTCGGTAAATAGTGAAGCTGCAGAGAAAAGTGTGGTTTTATACATGTTGGCAGAGGGATTACTGATTAGGCTACTTCGTATGAGTCTGTGGAAAGGTGCACTTCAAGTACGCCGCATAAATTTAGGTGTGTGCTTGAAATGGGAAGCGCAGTCTGTCAAGTTTAAAGGAATGCATGGTCTTATGACTGAGGTATGTGTCTACTTGTATATGTATTTTTACACGTGTTATGCATATGAAGATGCTAGACGTATAAAACACAGGTATACATCTATTTGTATGTTTCTTTTATATATGATGCCACTAGCAAAAGGTACAGACACATGCATTTATGCTTTCAGGAATATGGTGAGAGTTATAAAAGACACATGCAAAGGGTTGCTGCTTTATATTTGGCTAGCCCCAACAATCTGAGTAGTCAATGAACAGTGAAGCTGCAGCACAAAAGAGAGGTTTAAAATATGTTGGCAGAGGGATTAGTGACTAGGCTACTGTGTATGAGTCTGTGGAAAGGTATACTTGAAGTACGCTGCATACATTTAGGTGTCTGCTTGAAATCGGAAGTGCAGTCCGTCAAGTTCAAAGGAGTTGAATGTCTTGTGACTGAGGTATGTCTACTTATACATGTATTTTCACACGTGTTATGCATCTCAACATGCTAGACGTAAAAAACACAGTTATACATCTATTTGAATGTTTCTTTTATATATGATGCCACCAGCAAAAGGAACAGACACATGCATGCATGGTTTCAGGAATATGGTGAGACTTACAATAGAGACATGCAAAGCGTTGCTGCTTTATATTTGGCTAGGCACAACAATCTGAGTAGTCGGTGAATAGTGAAGCTGCAAGAGAAAAGTGAGGTTTTAGACATGTTGGCAGAGGGATTACTGATTAGGCTACTACGTATGAGTCTGTGGAAGGGTACACTTGAAGTACACCGCATAAATGTAGGTGTGTGCTTGAAATAGGAAGAGCAGTCTGTCACGTTTAAAGGACTGCATGGTCTTGTGACTGAGCTATGTCTCTACTTATAGATGTATTTTCACACGTGTTATACGTATAAAAGAAAGGTATACGTCTATTTGTATATTTCTTTTATATATGAAGCCACTAGCAAAAGCTACAGACACATGCATGCATGCTTTCAGGATTATGGTGAGACTTACAACAGAGACATGCGAAGCATTGCTGCTTTATACTTGGCTAGGCCCAACACTCTGAGTAGTCGCTGAATAATGAAGCTGTAGCACAAAAGTGAGGTTCAAGACATCTTGTCAGATGGATCAGTAATTAGGCTACTTCGTATGAGATTGTGGAAAGGTACACTTGAAGTACGCAGCACAAATTTAGGTGTCTGCTTGAAATGGGAAGTGCAGTCCATCAAGTTTAAAGGACTTCATGGTCTTGTGACTGAGAATGTCTCTACTTGTACACGTATTTTCACACGTGTTATGCATATCAAGATGCTAGATGTATAAACAACAGGTATACATCTGTTTGTAGCCGCGGCCCATGCAGGTAACAGCGGTGGGGCGGTGGGGCAATGTAAGGGGGGATTTCGAGGACGATGCTGAGGGAAAATTAAATAAATAATTAAGTTTCCCTCTGCATCGTCCCTCGAAATCCCCCCTTACAAGGCCCCACCGCCCCACCGCTGTTACCTGCACAGACTGTGGCTATCTATATGTATGTTTCTTTTATATATGAGGCCACTAGAAAAAGGTACAGACACATGCATGCATGCTTTCAGGAATATAATGAGAGTTTCAGCAGACACATAAGAAGGGTTGCTTCTTTATATTTGGCTAGGCCCAACACGCTGAGTAGTCGGTGAATAGTGAAGCTGCAAGAGAAAAGTGAGGTTTTAGACATGTTGGCAGAGGGATTAGTGATTAGGCTAATTCGTATAAGTCTGTGGAAAGGTACACTTGAAGTACGACACATAGATTTAGGTGTGTGCTTGAAATGCGAAGAGCAGTCTGTCAAGTTTAAAGGACTTCATGGTCTTGTGACAGGTATGTCTCTACTTGTACATGTATTTTCACACGTGTTATGCATCTCAAGATGCTAGACGTATAAAAGAAAGGTATACTTCTATTTGTGTGTTTCTTTTATACATAATGCCACTAGCAAAAGTTACAGACACATGCATGCATGCTTTCAGGTTTATGGTGAGAGATACCGCAGGCACATACAAAGGGTTGCTGCTTTATATTTGGCTAGGCCCAATACTCTGAGTAGTCGCTGAATAGTGAAGCTGCAGCACAAAAGTGAGGTTTAAGACATGTTGGCAGAGGAATTTGTGATTGGGCTACTTCGTATGTGTCTGTGGAAAGGTACAGATGAAGTACACCGCACAAATGTAGGTGTCTGCTTGAAATGGGAAGTGCAGTCTGTCAAGTTTAAAGGACTACATGGTCTTGTGACTGAGGTATGTCTCTACTTGTACATGTATTTTCACACGTACTATTCATCTCAAGATGCTTGACGTATAAAACACAGGTATACATCTATTTGAATGTTTCTTTTATATATGATGCCACTAGCAAAAGGGACAGATATATGCATTTATGTTTTCAGGAATATAGTGTGAGTTACAACAGACACAGACGAAGGGTTGCTGCTTTATATTTGGCTAGCCTCAACACTCTAAGTTGTCGCTTCATAATAAAGCTGCAGCACAAAAGTGAGGTTTAAGACATATTGTCAGAGGGATTAGTGATTAGGCTACTTCGTATGAGACTGTGGAAAGGTACAGTAGAAGTACACCACACAAATCTAGGTGTCTGCTTGATTTGGAAGTACAGTCTGTCAATTTTAAAGGACTTTATGGTCTTGTGACTGAGCTTTGTCTCTACTTGTACATGTATTTTCACACATGTTATGCATCTCAAGATGCTAGACGTATAAAAGAAAGGTATACATCTATTTGTATGTTTCTTTTATATATGATGCCACTAGCAAACGTTACAGATAAATGCATGCATGCTTTCAGGATTATGGTGAGACTTACAACAGAGACATGCGAAGCGTTGCTGCTTTATATTTGGCTAGGCCCAACACTCTGTGTAGTCGCTGATTAATGAAGCTGCAGCACAAAAGTGAGGTTTAAAACATGTTGGCAGAGGAATTAGTGGTTAAGCTACTTCGTATGAGTCTGTGGAAAGGTACACTTGAAGTACACCGCATAAATTTAGGTGTCTGCTTGAAATTGGAAGTGCAGTCCGTCACGTTTAAAGGACTCCATTGTCTTGTGGCTGAGGTATGTCTCTACTTGTACACGTATTTTCACACGTGTTATGCATCTCAAGATGCTAGATGTATCAACGTCAGGTATACATCTATTTGCAGCCGCGGTCCGTGCAGGTAACGGAGGTGGGGCAGTGGGGCCATGTAAGGGGGGATTTCGAGGGACGATGCTGTTGGAAAATTAAATGAATAATTATTTTTCCCTCTGCTCCGTCCCTCGAAATCCCCCCTTACAAGGCCCCACCGCTCCACCGCTGTTACCTGCACGGACTGTGGCTGTCTATTTGTATGTTTTGTTTTATACATGAGGCCACTAGCAAAAGGTACAGACACATGCTTGCATGCTTTCAGGAATATGGTGGGAGTTACAACAGACACATGCGAGGGTTTGCTGCTTTATATTTGGCTAGGCCCAATACTCTGAGTATTCGGTGAATAGTGAAGCTGCAAGAGAAAAGTGAGGTTTTAGACATATTGGCAGAGGGATTAGTAATTAGGCTACTTCGTATGAGTCTGTGGAAAGGTAAAGATGAAGTATGCCGCACAAATTTAGGTGTCTGCTTGAAATGGGAAGAACAGTCTGTCAAGTTTAAAGGACTTCATGGTCTTGTGATTGAGGTATGTCTCTACTTGTATGTTAGACCTGTCAGCCCTAGGGTGGTCTTACCCTGTTTTTTCCCTTTTGCGCCTCATTTTTGCCACCGTATTTTTACTGGACCTAGGTCTCCGGGCGCCTTACCACTGCCAACCAGTGCTGAGGTGCAGGTGCTCTCTCACCCAAGATGGCTGCCACAGGCCCCTGCTACTGCGGAGTGGCCTTGCACACATACACCTACTAGTAGCCAGGGTCAGGCTGGGACATAGGGATACAGTATCCATCCCGTCCCGCCTCTGGGCCACATAGCCAGACATGGTGGAAGGTTCCAGAACCTTCCGGGCTGTGGGAGGAGTTATGGTTTGCCGCCTTTCTGGAGGGTCACCTGACCTAGCAATATAAGAGGCTTGGAGGGAAACTTAGAAGCCAGTTGGGGCACCACTGGACCTGGGGGAACCTCCGTCGGAGTACAGGCTGTCGGGCCTAGGAGAGAAACCTACACTACCGGTACTGACTGGGCCTAGGCACTGCTGCACTGAGATAGCTGAGGAACACTCTTCACCCACTGACCTTGCCCAGCGGGAGGGGCCCCATGGGAACCACCTCCAGTGTGCCTGCAGGGAACCATCCTGCTCTTATGCCCACCAACTCAACCCCTTTCCCTCAAGTAACTGCAACCACCACAAACTAACTGCAACCATCCAGGAACTACCATCCTGCCAGGAAACAGCAACCAAGAAACAGCAACCAAGAAGCTACAACCTCCTGTGCTGGGGATCACCAGGTAAAGCGCTGAGCCCTGTATCCTGAGCGCGGTGTGCCAACTCTCTGTGTCCTGTATAAGCGCTGTACTCCTCTAGGGCTGCCCCACCCAGAATCTGCTGCCCACGAGGCGCTGGCCCAAAGAGACTAACTGTGCTACTGAGCGCTGAGCAAACACGAAGCGCTGTGCCCAGGATCACCGCCGCGGCCCCCCGCGCAGAGCAGACATGAAGCGCTGTGCCCAGGATCACCGCCGCGGCCCCCCCCACGCTGAGACTCTGCGAAGCGCTGTGCCAAAACTCACCGCCGCGACCTCGGGGTCGCTGAAGAGAGGAAGATTGTCCCCAAATCACCGCCGCAGCCCAGGCGCTGCTGAGAGGAAGGGCCGCTGGGGCCAAGATCACCGCCGCCGCCCGGGCGCTGAGGCGAAGCGAGGGCCGCGCTGGGCCTAAGAGGAGGGCGGGAGGCATTGCCAGGCAACGCAGGTACGGGCCGCGTCAGAGGCCGCGCCTCCGGAAAGCCGCACATCGATTGGTTCCCGGGTCCGGAGGCCGACGGAGGCCCGGAGCCCGGGTGGGAACATCGCCGGAGGGGCTCCACTGCCAGCGGGAGCCCCCGAATTTCCCCCAAGGCCGTGAAGAATACTGGGAACCTGAGCGCACGGGCCGCCTCCCCCGGTCCGGGCCCCAAGTGCTGTCGGAAGCGGGCTGACCGGGGAGGAGGCTTACGGCGCTACGGGTGCCTCTGAAGAACACATCGGGACAGTGTGGTGAGTCACGGAGGCATACCTCCAGCGGCGCTTCCCCTCCCACGGCTCTGAGTATCGTTGAAGAGGGGCAGAGGCCATGGTACTTCCTCTGACTGCCCCCATGCAGGCTTAAATGTAGAAGGCCGGTCCAACCTGCTCACTGAATGTTATGACCTGCCTTATACCGGAGATATGTCCTTACCCCACGGGCCTCAGAAACAGGGCCTGAATTGAATCTGAGCATAGGCGATGCTACCTGTGTGACGTACCTGCATTAAGTCCCTTATTGATTGAAATGTACTAGGGTTGTGTGACTTACCTATATTACGGCCTCTAATGAAATGAATGAATCTCCATGAATTGAGCCTGGGATCACCTGCCAAGAGTTAAAGTGTTCTTATGTTGTAGGCCTCCCTACTTTGCGATACCCACTGTACTGAATGTGGTTGCGCCTAAGTTGTTACAGGTTCTCCCTCACCTACAGTGTAATGTGCAACTAAATCCCTGCTCATTGAATGTCGCTAAATGTGTTGAAGGGGAAGTGCTGACCTGCAATCTATGACGTACAGTGTTACCTACTTTTCAATCAGGTTATGGCTACTGCCTTTGAATGGCGTAATGTTTTACTGTTCTAAAGTGCTTGAATGAATTTACGCACTGGTTTTGAAAAGCTAAATGAATTGTAATGTTGCCTGCAATGATCTGCCTCATCTATTGCTGATTTACAATTAGATAAAGAATCTTGTTTTTACCTAACAGCCTGGTGTGGTGTCCCCCTTTATTGTTGCGCATGATTGAGTCAGTGTGAGAGTGTGCTGCACAAGTGCTTAACACATTGCCTTCGGGTGCCTTTCCGCCTCTCGCCATGCTACCGTGCCGGAATCGGTAACTCTGTTTCCAACATTGGTGTTCAGCGGTGGGATAAGGACTTGTGCTTGTGCAGCACCCCACAGCGACTCAGTGTGCGCCGCAATTGGACACCTATTTAAATGCAAGTGCTAAGAATTCTTTTGTGATTGCCTGATTGTGTACATTCCTGCGTTAGACCTGCTACCTACAGTCTAGAACCCTTTCTCTAAATTGTCTGGGGCCCCACCTAGCAGCATGGAGTTTGAGTTGGCCAACCTAGAAAGGTATACGGTGGCACAGCTCAAGGAGTTCTGTCTAGAGAGGGGGGTGTCCGTCAAGCGAGGCGCCAGGAAAGAGGAGCTTCAGAAATCTTTGAGGGCATGGGTAATGGCCCACCCGGGGGGAAGAGGGGACGAGGAGCAGGGGGAGGCAGACGACCCAGGAGAACTGGACCTACTGCACATTGACGTTAGCGAGAATGTGTTGCCAGGAAGACGTTCCAGGGCAGGCAGTAGTGTGTCAGGGGGGAGTTTGTCTGCAGAGGAATTTGAGGACAGGAGGGAGGAGAGGCAATTGAAGTTAGAACTTGCTAGGATAGACAGGGAGCGAGAACAGGCAAGGCTAGCCATGGAAGAAAGGAAGCTTGCGCATGAGCTTAGCCTGAAAGAATTAGAGCTCCGAGCCTTGCAGATGGAGAGGCAGGGCAACTTGAATGGTGGCAGCGTACCCGCTGAGGTTCCCCAGGAGCCCAAGTTCTATCTACCTAGAGAGGCGATAACCAGTTTTAGTGTGGGAGATGACATTGATAAGTGGTTGGCGGCGTACGAGGTGTCTTTGGTGGCCCATAGGGTTCCTGAGAGCTACTGGGGGGAGGTCTCTACAGGTACATACCTCCACTAGTAAGGGACACACTTTTGACCTTGGACAAGGGGGATCAGACGAACTACCCTATCATGAAGGAGGCCCTGCTTAAGAAGTTTGGCCTCACCCCAGAGAAGTACCGCCAAAAGTTCCGCAACAGCCACAAGCTTCCCACACAGAACTGGGTGGATTTTTTTGATTATGCCCGGAAGGCATTGGAGGGTTGGGCTTGTGGCAGCAACATTGATGATTACAAAGGGCTGTACGACCTGTTCTTGAGAGAGCACCTCCTAGAGAAATGTTTTCCGGAGCTGCGCCAGTACTTGGTGGACCGCAAGCTGACCGATCCGCGGGAGCTTGCAGAGGAGGCAGACACGTGGGTCAGCACTCGGGTTTCCCACAAGGGAGCCAGGGCGGACCCCCCGAAAGGTGGACAGGGGTTCCCCCAGAAGAAAGAGGGGGGAGATAAAAGGAGGGAGTTCTTTAAAGGCCCCCAAAATAGACCGCCTGGGAGAGGGGTAGGTTCCCCATCCCAATCTGGATTCCAGAAACCCACTTACCCTGACAGGAGTCAGCAGCCCAGAACTGTCCGGTGCTACGAGTGCGGGGAGGTTGGACACTACAAGGGGGATCCCCAGTGTCGCAAGAGAACCCCAGCCCCCACAGGAGGTAAGAGCCCCGGGGTGGCCAGTGTAGCGCTTGGGGAGGAGTTGTCCCTAGGTAGGGGAGGTGAGTGGACAGGCTTGACCTTAGTTTCCCTGGGGGATAGAGAGATCATCCCACGGGTTCAGGTACCCTCGAACACTGCCAAGTATCGGCAGAGGGTCCTGGTGAATGGGGAGGAGGTGGAGGCTCTGAGGGACACAGGTGCCAGCATGACGATGGTGAGACGTCAGCTGGTGTCCCCAGAGCAGGTGATTCCTGAGGTATTCCACCCGGTTGTTATGGCTGATAATAGCCTGGGTCATTACCCCGTGGCCCAAGTTCCCTTTGAGTGGGGAGGAGTCTCAGGCCTGTTGAAGGTTGCGGTGAGCCCTGCCATGCCAGTTGACTGTCTGCTTGGAAACGACTTGGAACATACTGCCTGGAGGGAGGTAGAGTTCAATGCCCATGCTGAGATGTTGGGATTACCAGGATGGACTTGCGTCGTCACGCGGTCCATGGCTGCCCGACAAGGAACTCAGCCCGGGTTGGAGCCTGAAATAATGGCCCAGCCCACTGCTGGACGAGGAGATGTCCAGGAGGAAACACCCGGTGAGATGGATGGGGAGCCCTGGGAGGTGACCCCGGAGTCCGCTGAGGTGGATGGTGTTCCCGGAGGGGACCTGCCGACTCCTGCAGAGTGGCAGGTGGAAGGAGGGCCTACCCGGGAGGAATTCTGCCGGGCGCAGAAGGAGTGCCCTACGCTTGAAGGCATGCAGCAGCAGGCCGAAGCCCAAGCAACTGGAACAGAGACTGGTAACTACTATGTCTACTGGGAGGATTGTCTCCTCTACAGTGAGCCTAAGGCTCCGGCGCATGGGTCATCAAGGGCCTTAGTGGTCCCCCAATGCTACCGAGCCTTTCTGCTAGAGTTGGCACACGAGATACCCCTAGCAGGACACCTGGGCCAGGACAAGACGTTTGCGCGTTTGGTCCCAGATTTTTACTGGCCCAGGATGCGCGTCACCTCTGACACTTTCTGCAAGACCTGCACCACTTGCCAGGTGAGCGGCAAGACAGGGACTAAAGTGAAGGTCCCTCTGGAACCTCTCCCGGTTGTCGGTACCCCTTTGAGCGGGTAGGGATTGACATTGTCGGGCCATTGGACCCGCCGACCTCTTCGGGACACAGGTTCATCTTGGTGTTGGTGGACCACGCCACCCGGTACCCAGAGGCAATCCCTCTGAGGACCATCACTGCACCGGTGGTGGCGCGGGCCCTGATGGGGATTTTTACCCGAGTGGGATTCCCCAAGGTCGTGGTGTCAGACAGGGGCAAGAACTTCATGTCGGCCTACATGCAGGCCATGTGGAAGGAGTGTGGAGTGACCTACAGGTTCTCCACTCCTTACCACCCCCAGACGAACGGGCTCGTGGAGCATTTCAATAAGACCTTGAAGGGGATGATCAGGAGCCTACCCGAGGACTTGAGAAGGAAGTGGGACGTCCTCTTACCCTGTCTGCTCTTCTCATACCGAGAGGTGCCGCAGAAGGGGGTCGGTTTCAGCCCCTTTGAGCTGCTCTATGGCCACCCCGTTCGGGGGCCCCTCAGTCTTGTCAAGGAGGGGTGGGAGAAGTCTTCCTCGAAGCTTCCCCGTGATGTGGTCAGCTATATGCTGGCATTCCGCAGCCAAGTGGCCAAGCTGTGGAAGGAAGCCTCGGACAACCTAGAGGCTAGTCAGGCCGTCATGAAGAAGTGGTATGACCGGAACGCTCGGACGGTAGAGTTGGATGCTGGACAGAAGGTGTGGGTCATGGAGCCAGGAGAGCTTAGCGCCCTCCAGGACAGGTGGACTGGACCGTTTGAGATCCTGGAAAGGAGAGGCCAGACCACTTATGTCGTCGATGTGAAGACCCCCCGTCAACCCCACAGGGTGTTTCACGTCAACCGCCTGAAGCCACACCATGAGCGTTCAGAGCTCACTCTCCTGATGATAACAGATGGAAGTGAGGAGGAGGAGAGTGAGCCTCTTCCAGACCTTCTGGCGGCCCATGAGAAGGATGGCTCGGTAGAGGGAGTGGTCCTCGCCCCATCCTTGACCCCAGAGCAACAGAGGGACTGCCGCCAGGTCTTGGGGCAGTACGCCTCGTTGTTCTCCCTCACGCCTGGGATCACGCACCTGTGTACCCATGATGTGGACACAGGGGACAGTCCGCCAGTAAAAACCAAGTCTTACCGGCTGTCCGATAAGGTCAAGGCTAGTATCCAGGGTGAGGTTACCAAGATGCTAGAACTGGGGGTGATTGAGCCTTCCAGTAGCCCTTGGGCTAGTCCGGTGGTGTTGGTGCCGAAAGCGGCCCCACCGGGCACCACACCAGAACTTCGGTTCTGTGTGGATTACCGCGGACTCAACTCAGTAACCAAGACCGACGCTCACCCGATCCCTCGGGCGGATGAGCCTCATTGACCGGCTGGAAGCAGCCCGGTATCTGAGTACCATCGATTTGACGTCAGGCTATTGGCAGATCGCCATGGCGGAAGGAGCAAGGGAGAAGACTGCGTTCTCCACCCCCGAGGGCCACTTTCAATTTCGGGTGATGCCCTTCGGGTTGAAAAATGCTCCAGCCACTTTCCAGCGGTTGGTGAACCAGGTGCTGTCTGGCCTAGAGGCCTTCTCTGCTGCCTACCTGGATGACATAGCTGTCTTCAGTAGCAGCTGGGAGGACCATCTGGAGCATCTCCAGGAGGTGCTACAGGCTCTGCAACGGGCTGGTCTAACCATCAAGGCCAGCAAGTGCCAGATTGGACAGGGATCTGTCGTGTACCTGGGACATCTGGTGGGCGGGGGTAAGGTGCAACCCCTCCAAGCCAAGATCGAGACCATCTTGGCCTGGGAGCCCCCCAAGACCCAAACAGAGGTCCTGGCTTTTCTCGGCCTCACGGGATACTACCGCCGGTTCGTCAAGGGATATGGAACCATTGTGGGCCCTTTGACGGAGTTGACTTCGAAGAAGCAGCCACGCAGAGTCATCTGGACGGCTGCCTGCTAGGAAGCCTTTGAGACCCTCAAACGTGCGATGTGCACCGCACCGGTGCTCAGGACTCCAGACTTTGGACGGGAATTTATCGTGCAGACAGACGCTTCTGAGCATGGCATAGGAGCTGTGCTCTCGCAGCTGAATGATGATGGCCAAGACCAGCCAGTGGCCTTCATTTCCCGAAGACTACTCCCCCGGGAACAGCGGTGGAGTACCATCGAAAGAGAAGCCTTTGCCGTGGTTTGGGCTGTAAAGAAGTTGAGGCCATACCTTTTTGGTTGTCACTTCCTGATCCAGACCGACCACCGACCCCTTCGCTGGCTCATGCAGATGAGAGGCGAAAACCCCAAATTGTTGAGGTGGTCCATTTCCGGCCAGGGGATGGACTTTCAGGTGGAACATCGACCCGGTGTAGACCACGCCAACGCTGACGGTCTCTCCCGGTTTTTCCGCCTTAGCGATGAGAACTCCCTAGAGGTTGGGAAGCTCTCCCCACTTTCGGCTGGGGGGACGCGTGTTAGACCTGTCAGCCCTAGGGTGGTCTTACCCTGTTTTTTCCCTTTGCGCCTCATTTTTGCCACCGTATTTTTACTGGACCTAGGTCTCCGGGCGCCTTACCACTGCCAACCAGTGCTGAGGTGCAGGTGCTCTCTCACCCAAGATGGCTGCCACAGGCCCCTGCTACTGCGGAGTGGCCTTGCACACATACACCTACTAGTAGCCAGGGTCAGGCTGGGACATAGGGATACAGTATCCATCCCGTCCCGCCTCTGGGCCACATAGCCAGACATGGTGGAAGGTTCCAGAACCTTCCGGGCTGTGGGAGGAGTTATGGTTTGCCGCCTTTCTGGAGGGTCACCTGACCTAGCAATATAAGAGGCTTGGAGGGAAACTTAGAAGCCAGTTGGGGCACCTCTGGACCTGGGGGAACCTCCGTCGGAGTACAGGCTGTCGGGCCTAGGAGAGAAACCTACACTACCGGTACTGACTGGGCCTAGGCACTGCTGCACTGAGATAGCTGAGGAACACTCTTCACCCACTGACCTTGCCCAGCGGGAGGGGACCCAGGGGAACCACCTCCAGTGTGCCTGCAGGGAACCATCCTGCTCTTATGCCCACCAACTCAACCCCTTTCCCTCAAGTAACTGCAACCACCACAAACTAACTGCAACCATCCAGGAACTACCATCCTGCCAGGAAACAGCAACCAAGAAACAGCAACCAAGAAGCTACAACCTCCTGTGCTGGGGATCACCAGGTAAAGCGCTGAGCCCTGTATCCTGGGCGCGGTGTGCCAACTCTCTGTGTCCTGTATAAGCGCTGTACTCCTCTAGGGCTGCCCCACCCAGAATCTGCTGCCCACGAGGCGCTGGCCCAAAGAGACTAACTGTGCTACTGAGCGCTGAGCAAACACGAAGCGCTGTGCCCAGGATCACCGCCGCGGCCCCCCGCGCTGAGCAGACACGAAGCGCTGTGCCCAGGATCACCGCCGCGGCCCCCCCCGCGCTGAGACTCTGCGAAGCGCTGTGCCAAAACTCACCGCCGCGACCTCTGGGTCGCTGAAGAGAGGAAGATTGTCCCCAAATCACCGCCGCAGCCCAGGCGCTGCTGAGAGGAACGGCCGCTGGGACCAAGATCACCGCCGCCGCCCGGGCGCTGAGGCGAAGCGAGGGCCGCGCTGGGCCTAAGAGGAGGGCGGGAGGCGTTGCCAGGCAACGCAAGTACGGGCCGCGTCAGAGGCCGCGCCCCCGGAAAGCCGCACATCGATTGGTTCCCGGGTCCGGAGGCCGACGGAGGCCCGGAGCCCGGGTGGGAACATCGCCGGAGGGGCTCCACTGCCAGCGGGAGCCCCCGAATTTCCCCCAAGGCCGCGAAGAATACTGGGAACCTGAGCGCACGGGCCGCCTCCCCCGGTCCGGGCCCCAAGTGCTGTCGGAAGCGGGCTGACCGGGGAGGAGGCGTCCGGCGCTACGGGTGCCTCTGAAGAACACATCGGGACAGTGTGGTGAGTCACGGAGGCATACCTCCAGCGGCGCTTCCCCTCCCACGGCTCTGAGTATCGTTGAAGAGGGGCAGAGGCCATGGTACTTCCTCTGACTGCCCCCATGCAGGCTTAAATGTAGAAGGCCGGTCCAACCTGCTCACTGAATGTTATGACCTGCCTTATACCGGAGATATGTCCTTACCCCACGGGCCTCAGAAACGGCCTGAATTGAATCTGAGCATAGGCGATGCTACCTGTGTGACGTACCTGCATTAAGTCCCTTATTGATTGAAATGTACTAGGGTTGTGTGACTTACCTATATTACGGCCTCTAATGAAATGAATGAATCTCCATGAATTGAGCCTGGGATCACCTGCCAAGAGTTAAAGTGTTCATATTTTGTAGGCCTCCCTACTTTGCGATACCCACTGTACTGAATGTGGTTGCGCCTAAGTTGTTACAGGTTCTCCCTCACCTACAGTGTAATGTGCAACTAAATCCCTGCTCATTGAATGTCGCTAAATGTGTTGAAGGGGAAGTGCTGACCTGCAATCTATGACGTACAGTGTTACCTACTTTTCAATGAGGTTATGGCTACTGCCTTTGAATGGCGTAATGTTTTACTGTTCTAAAGTGCTTGAATGAATTTACGCACTGGTTTTGAAAAGCTAAATGAATTGTAATGTTGCCTGCAATGATCTGCCTCATCTATTGCTGATTTACAATTAGATAAAGAATCTTGTTTTTACCTAACAGCCTGGTGTGGTGTCCCCCTTTATTGTTGCGCATTATTGAGTCAGTGTGAGAGTGTGCTGCACAAGTGCTTAACACATTGCCTGCGGGTGCCTTTCCGCCTCGCGCCATGCTACCGTGCCGGAATCGGTAACTCTGTTTCCAACATTGTACATGTAATTTCACATGTGTTATGCATTTCAAGATGCTAGACGTATAAAAGAAAGGTATACATCTATTTGTATATTTCTTTTATATATGATGCCACTAGCAAAAGGTACAGACACATGCATGCCTGCTTTCAGGTTTATGGTGAGACGTAAAACAGAGACATGCAAAGCGTTGCTGCTTTATATTTGGCTAGACCCAACACTCCGAGTAGTCGCAGAATAGTGAAGCTGCATCACAAAAGTGAGGTTTAAAACATGTTGGCAGAGGGATTAGTGATTAAGCTACTTCGTATGAGTCTTTGGAAAGGTACACTTGAAGTACGCCACATAAATATAGGTGTCTGCTTGAAATGGGAAGTGCAGTCTGTCATGGTTAAAGGACTTCATGGTCTTGTGACTGAGGTATGTCTCTACTTGTACATGTATTTTCACACGTGTTATGCATCTCAAGATGCTAGACGTATCAAATACAGGTATACATCTATTTGTATGTTTCTTTTATATATGATGCCACTAGCAAAAGGTACAGACACATGCATGCATGCTCTTAGGAATATGGTGAGAGATATAGCAGACATATACGAAGGGTTGCTGCTTCATATTTGGCTAGGCCTAACACTCTGAGTAGTCGCTGAATATTGAAGCTGCAGCACAAAAGTGAGGTTTAAGACATGTTGGCAGAGGGATTAGTGATTAGGCTACTTCGTATTAGTCTGTGTAAAGGTACAGATGAAGTACGCCGCACAAATGTAGGCGTCCGCTTGAAATGGGAAGTGCAGTCTGTAAAGTTTAAAGGACTTCATGGTCTTGTGAATGAGGTATGTCTCTACTTGTACATGTATTTTCACACATGTTATGCATCTGAGCATGCTAGATGTAGAAAACAAAAGTATACATCTATTTGTATGTTTCTTTTATATATGATGTCACTAGAAAAATGTACAGACACATGCATGCATGCTTTCAGGAATATGGTGAACGTTACAACAGACACATGGGGAGGGTTGCTGCTTCATATTTTGCTAGGCCCAACACTCTGAGTAGTTGATGAATAGTGAAGTTGCAGCACAAAAGTGAGGTTTAAAACATGTTGGCAGAGGGATTAGTGATTAGGCTACTTTGTATGAGTTTGTGGAAAGGTACACTTGAAGTATGCCGCATAAATGTAGGTATTTGCTTGAAATGGGAAGTGCAGTCTGTCAAGTTTAAAGGAGTTCATGGTCTTGGGACTAAGGTATGTCACTACTTGTACATGTATTTTCACACGTGTTATGTATCTGAAGATGCTAGACGTATAAAACACAGGTATACATCTATTTGTATGTTTCTTTCATATATAATGCCACTAGGAAAAGGTACAAACACATGCATGCATGCTTTCATGAATATTGTGAGAGTAACAACAGACACATGCGAAAGGTTGCTGCTTTATAATTGGCTAGGCCCAACACTCTGAGTAGTCGCAGAATAGTGAAGCTGCAGCACAAATGTGAGGTTTAAAACATGTTGGCAGAGGGATTAGTGATTATTCTACTTCATATGAGTCTGTGGAGAGGTACACTTGAAGAACACCACAAAAATGTAGGTGTCTGCTTGAAATGGGAAGTTTAGTCTGTCAAGTTTATGGAACCCTTCTGTTTAATGAGAGATCTGCAAGACAAACACAGCTATGTGCCTACAACCATGGGGCCGGCAGCAATAAGCGGCAGTTAGCTTACACAGCTTGTTTGCCTACAACCCAGAGGGCCGGCAACAATCAAAATCTCAAAGGACAAATAGGGATAGCAAACAAAGGGCAGAAAAACAGAAGTCCCCAAAGGCAATAGAGAGACAACGGAAACCCCCCACCCTCCTCCCCCCTCCTCCTCCTCCCTCCCCCTCCCCCCTCCCCCTCCATCTAAGAAGAGCATATCCGGTAAGTGGGCACATTTATATATCCCAACGGTCTACGGGGTGTGGGGCTACCAAACCGGCGCGGACTAACTGTCACCCCATACCTCCGAATCAGGGATGAGTCGCAAGATGCGTAGGTATTGAGGGCATGTGACCTCCCTAAATTCGGACTAGAGGATCTGGATTAATGGGGACCATAGGTCTGTGTAAGTCTCTTCTTTGTGGTCCGCTACTAATGACAAACGTTCTAGTGCTAAAGTGAACCATAGCTTGTGTAGCCAATGGATATGTTCTGGGGTGTCTGATGTGCCCCACCTAGCCAGAATTACCTGTCGTGCAGCCAGCAAAGCCAGGGCGATTTGACGGCCTCTTAGGGAATGAAGGGGGAATGTTATAGGATTTAACAGACCCAGGAGCGTGTATGCTGGAAAGCATGGAAGCTCAGTGCTAAATGCTTTATCTATGTCATCCAACACCAGCCTCCAGAAGCGTTCCAACTTTGGGCAGTGCCAGAGCAGGTGAACAAGCGATCCAGTCTGACCACACCCCGCCAACACTTCTCTGACCGGCTTTTGTCCCAGCAATGGATGCGCTCCGGGGTAAGATACCAGTAGGAGAGCACCTTATATGTCGATTCCGCTCCCGCCGTGTTGTGCGCAAAGCTCTATAATGTATGTCCTCCCATTCTTTCTCCGATAGTACCCGACCCAGCTCCTCCTCCCAACGTCGCTGTCCCTTGAAGCGATCCCCTCCCGCAGGCTTTGTCAGCATCGCATAGAGCTCTGAGATGAGGTGTTTATCGTCCCTCTTGCAAACTATCCACTTTTCAAAGGACGTTAGCTTCCGCGACATAGCCTCTCTGGTCGCGGGCTCGGTAACCCATTGGTGCAGTTGAAGGTAATGGAATTTGTCTGATTGTGGGAGTTCGTAATCTGATTTCATACGGTCATAGGGAATCAAGCCGTCTGGGTCGAATAACGATCCGACCCAATTACAGCCTTGCTCACGCCAGCTGTCAAAGACCGTGGAGTCGCGTCCCGGGGGAAAGTCAGGGTTCCCGGTGATCGGTGTCATCGGGAAGGGGAAAGACATCAGGCCCTTGGTGGTGTTCACTCTATCCCAGATTTTCATAGTGTGGGATGTCACTGGTGAGGAATACAAGCCCCATGCCCTGTGCCTGCGGGGGTGCCATGCCTCCCTCCAAATGTTGACCCCTGCCACCGTCTGGTCCATAAATAACCAGTGCTTTTCTGACCGGGGGCGATTCCATTCAAGTAGGTACCGTAGATGCGTTGCGTGCAGTTAGCTATGGATTAAGGGAAGTCCCACCCCACCCTCCCGTTTATGCCGCGCTAATTGAGCAGTGGACAAGCGTGCCTTTTTCCCGCCCCATACAAATTTATTAATTGCTAACTGCAGCGAGCGGATGACCTTCTGTGGTGGGGCCACTGGAATCGTTTGAAATATAAATAAGATACGAGGCAAAACAGTCATTTTGACTGCTGCCACCTGCCCGAACCAGGCTAGGCCCAGTCTGTTCCAGTTACTCAGAACCTGAGTTGTTTGTGCCAGCAGAGCCGAGTAATTCAGTTCCAGGGTCTTAGGAATTGTGGGGGTTAACGTAATGCCCAGGTACCTTATAGACTGCTCAGCCCCTGTTAATGGGAGCGCGCTTTCCAGTTGTTTCTGTCGTTCAGGGGCCACTGAGAGATTCAAAATATGGGATTTGCTGAGATTCACTTTGAAGCCTGACACCCCTCCAAAGCGTTCCAGCTCCGCGAGAAGGGCTGGTAGGGACGTCTGACGGTGCGTCAAAGAAAGGATCACATCATCAGCATAGAGGCTGACTGTGTGTGTGTCCGCCCTAAACTTAATACCGCTGATCAGATGATTGTCCCAGATTTTTTGCGTGAGGGGCTCCATGTAGAGCGCAAAAAGGAGTGGCGACAGGAGGCAACCTTGCCGGGTGCCTCTTGCGATACGGAATCTGTTCGAGGACACTCCATTGACCCTGACAAAGGCTCTCGGAGCCTGGTAGATGCATTTGACCCAGTTAATAAAGCCGTCTCCAAAGCCGAAGTACCGCAGGGTATCAAATAGATACGACCACCGAACTCGGTCAAACGCTTTTCGGCATCAATGGAAAGAAGCACTGCCTCTCTACCCGATCTGTGCACGACATCCATGAGATGTAGCAGCCTTTTGGTATTGTCTCCCCCTTGGTGGGAGGGGATAAAGCCCAACTGGTCTGGGTCTATCAGTCCCGCCATCAGCGGGTTTAGCCGTGCCGCCAGGATCCCGGTGAAGATTTTAGCATCAATATTTACTGGCACATGCATCAAAAATGTCATTTGCGATTCCTCATTAGCGAAAAATAAGGATTCGCTAATAAGGAATCGCAAATGCCTATGCATGTAGGAATCCCTAAAAAATAGCGATTCCTAAACATTCCATAATTGCGACTCGCAAATTTCGAGTCGCACTTAAGGAATTGCTACCCATTCATTCCTATGGGGCTAGAGGCCCATAGGAATCAATAGAAATTACATGCGTAATTTGCGAGTACCCAATAGGTACTCGCAAATTGCGCATGCAATTTCAAAGGTGCAAGGGTGCCAAAAGGACACCCTGTTGCACCCCTGAAATTGATATGTGAACACATGTTGCGCACAGACATGCCCCAAGGGCATGTGTGTGTGTAACCTGGAACTTTGAAAAATGCACTTTAGTTTTCGCTAATTACCATCAGGTATAATTTTCCGGTAATTAGCGGACCCTAATAGCAAACTCGCTATTTTAAATGGCATCTTGCATTGCATTCAAGGCATCGCAATTTGAGATTCCTTAAATGCAATCGCAATTTCCGATTTTTGTATTTGGGATGATGCATCCCAAATGCAAAAATACTGGTCACAAAGGGGCAGATTCTGAAAATCTGCCCGTTTGCGACCGTTTTTTTCCTTGATGCATGTGGCCCTTAGTAATGAGATAGGGCGGTAAGAGCCACACTCTGTCGGGTCTTTCGTAGGCTTTAGTATCACCGAAATCGAGGCTTCTAGCATCGATTCGGTCAACGATCCCGTCTCCCTAAATGAATTAAACACCTGCGTCAATAAGGGTGCTAGTTCTGGGCAGAATAGTTTGTAGAATTGCGCCGTAAACCCGTCTGGGCCGGCATTCCTTTGAGGTGCGCAATGGCTGCAATCACCTCATCTCTGCGGATCGGTTGGTCCAGTTGTTCCGCGATGGTCTCCGGCAGTCTGGTGACATGTACGTCCTTCAGGTAGGGGCAGGAGGGCATCAGGGTTACGGACTCCTCCGCGTAGAGGGTCTGGTAAAAGTGTTAGAACTCCCCTGCAATATCTCTGTCTGCGTGTACTACATCCCCTGATGTGGATTTTATGGCCCGGATAGAGGTTGCCAGAGTTTTGGCACGAAGCCTCTGCGCTAACATTTTCCCGCACTTATCGCTGCTCAAAAAGAACTTGTGCCGGAGTTGCACTAGTGCGTATTCTGCCCTGTCCAGATCCAGTCGCACCAGCAATAGTCTCTTCTTCTCTAGTTCCCTCCAGACTCTAGGCGCCCCAGTTCTCTTATGTATTGCTTCCAACTCTCTTACTTCCTGTTCCATGCTCTGCCTTTTTTCCCGCCATAGCTTGTTTTCTCCTGCCGAGATTGCAATGCACTCTCCTCTGACCAATAGATTCAATGCTTCCCATACTGAGGCTAAGAGCGTGTCCCCGGTGTCATTGATTTGCAAGTAGTCTAAGATTCGGGCCCGTAACGCCTCCGCAGCGGGCTTGGATTGCAGGAGGCTATCCCGCAGGCGCCAGCCCACCTGATGAGAGGGTTGCGAATTTGCGTGCAGTGTGATTGTGATCATAGCGTGGTCTGACAGAGATTGGGGTTCGATAGAGGGGTCGGAGAGGCTAGGTGCCAGCTTGGGCGAGGCCAGGAAATGATCGATGCGTGCGTACGTTTTATGGGCTGCCGAATAGTATGTATAGTCTCTGTCGTCCGGATGATGAGCGCGCCAGACATCCAGGAAGCCATGTTCCGAGAGCCAGCGCCTGCCCTCCAGCGACAGAGTCCCTGATTGTGTGAAACATTGCCCAGAGCAATCTAGATTTGTGTCCATTACTAAATTAAGATCACCACCCACAAGAATCTCGGCATCAGTAGACGCCATTGTCTCCCCCAGGGCTTTGCGCTGGAACTGTTCCTGGTGTGTGTTCAGAGTGTATATGCTAGCTAGCGTGAATTGTAATCCCTCCCACTGAATTCTGACAGCTAGTAATCGCCCCTTAAGCTTGGCAACAGTGGAGAGGAGTTTGCCCTTGAATTTTGCACTAAACAAAATAGCGACCCCATTAATCTTTTGGGACGTGTTGGAGGACCATACCTGAATGGGAAATCGCCGGGAGCGCATGCGGTGTACATCCCGTTGTAGGAGGTGGGTTTCCTGTAAGAGGCAAATGTCCCCCTGGGAATTCTCTAGAAGGGACAAGATCGCTGCGCGCTTCACTGGGTGGTTAAGACCCCGAACATTAAGGCTAACAATTTTGAGAGTTTTGCCCACCATTTATCTATACCAAAGAGGGAGGTGCGTAGCTTCATCCATTACAGTCATTGCCGTTGTCTTAGTCACCCTGTAAGTTCCCCTGATCCATTCGTGAGTCCCAATTACCATGCATTGATGATGAGGGGGAGAGAGAAAAGGAGGAGGAGGAGAGCGAGAATAAGCCCAACCCCAAAAAGGAAAAACAAACTTTCTTTTGACCAAAAAATAAACAATGAGTCTTATCTCGAATGGTGACATCAGTTTGTCAATGTGAGAAGGCTCAGAGGGTGCGCCGACAGCACTCCATCTGCCTCTCGAGGGTGTGGACGCTGGCGTCAGATGCGGTCTCTCAGAGAGAAGTTGACCATTCGATGGGAGTCCTCCAGCGCCATCCATGCCTGTGAAGACCGGTGCCCTAATCAGACGAGTCAAGGGAAGATAGGTCTCTCTGGAGAGGAGGACAGTGCGTTTATCCGTTTATCACAGCTTTTTGTTCATTGGCGATTGTGTCTGAGTCAGGTTTGTGGCTAATGGAAGGCCCACCAACTCGCCTCCAGCGAGAACCCTTGGTTTTCAGATTCCGGAGGTGCCCGTTGTTCTCGCCTTGAGTTGGGTCTGACACTATGCCCAGCACTTCCTGCGCTTCTTTCAGGGATTTTATCTGCCACCGGTTTCTCCCGTATCTGAAGATGATGCGGAAGGGATGACCCCATGAGTACGGTATCTCCTTCTCCCTGAGGTGCGCATTAACGCTTCGGAAATCCTCTCCTTTTGAGGAGCGTGGTCAGAGAGGGATCCTGAAAAAAGGAGATCGTATGGCCTCTGATTGGACCGGGTGGGCTTTCCGTGCTAGGCGGATTATAGTTTCTTTCACTTGGAAGTCGTGGATGCACACCAGGATATGTTACTTTTAGGCAGACCCACACGGTGCACTCTATCGATTTGTATTTCCTCTGGGCACTCATCACCTAGCACCAGCTTGAAAAGGGCCAGGAAATATTCGCGTATATCTTCTCCTTCTGCATGAGATGGCGCTCAACGCATTCGCACGTTATTTCTGCGCGAGTGGTTTTCCAAGTCTTCTGCCGCTGCCTGCAACTCGATATGTTGTTCACGAAGTCTTAGAATTTCCTGCTGCATCATCTCCAGCTCTTCATCCCTGGTGGTTTCTCTCTCTTCCAAGGATGCAGCGCGATCTCCTACCTCATCAAGGTCCTTTCTAACCTCCTTTAGATCTGCCGAGAGTTGAGTTCGCATTGTGAGCAGGTCTTCTCAGAGTGAGGTGAAGAGTTCAGTCATAAAAGCTTTGGTCGCCGGGGTGTCAGAAGCCTCTAGCCCCTCCTTTGGGTCTTCGTCTCCTGCCGTCATGCTTGCCGTAGTGGACGCCGCTGGTTGTTTCAGCAACATGTCCTTGACTGATCTATCTTTTTTTGCCCGTGGGGTGGCCATAATCTTCTCTAGGTGTGGCTGTGTACGTGGGCCTGCTGTCGGGTGCTATATGCCTTGGGGCGTCACTTCCTCCTGACAGTCTTCTTTCTGGAGAAGCCGACTTTAAGCCCCTCGGGCGCGTCTACTTGGTGGAGGACCACCTACTAGTGCACTACCGGACCGTGAAGAAAATGGGTATGGATATGGGCATTTGGCGCAATCCGGGTGATTTGCCGCACGCTGAGAGCTGTTCCTTGCTCTACCTGCCACCCAGAGCCGTCATGTGCTATGGCCGTCTAGTCTTCACCCCGTGGGAGGGCTAGGCCTCAGTCTGCTGGTGTGGGCCCACTTCGTGCACCGCAAAGCGAGGGCGCTTGTTTGTTTTAAGTTTGAGGGGAGCACCGTCCCAGATCCCTGTATGCAGCCATGGGGAGAGGTTCGCCCATGCCCCTTTATGTGTGGTGGCTCTGGTAGCACGCACCTCCCTCCAGCGCTTTTCTCATGGCATGCTAAAGGCGATCCTGTCACAGCCCCCCCAGCGTGGGATGATGCGTCCCTCAAGGTCATCTCAATGGCCGCTCTCCCCGCATCGGCTCACTGTTGGGCACTCTTTCTCTCGGTGCGAGTCCGTCTCGTGGGACTGTGTGAATCTCGAGGGGCCGCTCCCCTCCCCCAGCGCTAGGTTCCTCACCTGAGATAAAGAACACGTGGGCCGGGGGGACTATATACAATCCATGCACTCTGTCCACTCACCACAGCCCGAGGGGGGCACCAGCCGTCTGCTCTCGACACCGTTCGCCTCTCCAGGGGGGGCCACCCCACGGGGCTTCAGGTTGGACATGCTACTGTGTTGTTGGGGGCCCACGTTCGTCTCAGCTAACGCGGCCTGTGCCAGGCGCAATTTTGTAATGGCACACTGACGCTGCCTCCACCTGCTGCCGATCCACTCAGGCGGGCTCCAGATGCTCCGCTCCTGGCGAGTCGCCGCACCGCTCCAGCGCGGATTCCGGCTCGGTCTTTGGCCTTAGCACCACCCGTGGGCCCGCTCGGCCTAGCGCCGTTGCAGCCAATTTCAGCTCCTCGAGCCCGTGTCACCGCCCTCTCAGCTGGGCTATTCCTCTCGGCCCATCGTGGGGCCCGCCCACGATCTCCCGCGGTTCCGTGCCACTCACCCCTCTTTCATGGGCGTAGATCGAGGCATTCACCGCTCCTCAATTGAAGGCAGGCCGCCTCCTCTCCAGCAGGGCCCAGCCTCTCACCCGCAGTTCGCCCGCTCACCGGTACTCGCCGCCGCTGCTGTAACTCCCGCGGCTACGTTTCACCTTCCCGGCTCGCCAAGGTGGATCGCCACACCGTCGCCGTGTCTTCCGATACAACAGGGTCGGCACCGGGCTGTAATTACTATGCTAGATGACAATGGCGCCGGAGAGACTCTCAGGCACGTCTCACACGGCCGCCATCTTGGCCACGCCCCCAGTCTGTCAAGTTTAAAGGACTTCATGATCTTGTGATTGTAGTGTGTCTCTACTTGTACATGGATTTTCACACGTGTTATATAGCTCAAGATTCTAGACGTATAAAGAAAGGTATACATCTATTTGTATGTTTCTTTTACACATGATGCCACTAGCAAAAGGTACAGACACATGCATGCATGCTTTCAGGAATATGGTGAGTGTTACAACAGACACATGCGAGTGGTTGCTGCATTATATTTGGCTAGGCCCAACACTTTCAGTAGTCGCTGAATACTGAAGCTGCAGCACAAAAGTGAGGTTCAAAATATGTTGGCAGAGGGATTAGTCATTAGGCTTCTTCGTATGAGTCTGAGGAAAGGTACACTTGAAGTACGCCGCATAGATTTAGGTGTTTGCTTGAAATGTGAAGAGCAGTCTGTCAAGTGTAAAGGACTTCATGGTCTTGTGATTGAGGTATGTCTCTACTTGTACATGTATTTTCACACGTGTTATGCATCACAAGATGCTAGACGTATAAAAGAAAGGTATACATTTATTTGTATGTTTCTTTTATATATAATGCCACTAGCAAAAGGTACAGACAAATGCATGCATGCTTTCAGAAATATGGTGAGAGTTACAGCAGACACATACGAAGAGTTTCTGCTTTATATTTGGCTAGGCCCAACACTCTGAGTAGTCACTGAATAATGAAGCTTCAGCACAAAAGTGAGGCGTAAGACATCTTGTCAGAGGGATTAGTGATTATGGTACTTCGTATGAGACTGTGGAAAGGTACAGTTGAAGTATGCAGCACAAATTAAGGTGTCTGCTTGAAATGGGAAGAGCAGTCTGTCAAGTTTAAAGGACTTCATGGTCTTGTGATTGAGGTATGTCTCTACTTGTACATGTATTTTCACAAGTGTTATGCATCTCAAGATGCTAGACGTATAAAAGAAAGGTATACATCTATTTGTGTGTTTCTTTTACTCATGATGCCACTAGCAAAAGGTACAGACACATGCATGCATGCTTCAGGAATTTGGTGAGATATAAAGCAGACACATACGAAGGGTTGCTGCTTTATATTTGGCTAGGCTCAACACTCTGAGTAGTCGCAGAATAGTGAAGCTGCAGCACAAAAGTGAGGTTTAAGACATGTTGGCAGAGGGGTTAGTGATTAGGCTACTTCGTATGAGTCTGTGGAAAGACAGATAAAGTACGCTGCACAAATTTAGGTGTCTGCTTCAAATGGGAAGTGCAGTCTGTCAAGTTTAAAGGACTTCATGGTCTTGTGAATGAGGTATGTCTCTACTTGTACATGTATTTTCACACTTGTTATGTATCTGAAGATGCTAGGCGTATAAAACACAGGTATACATTTATTTGTATGTTTCTTTTATATATAATGCCACTAGGAAAAGGTACAGACCAATGCATGCATGCTTTCAGGAATATAGTGATAGTTACAACAGAAGCATGCAAAGGGTTGCTGGTTTATATTTGGCTAGGCCCAACACTCTGAGTAGTCGCAGAATAGTGAAGCCGCAGCACAAAAAAGAGGTTTAAAACATGTTGGCAGCGGGAGTAGTGCTTAGGCTACTTTATATGAGTCTGTGGAAAGGTACATTCGAAGAACGACGCATAAATGTAGGTGTCTGCTTGAATTGATAAGTTCAGTCTGTCAAGTTTAAAGGACTTCATGGTCTTGTGATTGTAGAATGTCTCTACTTGTACATGTGTTTTCACACATTTTATGCATCTCAAGATGCTAGACGTTTAAAAGAAAGGTATACATCTATTTGTATGTTTCTTTTATATATGATGCCACTAGAAAAAGATACAGACCCATGCATGCATGCTTTCAGGAATATAGTGATAGTTACAACAGAAGCATGCAAAGGGTTGCTGGTTTATATTTGGCTAGGCCCAACACTCTGAGTAGTCGCAGAATAGTGAAGCCGCAGCACAAAAAAGAGGTTTAAAACATGTTGGCAGCGGGAGTAGTGATTAGGCTACTTCATATGAGTCTGGGGAAAGGTACAGTTGAAGTATGCCGCCTAAATTTAGGTGTCTGCTTGAAATGGGAAGTGCAGTCCATCAAGTTTAAAGGACTCCATGGTCTTGTGACTGATGTATGTCTCAACTTGTACATATATTTTCACACGTGTGATACATCTCAAGATGCTTAACGTATAAAAGAAAGGTATACATCTATTTGTATGTTTCTTTTATATATGATGCCACTAGCAAAAGGTACAGACATATGCATGCATGCTTCCAGGATTATGGTGAGACTTAAAACAGAGACATGCGAAGCGTTGCTGATTTATGCTAGGCCCAACACTCTGAGTAGTCCGTGAATAATAAAATTGCAAGAGAAAGGTGAGGTTTTAGACATGTTGGCAGAGGGATTACTGCTTAGGCTACTTAGTATGAGTATGTGTAAAGGTACACTTGAAGTACGCCACATAAATGTAGGTGTCTGCTTGAAATGGGAAGTGCAGTCTGTCAAGTTTAAATGACTTAGTGGTCTTGTGTATGAGGTATGTCTCTACTTGTACATGTATTTTCACACGTGTTATGCATCTCAAGATGCTAGACGTATAAAAGACAGGTATACATCTATTTGTATGTTTCTTTTATATATGATGTCACTTGCAAAAGGTAGAGATAAATGCATGCATGCTTTCAGGAAGATGGTGAGAGTTACAACAGACACATGCGAGGGGTTTCTGCTTTATATTTGGCTAGGCCCAACACTCTGAGTAGTCACAGAATAGTGAAGCTGCAGCACAAAAGTGAGGTTTTAGACATGTTGGCAGAGGGATTAGTCATTAGGCTTCTTCGTATGAGTCTGTGGAAAGGTACAGTTGAAGTACGTATAGATTTAGGTATGTGCTTGAAGTACGAAGAGCAGTCTGTCAAGTTTAAAGGACTTCATGGTCTTGTGATTGAGGTATGTTTCTACTTGTACATGTATTTTCACTAACCCTGGGCGTAGTTCGCGTAGTAGCGCTACGCGTAGCTATGCGAAGTGCACTTCGCACTACGCGAGCTACGCGTAGCTACGCGAACTGCGTAGTGCACTGTGCAAAATTCTGTTCGCACTGATTGCACAGTGCCGGATGCTTGTCTGCACTGTGCAATCAGTGCAAACCGCATCTTGCACAGTGCAAGCGGTCGTTTTTTGCCGCTCGAGTAGATTTCTACTCGAGCGGCAGCTTTCTCATCGCGAGCGGTCGCGAGCATAAGTGACCACTCGCAATGAGAAACCTGACCTGCCCGCGTTGAGAATCTCGCCGGGAGGTTTATTTTCCACGCTCGCGATTGGCAACTTGATGTTGCTGATCGCGAACGAGGAAAAAGTCTTGCCGGGATGTCATTTTGCTTGCTCGCGGTCGCCAACTTGACGTTGAGGACCGCGAGCAAGCAAAAAATGACTGCTACGCGTGTTTGCACTGTGCTACGTGCAATTCGCGTAGTGCGAAGTAGTGCAAACTTCGCAAACTACGCGAGCGTAGCGTAGTACTTCGCCCAGGGTTAATTTTCACACGTGTTATGCATCTCAAGATGCTAGACGTAAAAAACAAAGGTATACATCTATTTGTGTGTTTCTTTTACACATGATGCCACTAGCAAAAGGTACAGAAACATGCATGCATGCTCTCAGGAATTTGGTGAGAGTGTGGCGCGGTGGAGAAGCAGACAGAGACACAGATGTGATGGTTTGGGGTAGTTTATTACGGTTACAGCTTTTTAATGGGCTTTGGTATCGTTTGCTGGCTCTGGTATAGTTCTCTTGAGTCACTTGGTAGCCGTCTTCCCTCTCTTTCCTCAGAGAGTGGTGCCTTTCAGGCTTTCTGTCTTGTCCCGTTAACGTCAGGTATCCTGGGGTTTATTCGCATATGAAAGGAAACAAAAAAAAACAATATAAGGACGTAGTTCTGGTGTCCTTCAATGTGGTCAGGGGAAAGGAGTGAAGGGAGGTGTCACCCGATACCAGCACGCGTGTTCGCCGTGTCTCTGCTTTGCGGTAGTGATTACGCGCAGCTTACGCCAAAATACAGCAAGCGGCTTGTGGTCTTTTCAGCTCCCTCCACCCGTCCCGTCTTTGAGAGCTATCGCTCCCTTGTACCAGATGGTCCCCAGCCGACCCCGTACCTTGTGGAGCCACGTCCCTCCTGGAACGTGGCTGGCCTCTGCACGTTGCCGAATAGGGTCCGGCTCCCTTTCTTGGGCCTCCGCGGCAGCGGCCCTTCGGTCCTCCAATTCCGGCGTCTTTTCCCCGTCTCCTCGTGGTCCTGGTGGCACGAAGAAGGTCCGGATGCTCTCCTACTCCTCGCCTGGCTTGCCTTCCTCTACTCTCGCCTCCCGAGTCCAACGCCAGCCTCCTTCCGCGTCTTCCTTCTTCATGGAGCTTGTATCACGTGACCTGGTCACATGATCGGGGGAGGAGTCCCACAGCGCGAGATCCTTAAAGGAACAGTCCACATCCCGCTCCACAAGTGTTGGCTGAAAACAGAGGAGGGGATACGGAGAGATGTAAGGGGGGAAGTTTTCTACTGCAGAGTCTTGTTCTTCTGTCTGGTGTGGCGGCACGTCATCACAGAGAGATACAGCAGCCACATACGAAGGGTTGCTGCTTTATATTTGGCTAGGCCGAACACTCTGAGTAGTCGCTGAATAATGAAGCTGCAGCACAAAAGTGAGGTTTAAGACATGTTGGCAGAGGGGTTAGTGATTAGGCTACTTCGTATGAGTCTGTGGAAAGATACAGATGAAGTACGCCGCACAAATTTAGGTGTCTGCTTGAAATGGAAAGAGCAGTCTGTCAAGTTTAAAGGACTTCATGGCCTTATGATTGAGGTATGTCTCTACTTGTACATGTATTTTCACACGTGTTATGCATCTCAAGATGCTAGACGTATAAAAGAAAGGTATACATCTATTTGTGTGCTTCTTTTATACATGATGCCACTAGCAAAATGTACAGACAGATGCATGCATGCTTTCAGGATTATGGTGAGACTTAAAACAGAGACATGCGAAGCATTGCTGCTTTATATTTGGCTAGGCCCAACACTCTGAGTAGTCCGTGAATAGTAAAGTTGCAAGAGAAAGGTGAGGTTTTAGACATGTTGGCAGAGGGATTACTGATTAGGCGACTTCGTATGAGTCTGTGGAAAAGTACACTTGAAGTACGCCACATAAATGTAGGTGTCTGCTTGAAATGGGAAGAGAAGTCTGTCAAGTTTAAAGGACTTCATGGTCTTGTGACTGAGGTATGTCTCTACTTGTACATGTATTTTCACAAGTGTTATGCATCTAAAGATGCTAGACGTATAAAAGACAGGTAGACATCGATTCGTATGTTTCTTTTATATATGATGTCACTAGCAAAAGGTACAGACACATGCATGCATGCTTTCAGGAATATGGTGAGAGTTACTGCAGACACATACGGAGGGTTGCTGCTTTACATTTGGCTAGGCCCAACACTCTGAGTAGTCCGTGAATAGTAAAGTTGCAAGAGAAAGGTGAGGTTTTAGACATGTTGGCAGAGGGATTACTGATTAGGCTACTTCGTATGAGTCTGTGCAAAGATACAGATGAAGTAAGCCACACAAATTTAGGTGTCTGCTTGAAATGGGAAGTGCAGTCTGTCAAGTTTAAAGGATGTCATGGTCTTGTGATTGAGGTATGTCTCTACTTGTAGATATATTTTCATACGTGTTATGCATCTCAAGATGCTAGATGTATAAAGGAAAAGTATACATCTATGTGTATGTTTCTTTTTTATATGATGCCACTAGCAAAAGGTACAGACACATGCATGCATGCTTTCAGGAATATGGTGAGAGTTACAACAGGCACATGCGAAGGGTTGCTGCTTTATATTTGGCTATGTCGAACACTCTGAGTAGTCTCAGAATAGTGAAGCCGCAGCACAAACGTGAGGTTTAAAACATGTTGGCAGAGTCATTAGTGATTAAGCTACTTCATATGAGTCTGTGGAAAGGTACACTTAAAGAACGCCTGTAGTATTCTAAGTTCCTATCTTCTTAATGGTGATGTCATAGTGTCTGTGCATGCTGAGAATGTTGTTGTTCAAAGCTGGAAATGTAACCGTTACTTCTATGCTACTGCTGAACCTGGTAAGTGATGTCTACAGCTGTGTAGTTATCTACAATAAATCTTACTTCAACTTGACCGTGTTGGTGTTAATTACTACAATTTTCTGGCGACGATTAGACTACACAGCAGAACCCGCAGTGTGAGCCATCGCACCTTTCAAACTTCGTATCAATTTCTTATCACCTTCAACTAGTCACTTGCCTATGTTTCCTGTGCACCTGTCTGGCTGTTCAACCGAAGAACACTGGTGATTACTTCATCCTTTCAAGGCTGACTCCTCCGACTACCGACGGATCTTTCTTGGCTGTTTTCAAGGTCGTCTCTCGATTCTCTCGGATTTTCAAAGCGGCATCCCCAGTTACTTTCTTCTATTGTCATAGCAACTGTTCAGTGCCTCGCAACAGCTGTTTCCTCACCCAAAGTGCACGCGCATCTTACGCTCGTGCTGCTGCTCGCGCATTGACTGCTTAGCAACCGTTCAGTGCCTCACAACAGCTGTTTTCTCGCGCAGAGTACATGCACATTTGATGCCTGTGCTTGTACTTGCGCATTGATGACATAACTTCTGTTTAGCACGGCTATCCGTCAACTCTGCAGCTTCAGCAACCATTTTATTTATATCTAATGCCGCAACTTTGACTTCTTCAATATTATACCCACTGAAATCATTCATTTCCTGTTGTACCAAAGAACTATTTTTGTGTTTATGTATGTTTGGCATTTTTCAATTTTCTTCGTGGGTGTCTTCTTTCAACATTGTCAACAATTCACTATTCACAATTCAACTTGTACGTGAGTATTGTGAATCCCTGTGATTCGCACACCATTTTATACATATTACTGTTTTCACATTTTTTTGCCAATATGTGGATCGCAGTGATTCACACACTTTCTACATATTTCAACTACTGATGGATCACAGTGATTTACACACTTCTTGCCGTGTCTACATTGTACTGCATTTTCTTTTTAACGTGGATCTCAGTGATTCACACACTACTTCTTTTAAATTTTAACAAATTTTGCGTATTCTGTCATATTCATATTATTCACAAACCCGTCATATTGCATTTGCATATTCTAATTTTACTGCCATGTATACCATGCAAGCTGTTTCTCCACCTCCTTTGTTTCTAGATGCTCCTGGAGAACTACCTGTTAAATGGGAGGTCTGGTTTGATGCGTTTGAAATGTACTTAGGTGCAATTGGAGCTCTAAGATTTGGTGCAGAAAGGAAAAAGTGTTTATTACTTCACTTTTTAGGTTTTGAGGGCAGGTCAATTTTTAAACATTTACCAGATTTGTCTTTAGCTGATAATGAAAACATTGATGAATACCAAGAAACGGTACGCAAACTCAATATTCGATTTGACAAACAACCTAGTTTAATGGTTTTGAGGCATAAGGTTTTTAAGAGGAAACAAGCTGAAAGTGAAGATGTAGATGCCTATGTTTCTGTTCTTAGGAGGTTGGCTTCAGTCTGTATATTTGAGAATTTCACTAACAACTTATCAGAGATCAGTTTGTTTGCCAGTGCAAAGACAAACATATTAGACAGAAGCTTCTTGCTATGGGTAACCCGTCTCTCGATGAGACCATCAAAGGAGAGGAGTTGGCCTAATGGCTAGGGTGGTCGACCTCGAATCTGGGGAACCGGGTTCGAGTCTCGGCAATGACGCTGAACATCCTGTGATTCTGGGCAAATCACTTAATCTCCCCGTGCCTAACAAAAAATGAATGTGTCCTCATGTAGCGCAACTGGTGCTATGTAAAGCGCTATGATACCCGATACCGG
Source organism: Calotriton arnoldi (assembly GCA_963921515.1). Lineage (NCBI taxonomy): Eukaryota > Metazoa > Chordata > Amphibia > Caudata > Salamandridae > Calotriton > Calotriton arnoldi. The sequence continues at coordinate 139,372 of CAWUFW010018788.1, read as the reverse complement.
GTCAAGTTCGCGCTATAGAAAACTCCGTTAAGAAAAAAAAAAGGTAGCCAAAAGCATCGAGATTTCACAAGTTTCATTGAAGGAACTTGACGAAAAACCTCCTGAAAATGTAAATGCTGTTGGGGTCACTAATAGAACTAAACAAAAATCAGTCAAAAGCAATAGCAACAACACTACTAGATATAAATCTGATGTTAGCATCCCAAACAATGTTTGTCTCCATTGTGGTAATTCTCCTCACTCCAAGGGTAGTAGATGTCCTGCTACAAATGTTATGCATAACTTTTGTAAAAAGATGGGTCACTTTGCTAAAGTTTGTCTTAAGAAGAAATTTTAAAAGAAAACTGTAGCTTGTGTTGTAGAATCTGATGATGATTCAGACTCAGAAATCATCTCTGTCGTTTTAGATGATGATACTTCTTCAAGTAATGAGATGACTGAACCTGTAACTGGTAATGCTTCTTTATGTGTTGACCCCATTGTCGAGATACAGGTTGGAAATAAAAAACTCAAGCTGTTGGTAGATTCCGGTGCTAGGATTACCATGATAACTCAGAAGTTGTTCACCGAAATGTGGGGTGACAGAGAGTTATTGCCTCCTGATCACTCACCTGTCTCTTATGAGGGACGTAAAATTGAACTACTGGGTTTTGTTGAAGATGTTTTGATGTTCAAAGGAAGAAGGATCAGAGGCAAAATTTATGTTGCTGTCAAGGGCCTCAACATTCTTGGGTGGTTCCACCAGGGATTGTTTGGTATGATACTCAAGCCAGGCACTAAAGAACATGCTTGTTACATGTGAAGAAGAGGGCACACAATGGAAAGCCGAGTTTCCCTCTGTTTTCAGAGATGCGCTGGGAAAAATTTCTGGGTTCAAGCACAAAATCATTTAAGGGATGGTGCGATTCTAGTCAAGCAAAAACTCAGAGGTGTCCCATTTAGTGTTAGAGATGATTTTGTCAAAGAACTCAAAAGCTTGTGTGACAAGAGCATCATTGAGCCAACAGAATCATCCTTGTGGTTGTCACCTTTAGTTGTGGCTCGCAAGAGAGGTGGGCAATTGCACGTATGTGTGGACCTTAGATCCCTCAACAAGGAGATCTGGGTTGATTCTCACCCGTTGCCTAAAATCATAGATTTGGGGGTCTCTAGTTGGCAGAGGTAGGTACCTTTGTCCAAATAGGGACCCTTGAGTCTAGTCAGGGAAAGTGGGTACACTCCTGAAATAACCCCTGCTCACCCTCTTGGTAGCTTGGCACGAGCAGACAGGTTTAGTTCAGAGGCAGTGTGTAAAGCATTTGTGAACACATACAGTAATCAAGTGACAACACTACAAATGGACACCACACAGGTTATATATTTATAAAAATAAGAATATTTTATATAGATTTACCACAAGACCATAAACGACAAAAATAATCCACAATACTGTCAAGAATACTTAGTTCTTATCAAAAAAGCTTAATTCGAGGTTCTGTGCGAGTCGGTAGCCTCCTCCGGCTACTGCGATGTCAAGAACAAACAGAGTCTAACAAATCCAGCTGACCACGTCGAGACGGGCCAACACAGCGTAGACAGACTCGGTCACAGTACCTTTTACTTGTAGCGGCCGGCACGGGCGTGCGAGCCGGATGGCTGAACGTCGCAGTCGCGATGCAAAATGGAAGCGTTGCAGGACGCGTTGTCCCTCGATGTGGTGCAGGCAGCGGCTCGTTGACGTCGTCGAGACGATGTCGGTGAGACCAGGGCCGTGCGTTGCAGGGCGAGACGGTGCTTCGATGCGGTGCTGGCAGGTTGCGGTGCGGCGACGGAGCCGGATTCGGGAGCCTGCGTCGATCAGTCCGGACAGTGCTGCAAATCGGGCGGTGCGTCGCGAAGCGTGCGAGCGGTGCCCAACTCCGGTGCGGTCACAGGACTCGAACTCAGCAGCAGTGACCGTGTCGGTTCGACCAGTTGGATTCGGTGTAGCGAGGCGTTGCGAGGTGCATTGCTCACAGGTTACGGTGCAGGCAACGGCTCGTTGACGGCGTCGAGACGGAGTCGGTGAGACCAAGGCCGTGCATTGCAAGATGCGGGCGGTGCTCGATGCGGTGCCTTCAGGACACCGAGCCGGTCGTGAGAGTCGGTCACAGCTCCCTACCTTTGTAGCCACTGAAACAGCGTTTCCAGCAGCAATTCACAAAGGAGGTGAAGTCCAATGGTCCTGGGACTTCGATCAGGGGGCAAGCTCTCTCTCAAGCCCTTAGAGATCCTTCACAAGTTGATGAAAGTTACAGCAAAGCAAAAGTTCCTTTCTCCTTTCTTTGGCAGTCAGGCAAACCACTGCAGGCCAATCCCCCAAGCAGCACTTCAGGCTTAGGGATAGTCTCTCCTCAGTTTCTTCTTGGTTCCGCTCCTCAGCAAAGGTTTCTTCTTGTTCCCAAAAGTGATCTAAATTCTTGGGTTCTGGGTGCCCCTCTTATACCCTGATTCTCTTTGTTCTCTGGAGGCAGAGAGGCATTTGCCTAGTTCAAACCAGTTCTGTGCAGCTTTGGAGCACTCTGTGTACATGTCTCCTTCTTTCCTTTCAAAATGTGGGGCAGGGTACTCAGACGCCCAGCAGGAGGTGGAGCCAGCGTTGTGGAAGGCAGGCACAGCCCTATTCAGACCCAGATGCAACTCCTCCCTCTAATCTGGATGCAGATCTCTCTATTCAACCCTGGGCTGCCTCACCCTGTCTCCTGTAGCCACCCCCAGCCCCAGTCACGCACAAACCAGACACACAATACACAAGCTGGCAGGTGCAGGCTGGATAGTGAGGCAAGAAAATACCCACTTTCTAAAAGTGGTATTTTCAAACACAGAAGGTTAAAATCATCTTCACTAAAAGATGCATTTTATCATTCTGAGTTCAGGCATACTAAACTCGAATTTCTACCTAGTTCCCTGAGTCAGTTAAGGATTATAAGATGTTATAATCAAACTGCCCATTCTGGCCTATGGGGAACAGGTGGCCTTGCAATAGTGAAAAACTAAAATGGCTGTAATTCCCTATTAGGACATGCCACACACACCAGGGCATGTCCCACCTTATCCTTACAATGCACCCTGCCCGTAGGCCTACCATAGGGGTGTCTGATATGAAGAAAAGGGAAGGTTTAGGGACTGGTAAGTGGGTGCACTTACCAAGTCGACATGGCAGTCACAGACTGCACACAGGCTCTGCAATGGCAGGCCTGAGACACACTTTACAAGCTGCTTCTGTGGGTGGCACAACCAGTGCTGCAAGCCCACCCGCAGCATTTGATTTACAAGCCCTGGGCACACTCAGTGCACTGTACTAGGGTCTGACAGTAATTCAAATAAGCCAAACATGGAGTCACTAATTCATCACACAATTTACAATAGGGAGCACTTGCACTTTGGCACTGATTAGCAGTGGCAAAGTGCCCATGAGCATCTAGTCCAGCAAAAACATATCGACAACAGTGGAGGCATTATAAAAAAATGGAAGGGAGACCCACTCCAAGGATGCCAGGTCTAACAGTCCTCATGTAGCGCAACTGGTGCTATGTAAAGCGCTCTGATACCCGATAGGTCAAGTTCGCGCTATATAAAACTCCGTAAAATTTTTTTTTTAAAAAGGATTGAGATTTCACAAGTTTCATTGAAGGAACTTGACGAAAAACCTCCTGAAAATGTAGATGCTGTTGGGGTCACTAATAGAACTAAACAAAAATCAGTCAAAAGCAATAGCAACAACACTACTAGATATAAATCTGATGTTAGCATCCCAAACAATGTTTGTCTCCATTGTGGTAATTCTCCTCACTCCAAGGGTAGTAGATGTCCTGCTACAAATGTTATGCATAACTTTTGTAAAAAGATGGGTCACTTTGCTAAAGTTTGTCTTAAGAAGAAATTTTAAAAGAAAACTGTAGCTTGTGTTGTAGAATCTGATGATGATTCAGACTCAGAAATCATCTCTGTCGTTTTAGATGATGATACTTCTTCAAGTAATGAGATGACTGAACCTGTAACTGGTAATGCTTCTTTATGTGTTGACCCCATTGTCGAGATACAGGTTGGAAATAAAAAACTCAAGCTGTTGGTAGATTCCGGTGCTAGGATTACCATGATAACTCAGAAGTTGTTCACCGAAACGTGGGGTGAGAGAGAGTTATTGCCTCCTGATCACTCACCTGTCTCTTATGAGGGACGTAAAATTGAACTACTGGGTTTTGCTGAAGATGTTTTGATGTTCAAAGGAAGAAGGATCAGAGGCAAAATGTATGTTGCTGTCAAGGGCCTCAACATTCTTGGGTGGTTCCACCAGGGATTGTTTGGGATGATACTCAAGCCAGGCACTAAAGAACATGCTTGTTACATGTGAAGAAGAGGGCACAAAATGGAAAGCCGAGTTTCCCTCTGTTTTCAGTGATGCGCTGGGAAACATTTCTGGGTTCAAGCACAAAATCATTTAAGGGATGGTGCGATTCTAGTCAAGCAAAAACTCAGAGGTGTCCCATTTAGTGTTAGAGATGATCTTGTCAAAGAACTCAAAAGCTTGTGTGACAAGAGCATCATTGAGCCAACAGAATCATCCTTGTGGTTGTCACCTTTAGTTGTGGCTCGCAAGAAAGGTGGGCAATTGCACGTATGTGTGGACCTTAGATCCCTCAACAAGGAGATCTGGGTTGATTCTCACCCGTTGCCTAAAATCAATGATCTTTTCATGTGTGTGAAAGGTGCCCAAGTGTTCTCCAAGTTAGACCTGGCTAGTGCATACCATCAGATCGAACTGCATCCCGACTCGCGCTCTCTCACTGCTTTTGTGTCTCCTCTTGGAACATTTCGATATCGAAGGATGCCTTTCGGTTTAGCTTCCACGGCATCGGTGTTCCAGAGAGTCATGCAGAATTGTTTGAGAGAGGTTGAAGGGGTGCTCGTCTTTCAAGATGATGTGTTGATATATGCCAAGGACAATGATTCTCATGACATTATCCTTAGAAGGGTACTGAGTATTTTTTTTTTTAAATTGAGTTGTTCTTAAGATCGAAAAATACAAGTTTCTCTGCAAAGAGATTGAATATCTGGGTCATTTGCTATCAGATCAAGGTATTAGACCTAGACAAGGACTTGTCGATGCCATTATCAATGCTTCTATATCCGAAGACAAGGCTGGTGTCAAGTCTTTGTTAGGTTTGTTTGAATATTATTCAAGGTTTATTCCTAATTTTGCTTCCATGGTATGACCCAAAAGCAATTTGCTCAAGATGGGAGTCAGATTTGAATGGTCTGAAGAATGTGATCGTGCATTTGATGAAGTCAAGTCTTCTTTGGAGAAAAGTGATGCCCTCAAGCCATTTGACCCTGATTTGCCTTGTTGCATAGCTGTAGATGCTAGCCAAGTTGGGTTGGGGGCAATTCTCACACAGAGTGGTAGAGACAAAGAAAACACTGTTGCTTTTGCATCAAGGGTGTTGAGGAGTGCTGAAGTTCAGTATTCTGTTATTGAAAAAGAATGACTTGCTTGTTTGTGGGCCATTGAAAAGTATCGTCCCTATGTGTGGGGAAGACGTTTCAAATTAGTTACTGACCACAAACCCCTGGTTTCCATTCTTGGCTCTGGTCCCAGTAAGTGCTGCACACCTAGGATAACAAAAATGGTTAGGAAGTTGTTACAATATCAATTTGATGTCTCACATATTCCTGGTGGGAGAAATGGAAGGGCAGATTATCTGTCTCGCTTTCCTCAAAGCAATGATGGGTGTGAAGGTACTAGTTTTCAAGAGCTGTGGGAGGAAGATGCCGAAGATTGTTTTGTGGCTGCTATGGACATTTCTGATCTTGTTGTTGGATCAGAAGAGGATTGGAGAGCAGCCTTATTAGAAGATAACCTTCTCCAACGAGTAAGTGTGTTAGTCAGGGAGGGGTGGCCTAGAGAAAAGGTGTTGTCCCCTCTCTTACAACCTTATTGGAAAGTAGAATCTGAAATCTCACTAGAGGATGGTATACTCATGAGATGTGATAAACTTATTCCTCCTCATTCTGTAAGACCTACTGTTGTCAAGAAAGCTCATGAAGGACACTTAGGTGTCACTCTCACTAAACGTCGTGTTCGTGAGGATTTCTGGTGGTCATGTATGGTAGCTGGGATAAGTGTCCTGGTGGAAAATTGTCCTGTGTGTTGTTCAGCTGAGAAAACCTTGAAAGTTGTCACTCCACCACTTTCGCCTGTTGAATGTCCTTCAGGTCCTTGGGTTAAGGTAGGTGTTGTTATCATGGGTCCATATGAGGTTTTACCTTTTGGGTGGAAGTACATTTTTGTGCTTATGTTACGTTATGTTACGGGGTATTTGTAGAGCACGCGGCTACTCCAGGGAGTGTCCCGGCGCTGTCTTGACCCCTTGACAGAGCAGTGAAAACATAACAGCAAGCGCCTCCTCTACTGTTGGAAGAGCCAGGTTTTTAAGAATCGCCTAAAACTAAGGAGATCCTGTACCTGTCTCAGGGAAGGTGGCAGGCTGTTCCATAGCTTCGCGGCTGCCACCTGAAAGGAGCGTCCCCCCTTACGTGACCAAAATAACTTTGGCACGATCGTCAGGTGCTGGGTCGAAGACCGCAGGGTTCTGGATGGTGTATAGGGCTGAATTTTATTCCTGATGTAAGGGGCACCAATGTTGTGAAAGGCCTTGAAGGCCAACACCAGGGCTTTAAAATTTACCCTTTTTTTCACTTTAGAGCCAGTGCAGGGACTTCAAGTAAGGGGTCATGTGTGTCCTGGGTCCGACCATAAGTACGGCCCTTGCTGCCGCGTTTTGAACCACCTGTAGGCGGCCTAGTAAGTAGTCAGAGAGGCCCAAGTACAGCACGTTGACATAGTCCAGCCTTGACGTAATCAGGGCTTGGACCACTGTTTTCCTATGCGAGATAGGAAGCAAGGGGAGGAAGTTCCTCATCATTTTTAATAGCCCAAAACAAGTGCCGGCCACAGATTGGACCTGGGACTTCATGGACATATCCGCGTCCAGTTTCACCCCGAGGTTTTTTACGGTGGTGACTGGGCTTGCTGGGGGGGAAAAATTCTGGGGCCACCATTGGCGCCATTCGTCACCTGGAGTCTGTCCAAAGAAAATGATTTCAGACTTTTCTGAGTTACATAGCAGTTGATTTTGCCTGAACCAGGGAAACGCCTTAGCCAAGCACGTGTTAATTTCGTTTCCTCTTAGCGCCTCATCCTTCTCGCAGGTAAACAACAACGTCGGCGTAAGATATAACTTTTGCCCCATGTTGTTCTGCTAGGGGTGCAAGGGGGGCCATATATATGTTGAACAGGGTTGGGCTTAGAACAGAGCCCTGTGGCACTCCTACATTCAGCGGAGGAATGAGGGCCGAAAAGGGGGGGGACCAAACTGTTTGCCAAACTGTTTGCTGGCGGCTTTCCAAGAAGGAGGAGAACCACCTAAGAACCGTGCCCCCAATGCCACAGTCCTGAAGTCTGCGCAGAAGTAGATTGTATCGAAAGCCGCCGAAAGGTCCAACAGTATCAGCACTGCCTTTCCTCCTCTATCAAGAGTAGTCTTAATCGTCTCTGAGACTTCCAGTAAGGCCGTCACTGTACTAAAGTTGGCTCTGAACCCTGATTGGCTCGGATGTAAAACATGGGTTGCCTCAACAAAGTCAGTGATGGCAACATTCACATACTTCTCCAAAGCCTTGGAGAAGTAAGGCAACAACGATATTGGTCTGTAATTGCTGGCTACCGAAGGATCAGCTGAGGGTTTTTTTAGGAGCGGGAGGATTTTTCCGTGCTTCCAACTGTCCGGCATCAATCCCTCAGACAGGGACAAGTTCAAGACCCGGTTGACGGCTGGATTCAATACCTCGGCGATGGATGCCAGAGTTTTAGCAGGACAAGGGTCCGAGGGAGAGCCGGATTTCAAAGCCTTCATAATTTTGAGTGATGTGGCCATAGGAATAGGGGGAAAATCCAGAAGGGTTTCATCTAAAATTGAACATGCAGGGGAGGACAGGCCAGTATTGCCCTTGCTATCTAGGGGCAGATCCCCAAACGAATCCTGGATAGATTTTATTTTATTATAAAAGTATTGCGCAATATGATTCGTCCATTCATAGGTACGAACTATGCATTGAAATGGCCTGAGATTAAAATTGTCAAGGAAGCTAGCTCTGCCAGTGTCATCAACTTTTTGAAATACGTTTTTCTTAGAGAAGGTTTTCCTGAGTTCCTTGTCTCGGATAATGGGACTCAATTTGTAAGTGAGGAATTTGAGTTTTGTTAACTTCCAGTGGTGTGAAGCATTTAAAAAGTTCTCTTTATCACCCACAGACCAACGGTCTTGTAGAAAGAATGATCCGTGTGGTGGGTGAGTGTGTCAGGTGGGCCGTGGGTGGTAACCATGATGTGGTCAAATCTTTAGAAAGCATGCTTTGGTTTTACAGGACCACGCCTCACTCATCCACAAAAATTTCCCCCTTTGAGCTTTTGAGGGGTAGGAGGGCCAATACATGTTTCAGGCCTGGATGGATGAGCAAATGGATTAAATCCGAATCCAATGTGGACTCTCTCATGAAAATTGTAAAGGTGAATTCTGAAATTGTACAAAGCAAACAAAAAAAGTTGGTTTGACAAAAAGAAGGGTGCCAAAGTGGTTCCTCTGGGTGTGGGTGATTTTGTTCGTATCAAGATTCCTGTGCATGTCAAGAAAGGTAAAAGGAAATATGGTGAACCAATTAAAGTTATAAAGATTGGAAACAATGGAGGTCAAGTGGATGGAGGCCATTGGTGGAATCTTTCCAAAGTTGTCAAGGCAAGATCAATCTCTTTGTCTAATGACCAAGATGGTGGTATGGGATTTGTACTACCCGATTCTTGTGAACGTAGAAGGAGTTCAAGAGTCATTGTTACTCCAAAAAGGTTCCGTGAATGATTATTTTTTTTTATCCTTGTTCTTCCTTTTGTTGTTATTTTCGCTTGTTCTCTTTTGCTTCCCTGTCTTGTTTCCCTTTCTATTTTTCACATTTTGTGTTTTGCAGGAGAAGGGGAGGTATGTAGTATTCTAAGTTCCTATCTTGTTAATGGTGATGTCATAGTGTTTGTGCATGCTGAGAATGTTGTTGTTCAAAGCTGGAAATGTAACCGTTACTTCTATGCTACTGCTGAACCTGGCAAGTGATCATCTACAGAAGTTTAGTTATCTACAATAAATCTTACTTCAACTTGACCGTGTTGGTGTTAATTACTACAACGCCGTATAAATTTAGGTGTCTGCTTGAAATGGTAAGTTCAGTCTGTCAAGCTTAAAGGACTTCATGTTCTTGTGATTGTAGTATGTCTCTACTTGTACATGTATTTTCACACGTGTTATGCATCTCAAGCTGCTAGACGTATAACAGAAAGGTATACATCTATTTGTATGTTTCTTTTATATATGATGCCACAAGCAAAAGGTACAGACACATGCATGCATGCTTTCAGGAATATGGTGAGAGTTACAACAGACACACGCGAAGGGTTGCTGATTTATATTTGGCTAGGCGAAACACTCTGAGTAGTGGCAAAATAGTGAAGCTGCAGCACAAAAGTGAGGTTTAAGACATCTTGTCAGAGGGATTAGTGATTAGGCTACTTGGTATGGGACTGTAGAAAGGTACAGTTGAAGTACGCCGCACAAATTTAGGTGTCTGCTTGAAATGGGAAGAGCAGTGTGTCAAGTTTAAAGGACTTCATGGTCTTGTGATTGAGGTATGTCTCTACTTGTACATGTATTTCCACATGTGTTATGCATCTCAAGATGCTAGACGTATAAAAGAAAGGTATACATCTATTTGTGTGTTTCTTTTATACATGATGCCACTAGCAAAACGTACAGATACATGCATGCATGCTTTCAGGATTATGGTGAGACTTAAAACAGAGACATGCGAAGCATTGCTGCTTTATATTTGGCTAGGCCCAACACTCTGCGTAGTCTGTGAATAGTAAAGTTGCAAGAGAAAGGTGAGGTTTTAGACATGTTGGCAGAGGGATTACTGATTAGGCGACTTTGTATGAGTCTGAGGAAAAGTACACTTGAAGTACGCCACATAAATGTAGATGTCTGCTTGAAATGGTAAATTCAGTCTGTCAAGTTTAAAGGACTTCATGGTCTTGTGACTGAGGTATGTCTCTACTTGTACATGTATTTTCACAAGTGTTATGCATCTAAAGATGCTAGACGTATAAAAGACAGGTAGACATCGATTCGTATGTTTCTTTTATATATGATGTCACTAGCAAAAGGTACAGACACATGCATGCATGCTTTCAGGAATATGGTGAGAGTTACTGCAGACACATACGGAGGGTTGCTGCTTTACATTTGGCTAGGCCCAACACTCTGAGTAGTCGCAGAATTTTGAAGCTGCAGCACAAAAGTGAGGTTTTAGACGTGTTGGCAGAGGGATTAGTCATTAGGCTTCTTCGTTTGAGTCTGTGGAAAGGTACACTTGAAGTACACCACATAGATTTAGGTGTGTGCTTGAAGTACGAAGAGCTGTCTGTCAAGTTTAAAGGACTTCATGGTCTTGTGATTGAGGTATGTCTCTACTTGCAGAGCTATTTTCACACGTGTTATGCATCTCAAGATGCTAGACGTATAAAAGAAAGGTATAAATCTATTTGTATATTTCTTTTATATATGATGCCACAAGCAAAAGGTACAGACATATGCATGCATGTTTTCGGGAATATGGTGAGAGTTACAACAGACACATGCAAAGGGTAGCTGATTTATATTTGGCTAGGCCAAACACTCTGAGTAGTCGCAAAATAGTGAAGCTGCAGCACAAAAGTGAGGTTTAAGACATCTTGTCAGAGGGATTAGTGATTGGGCTACTTCGTATGAGACTGTGGAAAGGTACAGTTGAAGTACGCCGCACAAATTTAGGCGTCTGCTTGAAATGGGAAGAGCAGTCTGTCAAGTTTAAAGGACTTCATGGTCTTGTGATTGAGGTATGTCTCTACTTGTACATGTATTTTCACACGTGTTATGCATCTCAAGATGCTAGGCGTATAAAAGAAAGGTATACATCTATTTGTGTGTTTCTCTTATACATGATGCCACTAACAAAACGTACAGACACATGCATGCATGCTTTCAGGATTATGGTGAGACTTGAAACAGAGACATGCGAAGCATTGCTGCTTTATATTTGGCTAGGCCCAACACCCTGAGTAGTCAGTGAATAGTAAAGTTGCAAGAGAAAGGTTAGGTTTTAGACATGTTGGCAGAGGGATTACTGATTAGGCGACTTCGGGTGAGTCTGTTGAAAAGTACACTTGAAGTACGCCACATAAATGTAGATTTCTGCTTGAAATGGTGAGTTCACTCTGTCAAGTTTAAAGGACTTCATGGTCTTGTGATTGTAGTATGTCTCTACTTGTACATGTATTTTCACACATGTTATACATCTCAAGATGCTAGACGTATAAAAGAAAGGTATACATCTATTTGTATGTTTCTTTTATATATGATGCCACAAGGAAAAGGTACAGACACATGCATGCATGCTTTCAGGAATATGGTGAGAGTTACAACAGACACATGCGTAGGGTTGCTGATTTATATTTGGCTACGCCAAACACTCTGAGCAGTCGCAAAATAGTGAAGCTGCAGCACAAAAGCGAGGTTTAAGACGTCTTGTCAGAGGGATTAGTGATTAGGCTACTTCGTATGAGACTGTGGAAAGGTACAGTTGAAGTACGCCGCACAAATTTAGGTTTCTGCTTGAAATGGAAAAGCAGTCTGTCAAGTTTAAAGGACTTCATGGTCTTGTGATTGAGGTATGTCTCTACTTGTACATGTATTTTCACACTTGTTATGCATCTCAAGATGCTAGACGTATAAAAGAAAGGTATACATCTATTTGTGTGTTTCTTTTATACATGATGCCACTAGCAAAACGTACAGACACATGCATGCATGCTTTCAGGATTATGGTGAGACTTAAAACAGAGACATGCGAAGCATAGCTGCTTTATATTTGGCTAGGCCCAACACTCTGAGTAGTCCGTGAATAGTAAAGTTGCAAGAGGAAGGTGAGGTTTTAGACATGTTGGCAGAGGGATTACTGATTAGGCCTTCGTATGAGTCTGTGGAAAAGTACACTTGAAGTACGCCACATAAATGTAGGTGTCTGCTTGAAATGGGAAGAGAAGTCTGTCAAGTTTAAAGGACTTCAGGGTCTTGTGACTGAGGTATGTCTCTACTTGTACATGTATTTTCAAACGTGTTATGCACCTTTTTTTTTTTTTTTAAGTTTTTTATTGAAAAAAATTATAAATCATGGCTAATTCAATGTCAAGAGACAAAATACATAAATAGATATACACATAAATAAAAAAGCGAACATAAACAGACTAAGTACTATACACAAGTGAAGTTACTTTTGGTGTAACACTGTAAAGGAACAGGGGAGACATACTAGGAAGAAATAACAGATTTATACAAACAACTTCTCCCTGAACACCCCACTATAGACCAGCTTCACTCAATCCATTTAGAAATGGGTGCCCAGGTTTTTATCCCAAGTTCCCGTCTTTTACGTCCTTTTAGTCTATTCACAGAAGATTCCATGTTGTACGTAGCTAACATCTTTGCCCTCCACATTAAAAAAGTGGGAGGATCAATACTGATCCACTGCGAGGTGATACACAATCGCACAATAGCCATCGCAATGAATACAAATCTCAGCACAGATCTTGCTCTTATATTTCCTCCCATGTTAGACTCAACGCCCAAGATGACAAGTTCTGCTGTTGCTACAAACGGGATCCCCAAAGTTGTATTAAAGAAAAATTCAAGCTGCTGAAAAAATTGAGCTAAATAAGGGCATGAGTAGAACATATGAATAGTATCCGCTGCAGCTAAACCACACCTACTACATTTACCTCCTAGAAACTCAGCAGAATGGCCTTATGGGAGTTGTAGTTTCCCAGGATAAAGTCCTAGAGGTAGCAGGAATGAATCATGTAGATGGGAGTCACACTGCCCAAAGAGCTGATGAATTGCAAAAGGGTGAAACGGAACTACAAGGTGCCATGAAAGACGGAGATATAGGGGAGAAGTTTTATTCCCTGTCAGATCAATCAAATTCCTCAGCGGATGAAAGCCTCGGGGAAGAAATCGGCAGGAGAAGATAGTGATGTCAGTAGTTTACGTTGGGAAGAGGAAGAATCTCAAAATAAACCCTTTCACACTTCAGGTACTGTCCGCAAGCAAAGAGACCGTACAGATACTTCTCCTGTCAATTCTCTGGGGGGAGCCGGCACAATGCTCTGGGACTATTCTTACTCCCCAAACCTAGAAGGGGCCAAGGCAACAAATGGAGAGACAGGAGACACAGGAAAAGAATTCATGAGGCCCAACTCTGGGAGTCCTGAAGAAATTACGCTATCTACCATTTATCAATCAATAATGGCCCACCGTGAGGAGACTCATTTGGAAAGTCTGCGTAATCAAGGGGCATGCCGAAAACTACAAAATTCAATTCGTAAGGTCGCAAAAACCTGCTCAGAGTTTGCGGCTAGGATCGGTGAAGCCGAAACAAGGATTTCCACGTTAGAGGATGAGTTGGTCAGCCAGAGAGCTATAACTGAATCCTTTAAATCCTTGAAGGAGGACACTGTATGGAAGCTGACCGACCTCGAAAATCGAGCTAGGAGGAACAATTTGCGAATTTTAGGGATACCGGAAGGGAAAGAAGGGTCTGATATGCGCCAATTCCTGATTGAACTCTTTGAGGAAGCCTTCCCGGAGCTACAGTGGGATTGGAAAATAGAACTACAGAGAGCCCATCGGTTCCCTTTTCAACAGAAAAAAACGGGCCAAGGGAGTGAAAGACCACGAGCTATCCCTATCTGTTTAAATAACTTCTTGGCCCGCGAAGCTTTGTATGATCTGGCTAGGCCAGATAGAAAAAGAAGGGGGAAAGGATGTGATTTTTTTGTGAGGCCAGATTTTTGCCCTGTCACAGTTGAGAAAAGATGGCAGCTACACAGACACATGCGAAGGGTAGCTGATTTATATTTGGCTAGGCCAAACACTCTGAGTAGTCGCTGAATAGTGAAGCTGCAGCACAAAAGTGAGGTTTAAAACATGTTGGCAGAGGGATTAGTGATTAGGCTACTTCGCATGAAACTATGGAAAGGTATACTTGAAGTACGCCGCATAAATTTAGGTGTCTGCTTGAAATGTGAAATGCAGGCCGTCAAGTTTAAAGGACTTCATGGTCTTGTGACTGAGGTATGTCTCTACTTGTAAATGTATTTTCACATGTGCTATGCATCTGAAGATGATAGACGTATAAAACACAGGTATACTTCTATTTGTATGTTTCTTTTTATATGATGCCACTAACAAAAGGTACAGACACATGCATGCATGCTTTCAGGAATCTAGTGAGAGTTACAACAGACACATGCAAAGTGTTGCTGATTTATATTTGGCTAGGCCCAACACTCTGAGTGGTCTGCAGCACAAAAAAGGTTTAAAGCATGTTGGCACGGGGATTAGTGATTACGCTAATTCGTATTAGTATGTGGAAAGGTACACTTGAAGTACGCCGTATTAGATTATACTCGTTGATGCTCTCGTAATGCCATGGATAAGTTAGCATTCTCTGTGCCATTTTCTTTTTCAGACTCCATTTTGTGTGAGGTTCGAAACTAATCCTTCCCTGTTTCGAGAAATACCCTTTGCTAAGTTTTGTTTCTGCAACAAAGAACTGTTAATGTCAGCGCATAGCTTTCCCTCTCGGTCGAGGCCCTCTCCCACCTGTCTAGCAGTTTGATCGCAGCGCTGGGTGGAACGGCCTTGAAAATGTTCTAAATATTGCAAGATACGAGATTAGAAGTTTTTTCTCTCTACGCTGTTCATCCACATCTGTTGCGAAAATTCCACTGTGGGCGTGTTATTAGTTGACCATGTAATGCATATAATGTATCTTTATGCTTACAGTTCCTCAGTTCCCTCTGTAGTACTCTTACTAGACTGTGCAGACGGAGTCCCGCTCTGAGTGTATACTAATAAACAATTATTGGTGTATATTCTCCACTGTTTCACGGACTCTTCATTCGGTATGGAAGGCTGAGAGGTGGTCTGTGGTGACCCGGGTGGCCCTAAGCGGGTCACTTCCTTCATTTGGCACCCGAACAGGGACTCCATCGTGGCATGACCCATCCATTTTCCACAAAATGAGAGGACGAGAACATCACCAGGTCGGAGAGACGGCTCGGGGATCCCTGCACGAAGAGATACGTTTCTCGCAGCTGCTGCCTCTGTCCCACCAGAGGGTGCCTCGCCCAGCAGTCATCCCGACTGGAGTCCTGAACGGCGAACCCGTGATCTGACTGTTTGGTCCAAAGAGTCGGCAGTGGAGAACTGGTCTATCTGTGCGCCTGACACCAGGTGAGTCTGTTTCAATTTATGTGGATGTGGTACCACTGTAAATTGGTTTTCTTTCAGTCTAAGAGCTTTTTTGGTGAAAAGTGTTTGCAGATACTTTGCCAGGTAAAATAACGACTTTGTTTTTCTTTTCTTTGCAATGCCTGGTTTTAGTAAAATTCAGAGTTTGTGTTGTGGTTGTTGTTCTGCAGATGCACAGTTGGCAGAATCCCAGCCTGCACCTCCTGACGGCAGTCCAAATTTTGATATGTATATAAAACATGGCCTTGGCCCTATTATGTTTAGTACGTTATGGCACAAATATACTAGGGACAATGCAGCGTCACATTGGCCTTTGACAGGCTTGGATGAACATAAGATGGGATTTCTTCAAGAACAGTTGTTTAAAAGACGCAGTAGACAGTCCATGTTTGACTCCCTTCGTACTTGGCAGAAGGAGGCCAAACAGAGGCGATTAAAAATGGAAAAGGATGCTAGAAAGCAAGGTATGCATACCCGTACACAGAAGGCTATTGCTTATGATAAGGAGAAGCAGAAAACAGGGATAGAATGTGCGAACAGGAGATTTTGGTTGCATATTGATAAGTCCTATATGGCTCAGGAGGACAGGGATACTTTTATGGAGACCCTAATAGATGCCCGACCTCACCACCATATGTCCCAGAACGGATATTCCCTGTTGTTCCCCATCAGCAACAGCAACCTGCACAAGGTGTACCAGTCTCTACAGATTTCACACCTACCGCCCCTGTTAACGTATCCCCTACTTCTTCTCTTTCATTACAATCTCTGAGTGCCGCAATACCTGTTACTCCCGTTCCAGTCATTCATCCTCCATTGTCACTAATAACTGACACACCAGTGCGCGGTCCGGAAGATAGAGATTTGACTGGATTCAGAGAACGGTTAGGTCTGTTAATGTAATCTGGAGTGGGGGAGGAAGAGAAGAAAGTAATAGCGGACCAGGCAATACGGTGGGCTCGCAACTCAATTTACAGTCTCGAGGATATCTGGCAGGTAATGCGAGACTTTGACTCTTTTCTGCAGCAACATGCCCTTAAAGACTTGTCCTCCACCCTAATTGACCTCTGGCGCACACACATTGAAATGGAAGCACCTCAAAAACTATTTGATATTAATGAAGGCACTTATATGAATAACTTGGAGCTGACCTCTCTATATAGGAATGTTTCAACACTACTGACTTATAGAGGTAGACTGCATGATAAGAGTCCACTAAAATAACTCAATTCCCAATGCGAAAGGTCCACCCCGTTTATCACCCAGAAATTCCTGAAGTGGTGGATCAACATGGAGCGGTTACCAGACCGGCTGTGGCTGCCCGTTTTCCAATTGTGGTGAGAATTTGATGGGCTTGGATCTACTAAAGAAGTTGCATGCTACCATATGTTGTTCGCCTGATGGTGTCTATATTATCATGGGCCCGGACGTGGGTACCAGACAATGTCTATCTAAGGATGCTCGCCTTCCACCTGAATTTAATCAAGTACCACCCACGTTATGGGCCACTGGTGACACTGATGTAGGCTTGTTCCATATACCCCCAGTTTCTATACGGGTTAAGGACAATGTCATAATGCCCCACATTCCTCAGTATAAAATACCGGCTATGAATTGACATTGTTTGCTAAGCATATCACGATTAAAAGATGTGCCTCTCTGAATCCAGACACGTTACTACCCCTCCCTTTCGAGAAAGATGCAGTCGACAAACATGACTGTATTTTCCGAACAGAGGAAGAGACAAAAGGACGGGTAGACTTGACTGATGTTCCCCTATCTGATCCCCAGGGAGAACTATATGTTGATGGCTCTTCTTTCAAATTACCAGATGGCACCACCACTGCAGCTTATGCTATCACTACATTGCGTACAGTAGTCGAGACATCACAGGTCCCCTATCAATCCGGACAGGCAGCAGAACATGTTGCCCTTATACGAGCTTGTGAATTGAGCGAGGGGTTAGTTGTCAATATTTACACAGACAGTCAGTATGCATTCGGGGTTGCACACAATTTTGGGTGACTGTGGGCAGAGAGAGGGTTCCTTACCTCCCAAGGTACTAAGATACAACATGGACATCTGATATTACAATTGTTATCTGCTCTAAGACTTCCTAAGAAAATGGCTATTGTGAAGTGTAGTGCCCACAAGAAAGTGACAGATGACGTAGGTAGAGGGATTGTGTTCGCAGATCAGACAGCCAAGGAAACAGCTTAGACTAAGTTGAAGACAATGTTTGTTGCAGGCCCAGCTAGATGGGTTCCCGAGAATGCCATGAAAGAGATACAAAGTGAGGACACAATAGAAAAATTAGTGGTGTGGCAAGAGAGTACAGCACGTTTAGATGACAAAGGGTGTTGGATTGATTTGTCTGGAAAACAGAAAATGATGTTACCCGATGCATATGTACTCCCTGTGGTAACTATGGCTCATGGTCCAGCTCATATCAGTGAAAAAGGTATTTGTAAATTATTGGCCCCGGTTTGGTGTAATGATAATATTTCCAAGACCGCTACACATTTAATGAAAAATTGCATGATTTGCATGGGGCGCAATCCAGGAAAAGGTACCCCTACAACATCTGGTAACTTTGCACCACCTACATTTCTCTTTGAAGTAATCCAGATGGACTTTATTGAGCTAGAACGTTGTAGCAATCTCAAGTATGCCCTATGATTATATGCACGTTCAGTAAATGGGTAGAGGCTCACCCCACTGAAGACAATACGGCCTCTACACCTACGAAGGTTCTCATTAAAGAGTACTTCCCACGATTTGGAATGCCCAGAATTATCTGGAGTGATAACGGGTCTCATTTTAATGGGAAAGTGATTAGGCTAATATGTGAAGGCTTGCATATTAAGCAGAAGTTCCATGCCGCCAATCACTCACAGTCAGCGGGTCTTGTCGAGAAGTATAATGGAACATTAAAAATGAAATTGGCAAACATTCAAGAGACAACAGGGTTGAGATAGCCAGATGCTCTTACGTTGGCTCTTTTGTCAACTAGGACTACAGCACATTCTAGAACTGGCTTATCACCCTACGAAGTAGTTTTCGGCCACCCAGCAAATGTCTGGGGTGTCCCAAGGCTGAAAAAATACTCGGACATCGAATATCCTGTATTGCTTGATTATCTTGGACAATTGACAGAAAGTTTGCGTTCTATTCACCAACAGGTGCAAGACTCCTTACCTCCTAAACCAGAGGGACCTGGCCACAGCATCCAACCTGGGGACTTTTTCCTGATGAAGAATTTTCAGAGGAAGAAGAATTTGGAACCCAGGTGGAAAGATCCGGAGCAAGTTCTTCTGGCTACACAGATGGCTGTAAAGGTTGCTGGTCGAAAGAATTTAGTCCATGCTACCCATTGCAAAAGAATACCTTTGCCGTTGCCTTATGATCAGTGGGTCAGGGAGGGCATAGGAGACGTTGAATGTGAACAGGTGCCCAGATTCTTGCCCTTTTGCGAGGCAAAGCTGGTTTGGACGCAAACTGACAGAGAGAACGACAATGTTTTGAATGAGGCTGTCCCACCAGAAATACGAGCTATCCAGGAGCCTCTGTTCAGTGATCACACAGTGCCTGGATCTGCCAGGTACAACTTACGTCCTTGGCTGAGAACCACCGAGTCAAAGCAAAAAAAAGACTAGGGATGGACTGCATAAGGTAGGAAAGTACTGAGTAGCAGTACCAACGAGGGAGTGGAATCAATGAAAGTTGCATCTGTTTTGCTCTTGTTGTTTGAGCATTAGTCAGGAAAGTATACTCTGAAAGTGATGGAGCAGGGTTTTGAGAAAATAAAACCTGCTCGGATTGAACCCTCAGTAACATTCATTAACAGTGTGCTGTGAAAATATTATTAAAAAACGCTAAAGCAAGGGGAAATACTTTTGCGCATGCGTGTACTAATGCATGAAAACTAGGCCGCAGGAGCTTTGATAAAAAGACTAATGCTGCTTTTGTGCACGTTAATAATAGTTGCTAGGGGAATAACATGGGTTGTGCATGGGTTAGTGCAATGCTGGGATGGTGTGCAATGATTTTAGATTTAGATTTATTGAATTAGCACAGTTAATTAAAACCATTGCAATAAAATGTCTCCGTAGCATCTTTACCACATTAAAAACAAAGTGAAGCATACCATCGAATTCGTAACACATATTTCTAACAGGGCAATCTTATAATTACTATTATGATCACAGTACATGCTTCAAAATCAAGGATAAAATGAGCCTTATGGCTTAATTTGGTGAAGAGACACTAGGGCAAAGTGCAAAAATAGTCTGTGATGAGTTTTTGGGAAGGAGGGACCGGTTGGGCAGAGGCAGGAGAGGGAGAGACCAGGTTGTCCAAGAGTCTCACATATTTTCCGGACCTTGCAAGCGCTTGAATATCTGAAGAAGTAAAACAGAGAGCAGATGCCTCCCAACATGTGCTGATGCCCCTTTTTAGATATAATTGTTTTAGGAGAAGTCTTCTAGGAAGGTCAAGAGCGAGACAACAGCACAGAAGATGCAGCCATGATTCAGACCTGTAATTGCACAGTCTACAAGCCCCCTCCTCACCAGTTGGAGCCCATCGGTTGAAGGCAGTGGAGCGCAGACCTAGAAGCCGCATAAACATTATATTTTTGCGGGCCACTGCGTTCAGACTATCAAAAAGGTAAGGTTGTGGTACCCCAGGGAAGTATGAATCGTTCAAGGGGAGCAGGATAGTTGACGTTTTTAAGATCCGAATGTCCATCTGGTAGGAGATTTGTCTAACCTGCTTGTTGATAACCCTTTTCCAGACTGTGTATGGAATAGAGTCTGCAGTTAGTGATGTTTCGTCAATATATAGCATTCTTATGGCTTTTACAATTTGACAGTTCCATTGATACCCAGAGCTGGCAAGAGTTTCTTTTAACCGGGCTTTAAGCGTATTATCTGCAGCTTTTAATGCCCTTATGGTGTGCAATGATATTACATTTCATGAAAATAATAAATGTTTGTGTTTGTTTTCTGTAGAAAAGCAAGCATGGGCCTACACTTCTGCATGCCAGTCTGGGGTTAATATTTGCTAGAGAAATTAAATGAATAAAAGTGGGCTTCGAATGAGAAGAGAGAAAGCAAAGGCATGAAAACGACCTCCATGGTGTGCTGACTGACTGCCAAGCTTCGGAAAAGAAATTACAATATCGGTGGAAGCAAACACTTTCCTTCACGAGATGGCAGAAGCAAACAATGGAAGCACAGATATTCGCAACATGTGGTGAACTGCAGGAAATATTTACTATGATTGTGTTCAAAGTTGTTTCCTGGGAAGAATCTGTCATAATGCTGAATGTTTAAGACAAAGGGACATTGAATGAACTGGTCATGATGAGAGTGGTGTGACAGAACACCCCCATTCTTAGCCAATGAGAGACGGAGTTTGTTCTCATATTGAAACATATGTGAGTTGGACATTTAGGTTTTAGGGTATAATTGAAAGTTCCCGGGGGTGTGGTTTAGGTCGGCTGGTGTTTAGGTAGCGGGAGATCGTCGCTGTCGACGGTTTGCTGTTTCCAGATAGAGGCCTACCTGTTTCCTGACTCCTGACTTAATCTTTGCCACTCGACTCTTCTCGAGGGCCTTGCTGCCCTTTTTGGCCAGAGGGTAGATTTCCCTGATTCTTACTTGGGTTAGTATAAATGATAACTCTGAATTTGCATATTCATTTGCAAATGTATTTTGTCTCTGAAACTTTTCTCTCTTCGCCTATCCACTCCTTCAATGCACTGTTTATTTGACATGAGTTTGATTTAATTCATTGCTAATATTTTTTTCTCCGTGATAATTTGTGTCTTTGCATTGTGTGACTGTACTTAATGAGCATTTATTTCACATTATTTACGATAAACATTATAAATTATACACACTGAGTCTGTTATTATTTAGTAGTATAGATGAGTACATAATTATTACTATCAACTTTTCAACTATAGGTCTGTCGCCACAATTATATAAAGAGAAATGCAGGTTCGATAGTGTTCTACGGTAAGTTAGGTATAAACTTGCATCACACTGAACCCCAGCGTGAAGGGATTAGTTGGGTTGTGTTAATGGGCCTATGTTTATGAAAAATGATCGATCCTTGAACGTTGGATCAGTTTTGGTAGCAGAGGATGGCTAATTATTGATTAGTTTGGTAATAATTATTGATTATTGTTTATTAACATGAAAAGTTAGTGTCTTTGTTTTATGTTGTCTGGAAGTACGGGTACGGAGTTACCTAAGATCCCGGGATAATGTTATTTTAGCCTATGTGGCAGAGGAATAGTGTGGAAAAGTATCACACTGCAGAAGTACTTTGTCTGTTGTCGTAATATCGAACAGCGAAAGGCTGTTGATGTTATTTTAGGGACTTATTTGATCGAAAGAAGATTGCATGAAATAGGGAAAGGTCCACTTCCGAAACTCTGGCCTTACATCCCCAAAGAAGTACTGAGACCTCTTTCTGAAAGGAAAGTCCTCTTCCGAAACTTTGGCTAGTATCCCTAGAGGAGTACCAAGTCTTCCTTTAACTTGATTGAGAGTAGAGTAGCGCTGTTCGTTATTTTACTAGAAGTGAAAAAATCTCTTTTTGAAAGGTGAAACTATCTCTTTTATTGGTGGAGCAGACAAAGTAGCATTGTTTTGTGTTGTTTCTAACAAGAATTTAGTTGAAGAAAACCTAGAAATACATTGCTGTGTTATTTTGTAAAGGGAGGGTCAGTAGCAGGAGTAATACTGACGTCACAATAAACCGCGCTGGTATTGGACAGGCAGCGGGCGCGTAGTGAGCTGTGATTGTTTGGTTGCTGTGAGCTGCGTTGCTATTGGTTAGAATAGTGGATACGTAGTGAGCCATGATTGGTTGGTTGGTGTGAGTCGCGCTGGTATTGGACGAGCGTTAGCAAATAGAATAAGCAGAAATACAGAAGGATTTTATTTTGTTTTCTGAGATATTCAGCGTAAAAAGAGTTGAAAAAATATAGATGGTAAAAAGAATAAAAGATTTCTTTAAAAAGGACAAGCCGATAGTTACCAGGGAGGGACTTCCTATACCTCCTCCGAGAACACCCGCTTCTTTCATGAGGTTGGAACGTGGGTATCATACCTGTACATGGTTAGAGAACTGGATGAGTTATACAGAAGATGATGGAGTTTTAGCTTTTCCGGAGCATGGTATATTTAATGTAAGGATTTTGGAGAACTTGAGAGGATGAATAAATTCATTAAAACTAAATCCTAGACCTATGCAGTATGAAGCGCTTGAGGAATGGGAACATGAGGCTTATAAAAGGGAGAGAGAGACAAGAATGGAATAAAATACAGGAACATAACATCGAGGCATTCTGAGGCTAGATGGGATGATCAAATGAAAAGATGGAGGAGAGATGTAAGTGCAGATGGATTATATCAAGTAATAGTTGCTGAAGATCAGACTGGAGGCAAATGTAAAGAGAAAAGGAATAACCCAGAGACTTCAGAACTGGATATAGATCCGAATGAAATAGATGATGAGCTAATAGATGAAATATTGTTAAAGAGACCTCCACCATATCAAGAAAGTTCAGGGGAAACAATTCCAAATGCACCACTAATTGAAATACAAGTTCCTCAGGTTCCACAAACTCCGCAAGCTCCACAAGCTTCACAGGTTACACAAGTTCCGCTAGCTTCACAAGTTTCATCAGGTACTCAAGTGTTACAAGAGAATGAGATTGACATGTTGAATAAAGCAAGGGAGGAGTTGACTCAGAGAATTAGTCAAATGAGTCTGAATGCAGAAGCATTATCGGTACCAGTAACAATTGGTCCTATATTTCCATTGTATGGTGAGAGTCAGAATATATCGAGAGTGCATGCATTGACAAATCCCATGAATAATGCCAGAAATGTTAGTGGATTGGAGCCAGTTGAGATGAATACTTCATTGATTGACCTTCCAGTTAGTGAAAACGTGACTGAAACACCCAAGAGAAGTGTACAGATGGATCCTAGAAAGATAGTACAAGATGTCAGAGGAACGACTCCAGTGTCAGGGAGTTCAGTGGGTCCTTCACCAGAGGAGTTAGATGACTGGATACGAGGAATGGAAAATAATAAGTCTCAATTGAGAATAGATGTAGGTAGATTGAGAGTGGATCTGGAAGAAATGATTATTGGTACAATAAGTTTAGAGAGATTGAGTAAGTACCGAGATGAAGAGTTGTTGTTTTTGTGTAAGAATATAACATGGAAAGCAAAGAATCTACATGAGAAGTTGGCAGAAGCTGCACAAGAATATGGAGTGGACATAGAGAAGTCTAAAGTTTTACAGAAAACGTATAGACTGGATTTTACTGATAAAGAATTTGGAGAGTTTGAATACATCTGGTAAACGACTGCAAATAAAAGAATTAATGAATACTTTGAAGAAATGGTGGTGAATTAGAACAATGGAAAGGTAGATGGGCAAAAAGAAGGAAGAAATGCTTGCTAGTAAAAATGCGTCTTTATTTCCATTAAGGGAAACAGGACAGGCTGAAATGGTATGTCCAATGAGAGAAGTTCCAGGTGGTGGATATGTTCATGGTCCTTGGTCAAGACAGGATATATTATCCTTTACGAATGACTTTCCCAGGTTGAGGGAGAAACCTGTTGAGTGGTACAAACAAGTAGAGAGGTTTGTAAAAGTTTCAAAAGTTTTGTTGAAAGATTTAGATGGCTTGTTTGAGATTGTAGTTCCAGATGACTTATGGACTGAGTGTAAAATTACTGTTGATTGGCCTAAGGAAGAATATCCTAGAGATGTGAAAACAGGAGCACCTTCAGAAGAGGTGATGAAAAAATATAATCAAGTAATCACTTTTCTGAAAAGTAAGATTTCTCCAAAAGAAACAGATTGGGTTAAAATTGACAGGACAACACAGGAACCTAAAGAATTGCTACATGCTTTTTATGAAAGGTTGTTACAGGTGTTTAAACAGTATAGTGGTTTTGAGAGTATAGGTGACAATGATATGGGACATTTTGTATATAGGTTTGTTTTTGGATTAAAACCCGAAATTAGTAACATGATTCAGCAACATTTAATCTGTTGGCATAGTAAAACAGTTGATGAGATTCTGAGATATGCCAAATATTGTAGTGATGATATTGAATCGAGGCATAAATAGTTGAAAGAGAAAATGATGTGGGCACAGGTGAAAGTGCAGAGCAGAAAGATGGAAATAATGGTTCTCAAACAGATTTTCAAATGAAAGGACAAAGTCAAAATGGTCAGGTATCAAATGGAGGTAGAGGTAGAGTTAAAATGAATAGAGAAGAAATGAAAAAGAAATATCCTTGTCATGCGTGCGGATAGTTTGGACATTGGAGGAATGAGTGTAGATCGTTACTGAAAAATAATGGAATGAATCAAAATTTCAATCCGCAGATGCAGAATGAGGTGGTTGTGAATCAACAACAGCAACAACAGCAGCAGGTAGTTACACCACAGACACAACAAGTACAGGTGCCTCAAGCTCCTATGCCAAAAAATGTGAATGCTCAAGTACAGACATACAGTGCGAATACTGGATTTCACGCAGGTGAACAAGTTGGTAAGAATCCAAATGTATAAGTGGTTTCACAATATTTGTTGCACTGTTCAGAGAGTGATTCAGACTCATCTCAATGACGGTGCCTGAGGGGGGAGGAAGAGTGCGTGCTTGGCGCATCTCTAGAGGTAGATCAGTCTGATCCTTTTGTTGATGGAAAAGTGGAAGGTAATGATGTTACATTCCTTGTGGACACTGGTGCTACTCGTTCTACTGTGAGAGCAGCAGGAATTCCAAACCTACCCCTCTCTGGAGAAACTATCCAAGTTGTGGGAGTCTCAAATAAATATATTAAGACTCCGATAACAAGACCAATAGAAGTTCATATTGGAAAATTCAGAGACATGCATCGGTTTGTGGTATGTGATACAAGTCCGGTGAACCTTTTAGGAAGGGACTTGTTGTGCAAGATGAATTGCACAATCTATTGTACGCCAGATGGTATTGCTTTTCAAACACCAGATGAGGATGTTGCTTTTAAAATGATGTTAGCGAAGCAAGGGACAGAAGTGAATTATTTGTATTCATTGCTTACAGAAGAGGATTTACCTGCAGAGTTGAGAAATGCAGTAAGACTTGAAATATGGGATTTTACAGGAAATGACATTGGATTGATGAAGGGTGTGGATCCTGTTAAAGTTACAGTTAAACCAGATGCAATATATCCAAAACACCTCAGTACAGGATGAGTCCTGAGATCACAGCAGGAGTGATTCCTGTATTTGATCAAATGATTGAGCAAGGTATTCTAAAAGAAATATTAAGTAGTCCTTGTAATTCACCTATTATGGGGATTAAGAAACCAAGTGGAAAATACAGAATAGTACAGGATTTGAGGAAAATTAATAAGATTGTGGTACACTGTTGTCCAATAGTGCCAAACCCAGCAGTGATTCTTTATCAAATTCCTTGTGATGCAGAATGGTACACAGTCATTGATCTGTGTCAAGCATTTTTCTCGATACCTTTACATCCGGATAGCCAATATTTATTTGCTTTCCGGTTCGGAGACCGTGTTTTGGCATGGTGCCGAGTTCCTCAAGGGTATACAGAGAGTCCTTCAATTTTTAATCAGATTTTGAAAAAGTGTTTGGAGTCATTGATCATGCCAGAAAATTCAGTGTTAGTGCAATACATTGATGACCTGCTTGTGGCATCAAAAACAAGAAAGGCCTGTGTGACAGATACAATTGCCTTACTGAATCATTTGGCAGAAGGTGGGCATAAAGTGTCACCAGTTAAATTACAGTTTTATCAAAAAGAGGTACAATATTTGGGACACAAAATTGAGAAAGGAGTTAGAAAAATAACGGAAGACCGAATCAATGTGATTTTGCAAATGAGTCCTCCTAAGACTCAAAAGGAAGTCCGAATGTTTTTGGGAATGGTTGGAAGACTGTAGACAATGGATCAGTGGGTTTTCACTGATTGCAAAACCTTTACAGAAGTTGACACATAAAGATGTGGTTGATCCAATTGAATTGGATGAAAGCTTTTATTGAATTGCGAGATAATCTTTGTCGAGCACCTGCATTGGGAATGCCGGAATACACAAAAGATTTTGCATTATTCTGTTGTGAGAAAGATGGATGTGCACTTTCAGTCTTAACACAAAAACATGGAATGGCAAGTCGTCCAGTGGCATATTTTTCTGCTACTTTGGATTCAGTGGCTGCAGCATTACCAGGCTGTTTGAAAGCAGTGGCTGCTACTTGTGTGAGCCTTGAGCAGAGTGAAGCAATTGTTATGGGACATCCAGTGAAAGTATATGTGCCACGCTCTGTTGAGATCCTTTTAACAAGAACCAGAACTCAGCATATGACGTATAGTCGGCTGACTAGATATGAAAGAGTGATTTTGGGTGCTGAAAATGTGACAGTAACGAGATGCACAACATTGAATCCAGCAACTATATTGCCGAGTTCAAGTTGTGAAGAAGTAAAGGATGAAGCAGATCATGATTGTTTGGATGTGATAGAATTGTGCACGAAACCAAGGCCTGACATAAAGGATACACCACTAGAAGAATCAGATAGTGTGATGTTTGTGGATGGATCTTGTCTGAGAGATAAAAAAGGTGTATTGAGTGCTGCTTATGCAGTATGTACAGTGTCTTTGGTTCTTGAAGCATCTTGTCTGAAGGGGGTAAATTATGCTCAAATTTCTGAACTAATTGCTTTGACAAGAGCATGTAAAATTGGCAAAAATCTGAGAGTAACCATATTCACTGATAGTCAATATGGTTTTGGGGTGGTACATGACTTTGGACAGTTGTGGATGCAACATGGATTCTTGACTTCTTCAGGATCCCCAATCCGAAACAGTAAAAATGTGAAGGATTTATTGGATGCATTACAAATGCCCAAAACTATTGCTGTGGTTAAATGTTCAGCACACAAGTCAGGAAATGTCTATGTGACAAATGGAAACAGAAATGCAGACCAAGTGGCTCGTTTCTGTGTACAAAATTCAACTTCAATCAACAGAGGGATGGAGAAAAAAGATACAAATTGCCACTTGATGTTTTGTTCTTTGGAAACATGGGAAGAAATTAGGCAGTTACAGGAGGAAGCAAATGAGGAAGAGAAAGAAATTTGGATAAAATCAGGATGTAAAAAGAGAGCAGAAGATGAAGTGTGGGTAGATGTTGATGGAAGACCAGTAATGCCAGATTGTTTACTTTCTCAAATGGCAAGGATGTACCATGGAATTGTGCATGTTGGAAGAGATGCTATGATCAGACTCTTCAAGCAGTCATGGTATAATCCAAAATTCAGGGTCATTGCAGAGAGTCTATGCCAGAGGTTTATAGTCTGCCAGCAGCAAAATCCAGGTAGAAAGACAGTTATTAGTTGGGGTCGAATTGGAAAAGCAGCACGACAATTTACCAGGCTACAGTTAGACTTTATTGAACTTTCCCCTTTGTAATGGACTGAAATATGTGTTGGTTGTCGTTTGTTTGTTTTCTTGTTGGGTGGAAGCTTATCCAACAAGAAGGAATGAGAGCCTGACTGTTGCTAAATTACTTTTAAGAGAGATAATTCTGAGGTTTGGATTTCCAGTCTCTTTAGAAACAGATGGAGGAACTCATTTTAATAATGAAATAATTCGGATGATTTGTGCAGCATTACAGATTGAATAAAAGCTGCATTGTGCCTATCGACCAGAAGCATCAGGAGTGGTCGAGCAAATTAATGGCACTATAAATTCTAGACTGTCAAAAGTGTGTCCACCTACAACACTGAAATGGCCAGACGCTTTACCCCTGGTATTGATGAGTCTTAGAAGCATTCCTGATAAAAAGACTGGGTTGAGTCCTCACAAAATTTTGATGGGGAGAGCAATGAGACAAGCAATTGTACCAGCAAACAAACTGATGAATATTACTGATGATCTAGTGCTTGATTATTGCAAAGGATTGGCTGATCTGGTGCGTTCTGTGTCTCATCAGGTTGGAGAAATTGCAACCACAACACAGCCGGATCAAGCACATGGTTTAAGTCCAGGCGAGTGGGTTCTTGTGAAGAAACACGTGAGGAAGTCATGTTTAGAACCCAGATGGAATGGACCATACCAGATTATTTTGGTAACAACGACAGCAGTAAAGTGCGGTGGCTTGCAAAACTGGATTCATGCGAGTCATACAAGAAGAGTCCCAAGTCCACTTGAAAGACAAGAAGAAGAGCAGCAACTGGTAAAGAAAGGAAAAGAACCAGAAGCTGAAGGACAAGAAGCTATAAAATCTAGTGAGACAGATTCTGAAAAGGCTGAACATGAAGAAGAACCAAGTACAAGTCGAATAAAGTGGGCACCAGCTACTGGGTCTCAAGAGAATGCTGTTGAGAAAGAAAAAGAGAAAGTGACTGATGAAAATCAAGAGCAAGTACAACAAAGAAAAGAACTGAAGAAAAGAACTTGTGAACTTGACAACGAAGGTGAAGAAGCTGTTCAAGTTAAGAAAGCAAGAAAAGGTGATGTGTAGCCAAAAGGAGTGAAAAGACTGAAATACACTCTAGAAAAGAAAAGGCCAGATAAAATAAATGAAATATCCAGTCAAACTGAACAAAGTGATTCAGAAGAAGAATTAGTACGAAAAACAAAAAGAATAAGAATTCCGAGTAAGAAGTACACAGCTCCAGAATGGACATATGTGGTGTTGGAAGAGATTGAAAACACAAATCAAAGAGAAGAAGAAGCTGGTACTGATCAAAGTGATGAAAGCAAATTAAGACCACCTTAAAAGGAACTGTGAAAATTAAAGTGCAATAAATTCAATAAAGACTATTTTACGAGTTCCAGATGATATAAAGATGAAGAAAATATATATATTTTTTTTTAAAGTTTAAAAATAGGGGTAAAGAAGAGAGGCCTAAAGAGTAAGGATACAATGCTCTAGATGGTTTTGGATATTTCTTTTCAAGTTTTTAGAATTTTAGGGATTTTTCTTGGATTTTTTATTTTTTTATATAGTGTCTAAAATGGCAAAGGTAACAGAGGCTGGATATCAAAATCATAGTTTTAAACGTAGATGTATTAATGCTTGCTTATGTAGTGTCTTATTACTAATGTTGGTGTGGTTAACACTGATTGTTGTTGTGCCTGTTCTAATGGTGACTAATCACAAAAATATACTAATGATGTGGGAAGTGAGAATGGATTCTAGTACTAAAGAAAATCTAAACACTAATATAGAAAAGATAGAAGATGATAGTGTTTATCATCATGATAAATCAATTAATGATTTTTCGTTAAATGTTTTTACTAAATTGTTGTATGAATATGTTAACATAATGACCCCGAGATTGTTATGTGTGTATGCAATTACCATCGTCTGTCTCAGAGGGGTGACATATCATCACTTACCTTTAACATATGGTGTGTCTTGTAGTGTTTTAACAAGTCTGTTCTATGAAAGGAATAGATTGGAGTATTATTACTCTAATTTAGATTTTTTCTGAAATTCCTGTTAGGAGAGATTTGAAAATTGCTTATGGTCCTGTTTATGCGGCATACATGGGTGATTTTGTCATTAGTAACAAACCAATAGATACAATAGATGCACATAGAAACAACTTAACCTGTAAACTACGACATGAAGAAATAGAATTTATGAATATGGTAGAAGATAGAAGACGAGATTTCAAAAAGAAAGCTGCTGAGCAAAAGTCTCATGTACCTCCATGGGCTTTCAGAGAGGGTGAAGGTGTGGCGCAGCGGCCAGGGCAACTGACTCCGGTACCCGGGGGCTCATGGTTCGATCCCCGGTGCCGGCGGCAGATCAGCCCAGCACCATGTGACTCTGGGCAATAGCTCGCTTAAGCGTCCTGATGGCCCCCAGCGCCTTGACACCTTAGGGTAAATGTTCGCGCCTTACAAATACTGGACATTTACATTTGCATTTGATTACAAAAAGGGTGAGACTTACACTGCCATGACTCTAGATTTTCAACATAGAGGAAAGCTTTGTGTGTTTAGAGAAAAGACTGAACTTAATAGTTACTTCATTGGATCTAGTGAATGTCAGCATACTTTCTTGATAAAAGGAAGTTGGGTATTGAAAGGAGGAACTGATCTTGTTTTCCCGGGAATTTATTATGTGTGTGGTAAGAATGCCTATTATAGGTTACCTGTAGATTGGTATGGATGTTGTTATTTAGGCATAGTGTTTCCAAAAGTGTACCATGTAGATAAGAATAATAGGGTTAATGAAATAAAACAGGGATTAACATGTAATAAGAGAGGAGCGAGTTATTCTGAAATAATAGGGGATATTTTTGGAGCACTGATACCTTCAGTTTGAGTCATTCTGAATTCAAATAAAATTAGAAAATTGTCCACAGTGGTTGATCGTTTATCAACAGATACTGCTGGTGGGTTCTTAATGATTGATACTGAAATGGTTGCAATTAGATCAATGGTTTTGCAAAATCGACTTGCCCTTGATATATTATTGGCAAAAGAGGGTGGAGTCTGTAGTATGTTGAAAATGAAACAATGCTGTACTTATATCCCTGATAAGAGTAAAAATCTTGAGGGGTATATTAGAAATATTACAGAACTTCATGAAGATTTGACTGAATTGAAGGTTGATGGTGCATGGGAGAAACTTGGTAAGAGTTTTTCCTCAGTGGGAAATTGGTTTTCTACTTTAGGGATTAGTTTATTAGGAAAAATATTAATACCTATTACTTCAGTAGTTGTAGTGACATTAATGATTATTTTGATTTATAAATGTTGCAAATGCAAATGTAGAAAGGAAAAGGTGTCAGATCTTAAACGTAGAGCTAGAAAAAGAGAGAGAGAAGAGATAGAATTAGAGGACATGAGAGGAAATTATTATGAGATCATGAAAGATTTAGACGGAAGAATGATAAAACAAGAAAGAAGTACAGTATTTTAGATAAGTGGCAAATTGTATTTGTTGGGTATTTTTATGATGGCTCAAAAACGCTATCAAAGGGGGGATTGATGAATCAGGGTTTTGAGAATATAAAACCTGCTCGGATTGAACCCTCAGTAACATTCATTAACAGTGTGCTATGAAAAATATTATTAAAAAACGCTAAAACAAGGGGAAAAACTTTTGGGCATGCGTGTACTAATGCATGAAAACTAGGCCGCAAGAGCTTTGATAAAAAGACTAATGCTGCTTTTGCTAGGGAATAACATGGGTTACTGCAATGCTGGGATGGTGTGCAATGAAATTACATTTCATGAAAATAATAAATGTTTGTGTTTGTTTTCTGTAGAAAAGCAAGCATGGGCCTACACTTCTGCATGCCAGTCTGGGGTTAATATTTGCTAGAGAACTTAAATGAATAAAAGTGGACTTTGAATGAGAAGAGAGAACGCAAAGGCATGAAAATGACCTTCATGGTGTGCTAACTGACTGCCAAGCTTCGGAAAAGAAATTACAATATCAGTGGAAGCGAACAACTTTCTTCACGAGATGGCAGAAGCAAACAATGGAAGCGCAGATATTTGCAACATGTGGTGAACTGCAGGAAATATTTACTATGATAGTGTTCAAAGTAGTTTCCTGGGAAGAATCTGCCGTAATGCAGAACTTTTTAAGACAAAGGGACATTGAATGAACTGGTCATGATGAGAGTGGTGTGACAGAACACCCCCATTCTTAGACAATGAAAGACGGAGTTTGTTCTAATATTGAAACATATGTGGGTTGGACATTTAGGTTTTAGGGTATAATTGAAAGTTCCCGGGGGTGTGGTTTAGGTCGGCTGGTGTTTAGGTAGCGGGAGATCGTCGCTGTCTTCGGTTTGCTGTTTCCAGATAGAGGCCTACCTGTTTCCTGATTCCTGACTTAATCTTTGCCACTCGACTCTTCTCAAGGGCCTTGCTGCCCTTTTTGGCCAGAGGGTAGATTTCCCTGATTCTTACTTGGGTTAGTATAAATGATAACTCTGAATTTGCATATTCATTTGCAAATGTATTTTGTCTCTGAAACTTTTCTCTCTTCGCCTATCCACTCCTTCAATGCACTGTTTATTTGACATGAGTTTGATTTAATTCATTGCTAATATTTTTTTCTCCGTGATAATTTGTGTCTTTGCATTGTGTGACTGTGCTTAATGAGCATTTATTTCACATTATTTACGATAAACATTATAAATTATATACACTGAGTCTGTTATTATTTAGCAGTATAGATGAGTACATAATTATTACTATCAACTTTTCAACTATAGGTCTGTCGCCACAATTATATAAAGAGAAATGCAGGTTCGATAGTGTTCTATGGTAAGTTAGGTATAAACTTGCATCACACTGAACCCCAGCGTGAAGGGATTAGTTGGGTAGTGTAAATGGGCCTATGTTTATGAAGAATTATCGATCCCTGATCGCTGGATCAAAAGTATACCACCTTTATCAGCGTGGGATAGATTAGGAAAGAGCTTAGGATAGAGCAAGCTCCACCGTCGGTGCTCAAGAGCACCAACTGATTGATGGACGATAGGACCCTGTACCAGTGAGGCTCTGACAGACACTGGGAACACTCACATTTCTTGATTCCTTTATTTCTTTTTTCCCCCTTGTTTATTATGCATCCTTTTGGTAGACAAGTTACTGAGGAGGATCAGCCAATTCGTCCTATACAACGTAGTACGATTTGGTCTATAAGAAGTAAAATTGTGTGTGTCATTGTTCTTGTAACAGCGGCAATAATAATATGTGGGGTGTCGTGGTTTCTGGAAGGTGCACATAATGTACCCATACTTAATGTAGGTGAACACATTTCCCCAAGACGCAATAAGAGGGCTGCCACACATAATGTGTTTGTAGAAACGCACCGGAGATTTTTTGGAAAAGGGACCACCTGTTATCCCACCGGATCTGTCACTAGCCTTTGGAATGCATACCCATTGTCGCTTGTTAACTACACATACACTCAGCCACCTCAGTTTGTGGAAGTAAAGGGAATGTTCGGATTTGGTTATCCTGGACCATGTCTGTATCATCAAAAACCGCAGGGTAAGGGTTATCCGGGTTGTGATAACCATACATATTGTGATAATTTTTATTTGGAAGCACAGAATATAACACTAGTGGGTTGGCATTACAAGGAGTTGACAGTACCCCGAGAGGCTGGTTATTACCCTGCTTGTTGCCCCATACTGAACAGTACAGATACTTCTTTGTACATCAATTGTTCAGGGACAATACTGTATAAAAACACCCTTTCTCTAGTGAATAAAAAGATTCAAGCGATTCAGGAATTAATTCCAGATATGCTGCAGTGAATAATGAGGGGCCGATATATGCACATCCAGGGTTTTTCTTTCTTCCAATGGGACTTATTCCAATGTCTATAATGGTACCGATGATGTGGCTCTTGGTATGGTACTGCCTTTTGGTGTTCCATGTAAATATGCTCAGCCTAGAACAAGATGGGTAAAAAGGACACTAACAAAACAATTTTGTGAAGGGGTAACAGACTTGGAAGTGAACAGCTATAGTAATGGTATCACATTTGGATACATCCTCTCCTCTATCTTTACATTGGGTGGTACTGCCATGGCCAGGGGTGAAAGAGCTAGAACATATTTTGGATGTAAGTTACAGATTCTATCCAAATCTACAGTGGCAGCCTTGATAGACATTACTACTCAGTAAGAAAGCATGTGGGTGTATTCGGAACAGACTAGATATGCAGTGGATTTTATCTTGGCAAAGAATGGTGGAGTATGCACAATAATTGGTGACCAATGTGTTGTTGGCATAAAGAATTTGGAAAAAAATATAACACAACACATTATGGATATTGTTAGACCTGGCATCCTTGGCGTGGGTCTCCCTTCCATTTTTTCATAATGCCTCCACTGTTGTCGATATGTTTTTGCTGGACTAGATGCTCATGGGCACTTTGACACTGCTAATCAGTGCCAAAGTGCAAGTGCTCCCTATTGTAAATTGTGATGTGAATTAGTGACTCCATGTTTGGCTTATTTGAATTACTGTCAGACCCTAGTACAGTGCACTGAGTGTGCCCAGGGCTTGTAAATCAAATGCTGCTGGTGGGCTTGCAGCACTGGTTGTGCCACCCACAGAAGTAGCTTGTAAAGTGTGTCTCAGGCCTGCCATTGCAGAGCCTGTGTGCAGTCTGTGACTGCCATGTCGACTTGGTAAGTGCACCCACCTACCAGTCCCCAAACCTTCCCTTTTCTTCATATCAGACACCCCTATGGTAGGCCTACGGGCAGGGTGCATTGTAAGGATAAGGTGGGACATGCCTGGTGTGTGTGGCATGTCCTAATAGTGAATTACAGTCATTTTCGTTTTTCACTATTGCAAGGCTACCTGTTCCCCATAGGCCAGAATGGGCAGTTTGATTATAACATCTTATAATCTTTAACTGACTCAGGGAACTAGGTAGAAATTCGAGTTTAGTATGCCTGAACTCAGAATGATAAAATGCATCTCTTAGTGAAGTTGATTTTAACATTCTGTGTTTGAAAATACCACTTTTAGAAAGTAGGTATTTTCTTGCCTAACTATCCAGCCTGCCTCTGCCAGCTTGTGTATTGTGTGTCTGGTTTGTGCGTGACTGGGGGCGGCTACAGGAGACAGGGTGAGGCAGCACAGGGCTGAATAGAGAGATCTGCATCCAGAGTGGAGGGAGGAGTTGCATCTGGGTCTGAATAGGGCTGTGCCTGCCTTCCACAATGCTGGCTCCACCTCCTGCCGGGCGTCTGAGTACCCTGCCCCACATTCTGAAATGAAAAGAAGGAGACATGTACACAGAGTGCTCCAAAGCTGCACAGAACTGGTTTAAACTAGGCAAAGGCCTCTCTGCCTTCAGAGAACAAAAAGAAAAGGAGTATAAGTACTGGGGCCCAAACCCAGGAACTTTAGATCACTTTTGGGAACAAGAAGAAACCTTTGCTGAGGAGCGGAACCAAGAAGAAACTGAGGAGAGACTATCCCTAAGCTGAAGTGCTGCTTGGGGGATTGGCCTGCAGTGGTTTGCCTGACTGCCAAAGAAAGGAGAAAGGAACTTTTGTTTTTGCTGTTACTTTCATCAACTTGTGAAGGATCTCCAAGGGCTTGAGAGAGAGCTTGGCCCCTGACCGAAGTCCCAGGACCAGTGGACTTCACCAGCCTTGTGAATTGCTGCAGGAAACGCTGTTTCAGTGGCTACAGGGTTAGGGAGCTGTGACCGACTCTGACGACCGGCTCGGTGTCCTGTAAGCACCGCATCGAAGCACCGTCTCGCCCTGCAACGCACGGCCCTGGTCTCACCGACTCCGTCAATGAGCCGCTGCCTGCACCGCATCGAGGGACAACGCGTCCTGCAACGCTTCGCTACGCCGAAACGAACTGGTCCGACCGACACGGTCACTGCTGCTGAGTTCGAGTCCTGTGACCGCACCGGAGTTGGGCACCGCTCGCACGCTTCACGACGCACCGCCCGACTCGCACCGCTGTCCGGACTGATCGACGCCAGCTCCCGAATCCGGCTCCGTCGCCGCACCGTAACCTGCCAGCACTGCATCGAAGCACCGTCTCGCCCTGCAACGCACAGCCTTGGTCTCACCGACTCCGTCTCGACGACGTCAACGAGCCGCTGCCTGCACCGCATCGAGGGACAACGCGTCCTGCAACGCTTCCATTTTGCAACACAACCGCGATGAACAGCCATCCGGCTCGCACGCCCGTGCCTGCCGCTTCAAGTAAAAGGTACTGTGACCGAGTCTGTCTACGCTGTGTTGGCCCGTCTCGACGCGGTCAGCTGGATTTGTTAGACTCTGTTTGTTCTTGACATCGCCAGTAGCCGGAGGAGGCTACCGACTCGCACAGAACCTTGAATTAAGCATTTTTGATCAGAACTAAGCATTCTTGACAGTATTGTGGATTATTTTTCTCGTTTATGGTCTTGTGATAAATCTATATAAAGTATACCTATTTTTATAAATATACAACCAGTGTGGTGTCCATTTGTAGTGTTGTCACTTGATTACTGTATGTGTTCACAAATGCTTTATACACTGCCTCTGAGACTAAGCCTGTCTGCTCGTGCCAAGCTACCAAGAGGGTGAGCAGGGGTTATTTCGGGAGTGTACCTACTTTCCCTGACTAGACTCAAGGGTCCCTATTTGGACAAAGGTACCTACCTCTGCCAACTAGAGACCCCCAAATCTAACATTGGTGGTCAGCGGTGAGGATTCTGGACTTGCATTTGTGACTCATGTACAGTGATTGGTGAACACTACTTAGTGAGTGCAGACCAAAACGCAACCACATACTTTTGATAGCATTTTTTCTGGGATTTTCTATTTTTGCCACTGCCAAGTTTAAATCACCATGGATAAACCAGCATCTGTAGCATCTGTCGATTGTGATTGGGAAGAGGAGAAATTGGAATGCTACACTGTTAACCAGCTCAAGCAATTCTGCAGGAAATTCAAAGTTTCTATGGCCGGCATCTCCAGAAAGGAGGATTACCAAAAGGCGCTGAGGGCCTGGATGCAAGCTAGGAACCCCCCTGAGAATGAGGAAGGGGATGAGAATGCAGATGAGCAGCTGGAAGGGCCAGTGGGTCCAGGGGGGAAGAGAGTAGTCTCCCCAGCAGGTAGCAGTGTTTCTGCCAGAGGTCTGTCTCCAGAGGAGCTGGAAGACAGAGCCAAGAGCAGGATGCATGAGATGGAGATGGCGAAACTTAAATTGAATGTGCAGATGGAGGGTAGGAGATTAGCAATGGAAGAGAAGAGAATGCAGTTTGAGCATGAGAGGAGTTTGAGGGAGTTGGAATTGAAGGCCAAAAGTTTAGAGATTACTCCCTCTGGTGGCAGTGTACCGCCTGTGCCTGTTGAAGCTAGGGTGTATATTCCAAAAGATGTGGTTAAGGAATTTTTTAAAAATGATGACATTGGGCAGTGGTTCAAAGCCTATGAGGTAGCCATGTCTTCCCACCGGGTCCCTGAGAAGGATTGGGGAGCGGGGTTGTGGGGACGGTTCCTTAGTGAGGGGCGGGATACCTTGTTGGATTTGCCCTCTGAAGTCTATAATTCATACAGCCACATGAAAGATGCATTGATGACTAGATATGGTTTAACCCCTGAGCTTTATAGGCAGAGGTTCAGGAACTGTAAGAAGATTGAAGGCAGTACCTGGGTTGAATATGTGACCTTCTTTTGCAGAGCCTTGGATGGTTGGGTAAAGGGTAGCAAAGCGACTGATTTTCAGGCACTCTTTGATTTGATTGCCTGGGAGCACTTGTCCAGTAATTGTTTTCCTGAGCTACGCCAGCACCTGATTAATAGTAAGCTGACTAACCCTAGGCAGCTTGCTGAGGAGGCGGACCGCTGGGTGAGTACCCGGGTCCACAAGGGTCACGTGGGAGACTCCGCCAAGGGTGGCCAGGGTCCCCAGCAGAAGAGTGGGGGGGACAAGGGCAAACAGAGGGAGTTCCATAAAGGGCCCCAAAGTAGACCCCAAGGGAACCAAGGGAAAGGTTCCCAGCCTCCCCCTGAGAAGAAGCCAGTGGCCCTGACAGGCCCCCCTGTTCACCAGGGACCACTGGTGTGTTACAAGTGTGGCGCCCCTGGCCACAAGGCAAGCGATCCTCGTTGCCCTTTGCATGGAAAACCAGCACTCACTGGTGCAGTCCCCCGGCAGTTGGCTAGTGTGGTGGGTGGACAAAATATCGAAAGCACAAATATCGTCGGACACAATATCGTG
Organism: Calotriton arnoldi; assembly: GCA_963921515.1. Classification (NCBI taxonomy): domain Eukaryota; kingdom Metazoa; phylum Chordata; class Amphibia; order Caudata; family Salamandridae; genus Calotriton; species Calotriton arnoldi. The sequence goes on along the minus strand of CAWUFW010018788.1, from coordinate 101,110 downwards.
TCAAAAATATCGAGGACAAGAATATTGTGAAGGTCATTTCTTATGGGTAAGTAAAGTTTTACTATATATAACTCCACATATATGTACTTTGACGATATATATATCTTTAAGGTACGTAGATCTGTAGTTAAGAATAGTAAATTTATACCTATCTATTTGCACTTACTTACTCGATATTCTTGTCCTCGATATTTTGGACACGATATTCTGTCCACATGATATTTTGTGTTCGATATTCTGTCAGTGAACCGGCTAGTGTAGCCCTGGGGGAGGAGTGGGGTGCCCAAGGTGGGGGGGATCCCACAGTGTTTTCCCTTGTCTCCTTAGGAGACTCTGAGATGGTCCCTAGGACCCAGCTGCCTGACATCACTAAGAAATACAGGCAGTGGGTGACCATCAATGGCCATAGGGTGGAGGCTCTGAGAGACACAGGAGCCAGTGTGACAGCTGTCAAGTGTCACCTGGTGTCTAAAGAGCAGGTTATCCCTGATGCATTCTATCCGGTTGTTGCCGCTGACAACACAGAGAGTCACTGCAAGGTGGATCAGGTTCCCTTTGAGTGGGGGGTCTCGGGTACTCTTCAAGTAGCTGTGAGGCCAGCCATGCCTGTTGACTGTTTGTTAGGGAACAACTTGGAGAGCTCACCTTGGGCTAAGGTGGAGCGGAGTGCGCATTTAGAAATGTTGGGCTTGCCTGATTGGGCATGTGTGACCACCCGGTCAATGGCAGCTAAAGGTGTTCAAGAGGACCTGGAGCCTGAAAGGGAGGCCCAGGTGCCTGCCGGAGAGAGAGGAGGCAGGGGGCGCGGGAAACAGGCCCCCGAAGTTCCCACGGTCCAGGAGGAGGCAGACCCTGAGGGGGATGCCCTGGAGCCTATAGGGGAACAGGTAGCTGAACTGGGGGACCTACCTGAGCTGACCCATTGGCAGCAAGAAGGAGGACCCTCCAGGGATGAGTTCTGCGAGGAGCAGAACACATGCCCTTCTCTCGTGGGTCTGAGGCAACAGGCCGCAGACCAGGCAACAGGTGATCAGTCTGGATCACATTGGATTTACTGGGAGAATGGTCGCCTGTATTCAGAGCCTAAGGTTGCTGAGCCTGGGTCAGCCCGTGTGCTGGTGGTACCCCAGCGCTTCAGAGCCTTCCTACTGGGGTTGGCTCATGATGCACCGTTAGCAGGACATCTGGGGCAGGACAAGACCTTTGAAAGGCTTGTCACCCATTTCTATTGGCCCCAGATGCGCAGGAGTGCCGCCACTCACTGCAGGACATGTCAGACTTTCCAGGCAAGTGGAAAGAGTGGGAGGAAGCACAAGGCTCCTCTCCAGCCATTTCCTGTGGTCAGCACCCCCTTTGAACGGGTGGGTATTGACATTGTGGGGCCACTGGACCCCAAGACAGCCATGGGCAACAGGTTTATCCTGGTCTTGGTGGACCATGCCACCCGGTACCCTGAAGCCATCCCTCTGAGGACAGTGACATCCCCCGTGGTGGGACGAGCACTGATGGGAATTTTCTCACGTGTGGGGTTCCCTCAAGAGGTGGTGTCTAACAGAGGTACCAACTTCGTGTCCAAGTACATGAAGTCCCTGTGGCAGGAGTGCAGTGTAACTTACAAGTTCACCACTCCTTACCACCCTCAAGGAAATGGGCTGGTTGAGAGATTCAACCGGACCCTAAAAGGCATGATTATGGGTCTGGAAGAACCCATGAGGCGTAAATGGGACGTCCTCTTACCTTGCCTGTTGTTTGCATACCGGGAGGTGCCACAGAAGTCTCTAGTGTTCAGCCCCTTTGAGCTCCTCTATGGACACCCGGTGCGAGGACCTCTGAGTTTGGTCAAGGAAGGCTGGGCGCAATCTCCCAGGAAACCTCCCCAGGATGTATACAGTTAGATGCTGGCCTTCAGGAACCAGATTAGGCATTTCAGAGAGCTTGCTGAGGCAAATCTGGAAGCCAGCCAGGAGGGGATGAAGCGGTGGTACGACCAGAATGCCACTCTGGTCGAGCTTCAGCCTGGTCAGAAAGTGTGGGTCATGGCCCCTGTGGAGCCTTGTGCGCTCCAGGACAGGTGGATCGGCACTTTCACGGTGGTGGAGCGCAAGAGTCCAGTTACCTACTTGGTGGACTTGCAGTCTCCCAGGAACCCCTTGCGGGTCCTGCATGTGAACCGCCTAAAGCCCCACTTGGAGAGGTCCCAAGTGGGCATGCTCTTAGCTACAGATGATGGGATGGAGGAGGAGACCGAGCCTCTTCCTGACCTCCTGTCAGCCCGAGAGCAAGATGGATCAGTGGAGGGAGTAAACCTCTCTACCTCCCTCACACCTGAGCAGCAGGGTGACTGTCGCCAGATGTTGGGACAGTTCCCTGACCTGTTCTCCCTGGTTCCCAGTGTCACTCATTGGTGCGTCCATGATGTGGACACTGGGGACAGCCTTCCTGTGAAGCACAAGGCTTACAGGGTGACTGACAGGGTCAGAGCCTGCATCAAGGAGGAGGTCTCCAAGATGTTTGCGCTAGGGGTGATTGAGTCCTCTAACAGCCCTTGGGCCAGCCCAGTGGTCTTAGTTCCAAAGGCTGCCGTGCCTGGTGCCACACCAGAACTCCGGTTCTGTGTGGACTACAGGGGACTCAATTCCGTCACCACACCAGGACTGACGCCCACCCCATCCCCAGAGCTGATGAGCTCATAGATCGGTTAGGGGCTGCGCGGTACCTCAGCACATTTGACTTAATGTCTGGGTACTGGCAGATCGCCTTGACTGATGGGGCAAAAGAGAGGTCAGCATTCTCCACACCAGATGGGCACTACCAGTTCCGGGTGATGCCCTTTGGGATGAAGAATGCCCCTGCCACCTTTCAGAGGTTGGTCAACCAGGTGTTGGTTGGACTGGAGGATTTCAGTGCCGCCTACCTGGATGACATCGCAGTGTTCAGTGCCAGTTGGGAAGAACATCTGCGCCACCTCTGGGAAGTGTTGATAGGCACTGCGGAGGGCAGGCCTCACAATCAAGGCAAGTAAGTGCCAGATTGGGCAGGGTTCTGTGGTGTACTTGGGACACCAGGTTGGGAGCGGCCAGGTGGCGCCCCTCCAACCAAAAATTGATACCATTCTGGCTTGGGAGCCCCCAAGACCCAGACAGAGGTGAGAGCCTTCCTAGGACTCACCGGGTATTACAGGAGACTCGTCAAGGGGTATGGCAGCATTGTTGCCCCCTTGACAGAGCTGACTTCCAAGAAGCAGCCCAGGAAAGTGATTTGGACTGACGCCTGTCAAAAGCTTTTGACACCTTGAAGACTGCCATGTGCACGGCGCCTGTGCTCCAGGCACCCAACTTCTCCAATGAGTTCATTGTGCAGACAGACGCTTCAGAGCATGGTGTAGGGGCTGTTCTATCACAGATCAATGAGGAGGGCCTAGACCAACCTGTAGCCTTCATCAGTAGGAGGTTACTTCCCCGGGAACAGAGATGGAGTGCTATTGAGCGTGAGGCATTTGCTGTGGTCTGGGCACTGAAGAAGCTGAGACCATACCTGTTTGGGACTCACTTCCGGGTTCAGACAGACCACAGGCCCCTCAGATGGTTGATGCAGATGAGGGGTGAGAATCCAAAGCTGTTGAGGTGGTCCATTTCCCTACAGGGGATGGACTTTACGGTGGAACACCGCCCTGGTACAGAACACGCCAATGCTGATGGTCTGTCCAGATTTTTCTGCCTTAGTGATGAGAACTCCCTAGGGGTAGGATAGTTCTCCCCACATTTCAGCTGGAGGGGACACGTGTTAGACCTGGCATCCTTGGCGTGGGTCTCCCTTCCATTTTTTCATAATGCCTCCACTGTTGTCGATATGTTTTTGCTGGACTAGATGCTCATGGCCACTTTGCCACTGCTAATCAGTGCCAAAGTGCAAGTGCTCCCTATTGTAAATTGTGATGTGAATTAGTGACTCCATGTTTGGCCAGGTCTAACAGATATCATTGAGAATGTCAAGGGGATGGAAAGTGGAAATTGGAGTTGGTCTCTTTTGGGTAATTGTGGTTGGATCCTCAGGGAAATGATTTATTTTATAGCAGTATTTATATTCTATTGTATTCTCATTCAATGCCTCCCCCTTTGTTGTACCTTTTGTGCTACTGTTTTAACGCCCAAACAGAAAATATCAGCCCATGTTACCAACGCTGCTACGATGCTCCAAGTTGATATTGATGGTCTTATGAATATAGATGAGGGAATATTTGAGGACTCATCCCTCCTTGCTGTCCCAATTTCTGCTGTTGACTGTAAAGTGTGCCCATAGCTTCACCTTGATTGCATTTCTAACTTTGAGGCTCTATCCGCTTCTGATGATGTTACAGTTGCCCCGAATATGTGCCTGTTTTCCCAGAAAATGTCTTTAGCTCAAGCTAAAAGGAGGGTTTGTTAGATTATGCTCACAGAAAGAGGCAAAAGAAGTGCAGAAAGAAGCAAGAGAGGTGCAGAAAGAGGCAAGAGATGTGCAGAAAGTGGGAAGAGGGGTGCAGAATTAGGAAAGAGGGGTGCAGAAAGAAGCAACTAAGGTGCAGAAAGAGCAACAGAGGTGCAGAAAGAGTCAGGAGAGGTGGAGAAACAGGCAAGAGAAGTACATAAAGAGGCAAGAGAAGTACTGAAAGAAGCAACAGAGGTGCAGAAAGAAGCAAGAGGAGTGATGAAAGAGACAAGAGAGTTGCAGAAAGAAACAAGTGATGTGCGGAAAAAAGCAAGAGAAGTGCAAAAAGAGGCAAGTGAGGTTCAGAATGAGGCAAGAGAGGTAGCGAAAGAGGGAAGAGAGGTGCAGAAAGAGGCATGTGAGGTACAAAAACAGGCAAGAGGGATACAGAAAGAGACAAGAGAAGTGCAGAAAGAAACAACAGAGGTACAGAAAGGGGAAGTGAACTGCAGAAAGAAGCAAGAGAGGTAGAGAAAGAGGCAAGAGAGGTGCAGAAAGAGGGAAGAAGGGTGCAGAAAGAGGCAAGAGGGTGCAGAAAGAAGCAATAGAGGTATAGAAACAAGCAAGAGCAGTGCAGAAAGAAGCAACAGTGGTGCAGAGAGAGGCAAGAGGGGTGCAGAAATAGGCTAGAGAAGTGCAGAAAGAAGCAACAGAAATATAGAAAGAGGCAAGGGAAGTGCAGAAAGAGGCAAGAGCAGTACAGACAGAGGCAAGAGAAGTGCTGAAAGAAGCAACAGAGGTGCAGAAAGAGGCAAGAGAAGTACAGAAAGAGACAAGAGAGTTGCAGAAACGGGCAAAAGAAGTGCAGAAAGAGGCAAGAGAAGGGCTGAAAGAAGCAAAAGAGGTGCAGAACGAAGCCGGAGAAGTGATGAAAGAGACAAGAGAGTTGCAGAAAGGGAGGTGCAGAAAAAAGCAAGAGAAGTGCAGAAAGTAGCAAGCGAAGTGCAGAAAGAAGCAATAGAGATGAAGAAATAGGAAAGAGAACTGCAGAAAGAGGCAAGAGAGGTGCAGAAAGAGGCAAGGGAGGTGCAGAAAGAGTGAAGAGGTGTGCAGAAAGAGGCAAAAGGGGTGCAGAAAGAAGCAATAGAGGTGCAGAAAGAAGCAACAGCAGTGCAGTAAGAAGCACCAGAGGTGCAGAGAGAGGCAAGAGCGGTGCAGAAAGAGGGAAGACAGGTGCAGAAAGAGGCAAGAGAAGTACAGAAAGAAGCAACAGAAATGTACAAAGAGGCAAGGAAAGTGCAGAAAGAAGCAACAGAAATGCAGAAAGAGGCAAGAGAAGTGCAGAAAGAAGCAATAGAGGTACAGAAACAGGCAAGAGAGGTACAGAAAGAGGGAACAGGGATGCAGAAAGAGGCTAGAGGGGTGCAGAAAGAGGCAAGATGGGTGCAGAAAGAGGCAAGAGAAGTACAGAAAGAAGCAACAGAAATGTAGAAAGAGGCAAGGAAAGTGCAGAAAGAAGCAACAGAAATGCAGAAAGAGGCAAGAGAAGTGCAGAAAGAGGCAAGAGAGGTACAGAAACAGGCAAGAGAGGTACAGAAAGAGGGAACAGGGATGCAGAAAGAGGCTAGAGGGGTGCAGAAAGAGGCAAGATGGGTGCAGAAAGAGGCAAGAGAAGTGCAGAAAGAAGCAACAGAGGTGCAGAAAGAGGCTAGAGGGGTGCAGAAAGAGGCAAGAGAAGTGCAGAAAGAAGCAACAGGGATGCAGAAAGAGGCAAGAGTGGTACAGAAAGAAGCAAAAGAGGTGCAGAAAGAGGAAAGAGAAGTGCAGAAAGAAGCAAGGGAAGTGCAGAAAGAACCAACAGAGGTGCAGAAAGAGGCAAGAGGGGTGCAGAAAGAGGCAAGATGGGTGCAGAAAGAGGCAACAGAGGTGCAGAAAGAGGCAAGAGGGGTGCAGAAAGAGGCAAGATGGGTGCAGAAAGAGGCAAGAGAAGTGCTGAAAGAAGCAACAGAGGTGCAGAAACAGGCACGACAGAAAGAGGAAAGAGAAGTGCAGAAAGAAGCAAGGGAAGTGCAGAAAGAACCAACAGAGGTGCAGAAAGAGGCAAGAGAGGTGCAGAAAGAGGCAATAAGGGTACAGAAAGAGGCAAGAGAAGTACAGAAAGAAGCAACAGAAATGTAGAAAGACTCAAGGAAAGTGCGAAAAGAAATAACAGAAATGCAGAAAGAGGCAAGAGAAGTGCAGAAAGAGGCAAGAGAGGTACAGCAACAGGCAAGAGAGGTACAGAAAGAGGGAACAGGGATGCAGAAATAGGCAAGAGTGGTGCAGAAAGAAGCAAAAGCGGTGCAGAAAGAAGCAAGAGAAGTGCAGAAAGAAGCAACAGAGGTGCAGAAAGAGGCTAGAGGGGTGCAGAAAGAGGCAAGAGAAGTGCAGAAAGAAGAAACAGGGATGCATAAAGAGGCAAGAGTGGGGCAGAAAGAAGCAAAAGAGGTGCAGAAAGAGGAAAGAGAAGTGCAGAAAGAAGCAAGGGAAGTGCAGAAAGAACCAACAGAGGTGCAGAAAGAGGCAAGAGGGGTGCAGAAAGAGGCAAGATGGGTGCAGAAAGAGGCAAGAGAAGTGCTGAAAGAAGCAACAGAGGTGCAGAAACAGGCACGACAAGTGCAGAAATAAGCACAGAGGTGCGGAAACAGGCAAGAAAAGTAAAGAAATAAGCAACAGAGGTGCAGAAAGAGAGAACAGGGGTGCAGAAAGAGGCAAGAGAGGTGCAGAAAGAAGCAAGAGGGGTGCAGAAAGAATCAAGTGGGGTGCAGAAAGAGGCAACAGATGTGCAGAAAAAGGCAACAGAGGTGCAGAAACAGGCAAGAGGAGGGCTGAAATAGGCAAGAGAAGTGCTGAACGAAGCAACAGAGGTGAAGAAAGAGGCAAGAGATGTGCAGAAAGAGACAAGAGAGGTGCAGAAACGGGCAAGAGAAGTATAGAAAGAGGCAAGAGAAGTGCTGAAAGAAGCAACAGAGGTGCATAAAGAAGCAAGAGAATGATGAAAGAGACAAGAGAGTTGCAGAAAGAAACAAGGGAGGTGCAGAAAAAAGCAAGAGAAGTGCAGAAAGAAGCATGAGAAGTGCAGAAAGAAGCAACAGAAGTGCAGAAAGAGGCAAGAGAACTGCAGAAAGAGGCATGTGCGGGGCAAAAAGGGGCAAGACAGGTGCAGAAAGAGGGAGGAGGTCTGCAGAAAGAGGCAAGAGGGGTGCAGAAAGAGGAAAGAGGGGTACAGAAAGAGGCAAGAGAAGTGCAGAAAGAAGCAACAGAAATGGAGAAAGAGGCAAGGAAAGTGCGGAAAGAAGCAACAGAAATGCAGAAAGAGGCAAAAGAGGTGCAGAAAGAAGCAACAGAGGTGCAGAAAGAGGTAAGAGAAGTGCAGAAAGAGGGAACAGGGGTGCAGAAAGAGGCAAGCAATGTGCAGAAAGAGGGTTGCAGAAAGAGGAAAGAGGGTGCAGAAAGAAGCAACTGAGGTGCAGAAAGAGCAACAGAGGTGCAGAAAGAGCAACAGAGGTGCAGAAAGAGTCAAGAGAGGTGGAGAAACATGCAAAAGAAGTACAGAAAGAGGAAAGAGAAGTACTGAAAGAAGCAACAGAGGTGCATAAAGAAGCAAGAGGAGTGATGAAAGAGACAAGAGAGTTGCAGAAAGAAACAAGAGATGTGCAGAAAAAAGCAAGAGAAGTGCAAAAAGAGGCAAGTGAGGTTCAGAAAGAGGCAAGAGAGGTACAGAAAGAGGCAAGAGAGGTGCAGAAAGAGACATGTGAGGTTTAGAAACAGGCAAGAAGGGTGCAGAAAGAGTAAAGAGAAGTGCAGAAAGAAACAACAGTGGTACAGAAAGGGGAAAGAAAACTGCAGAAAGAAGCAAGAGAGGTAGAGAAAGAGGCAAGAGAGGTACAGACAGAGGGAAGAGGGGTGCAGAAAGAGGCAAGAGGGGTGCAGAAAGAAGCAATAGAGGTGCAGAAACAAGCAAGAGCAGTGCAGAAAGAAGCAACAGAGGTGCAGAGAGAGGCAAGAGGGGTGCAGAAATAGGCAAGAGAAGTGCAAAACAAAGCAACAGAAATATAGAAAGAGGCATGAGAAGTGCAGAAAGAGGCAAGAGAAGTGCAGAAAGAGGCAAGAGAAGTGCAGAAAAAGGCAAGAGAGGTGCAAAAACAGGGCAACAGATATGCAGAAAGAGGGAAGAGGGATGCAGAAAGAGGGAAGAGGGGTGCATAAAGTAGCAAGAGAGGTGCAGAAACAGGTAAGAGAGGTACAGAAAGTGGGGACAGGGGTGCAGAAACAGGCAAGAGATGTGCAGAAAGAGGGAGGAGGGGTGCAGAAAGAGGAAGAGGAGTGCAGAAAGAAGCAACTGAGGTGCAGAAAGAGCAACAGAGGTGCAGAAAGAGGCAAGAGGGGTGGAGAGACAAGCAAGAGAAGTACAGAAAGAGTCAAGAGAAATACTGAAAAAAGCAACAGAGGTGTAGAAAGAAGCAAGAGAAGTGATGAAAGAGACAAGAGAGTTACAGAAAGAAACAAGAGATGTGCAGAAAAAAGCAACAGCAGTGCAGAAAGAAGCAACAGAGGTGCAGAGAGAGGCAAGAGGGCTGCAGAAAGAGGCAAGAGAGGTGCAGAAAGCGGCAAGAGGGGTGCAGAAAGAGGCAAGAGAAGTACAGAAAGAAGCAACAGAAATGTAGAAAGAGGCAAGGAAAGTGTGGAAAGAAGCAACAGAAATGCAGAAAGAGGCAAGAAAAGTGCAGAAAGAGGCAAGAGAGGTAGAGAAAGAGGCAAGATAGGTGCAGAAAGAGGGATGCAGAAAGAGGCAAGAAGAGTGCAGAAAGAAGCAATAGAAGTGCAGAAACGGGCAAGAGAAGTGCAGAAAGTGGCAAGAGAAGTGCTGAAAGAAGCAACAGTGGTGCAGAAAGAAGCAAGAGAAGTGATGAAAGAGACAAGAGAGTTGCAGAAAGAAACAAGGGAGGTGCAGAAAAAAGCAAGAGAAGTGCAGAAAGAAGTATGAGAAGTGCAGAAAGAAGCAACAGAACTGCAGAAAGAGGCAAGAGAGGTGCATAAAGAGGCCAGAGAGGTGCAGAAAGAGGGAAGATGGTGCAGAAAGAGGCAAGAGAAGTGCTGAAAGAAGCAACAGAGGTGCAGAGAGAAGCAAGAGAAGTGATGAAAGAGACAAGAGAAGTACAGAAAGAGGCAAGAGCAGTGCAAAACAGGCAACAGAGGTGCAGAAAGAGGGAAGAGGGTTGCAGAAAGAGGAAAGAGGGGTGCAGAAAGAAGCAAGAGAGGTATAGAAAGAAGGAAGAGAAGTGCAGAAAGAAACAAGAGAGGTGCAGAAAGAGGGAAAAGGGGTGCAGAAAGAAGCAAGAGAGGTGCAGAAAGAAGCATGGGAAATGCAGAAAAATACAAGTGAGGTGCAGAAACAGGCAAGAGAAGTGCATACAGAATCAATAGAGGTGCAGAAAGAGGCAAGAGAGGTGTAGAAAGAGGGAAGAGGGTGCAGAAAGAGGCAAGAGAAGTGCTGAAAGAAGCAACAGAGGTGCAGAAACAAGCAAGAGAAGTGATGAAAGAGACAAGAGAGTTGCAGTAAGAATCAAGAGATGTGCAGAAACAAGCAAGAGAAGTGCAGAAAGAGGCAAGTGAGGTGCAGAAAGAAGCAAACAGGCAAGAGGTGTGCATAAAGAGGCAAGAGAAGTGCAGAAAGAAGCAACAGGGGTGCAGAAAGAGGCAAGAGAACTGCAGAAAGAGGCAAGAGGGGTGCAGAAAGAGGACAGAGAGGTACAGAAAGAGGGAATAGGGGTGCAGAAAGAGGCAAAAGGGGTGCCGAAAGAAGCAATAGAGTTTCAGAAAGAAGCAAGAGAAATGCAGAAAGAGGCAAGAGAAGTGCAGAAAGGAGCAACAGAGGTGCAGAGAGAGGCAAGAGGGGTGCAGAAAGAGGCAAGAGAAGTGCAGAACGAAGCAACAGAAATGCAGAAAGAGGCAAGAGAAATGCAGAAAGAGGCAAGAGAATTGCCAAAAGAGGCTAGAGAGGTGCAGAAACAGGCAACAGAGGTGCAGAAAGAGGGACAAAGGGTGCAGACAGAGGGAAGAGGGGTGCAGAAAGAAGCAAAAGAGGTGCAGAAAGAAGCAAGAGAAATGCAGAAAGAAGCAAGAGAGGTGCAGAAAGAGGAAAATGGGTGCAGAAAGAAGCAAGTGAGGTGAGGCAAGATAAATGCAGAAAGAGGCAAGGGAGGTGCAGACAGAGGGAAGAGGGGTGCAGAAAGAAGCAAAAGAAGTGCAGAAATAAGCAAGAGAAGTGCAGAAAGAAGCAACAGAGGTGCATAAAGAGGCAAGAGAGGTGCAGAAAAAAGAAGCAAGAGAGGTTCTGAAAGAAGCAAGAGAGGTGCAGAAAGCGGAAGAGATGTGCAGAAAGAGGCAAGAGAAGTGCAGAAAAAGGAAGAAAGGTACAGAAAGAAGCAAGAGAAATGCAGAAAGAGGCAAGAGAGGCACAGAAAGAAGCAAGAGTGGTTTGCGCACCATTAGTACCAAATTAACACCCACATTTAGCAATAAGTAGCAGGTGACCATTACAGCTTTGCAAAGGGCCTTCCACCACGCTTTAACACTTGTTGCTGCATTTCTGGTAACATTTGAGCCTTTTGAACTAGAAACAAGGTTTTTTTTGTTCAAATCTGCAGATTATGCAGCAGATGATGGATTACATGGCAAATGCGGAAAATGTATAATTATGCAAAAATCAGTGCAGCCGAACAATCGCATAAATCCAGTGGCCCTGCTCATACCTCTGACTAGGTCCAGAAGTTCTCCTCAGTGGTTCCTTTTTTTGTCTCTTTGAGTTTATAGTTTAGCTTCTATGGAAACTAGGAAGACTAAACCTGAGGTTACCACTCCACAACACAGACTACCATACCACATAATTACTCTCCATAACACATAATCCCACTCTACATAATTCCTGTACACTAAATACCACATACTTTCTATCCACATAATTTCACTGCACAACACACCACATAATTCCACTACACACAACGTACATCCACTCCACCCCAAAAAACATGAGTAAAAAACTTTTACATTTATAACGCCAATAGCTCTAACTCTCGCAAATGCGAGACCTAGTGCATTGCAAATGCTTCTTTAACTAGTAGTCTTGTTTGCAGAGTGGTGGAGAAAGGCGGCTGGGCCTCTGACCAGTGCTTAGGAATTCCGCTGTGTAGGACTTACAGGAGGTACCAGGAGGGCTTCTTGGCCTCCAAAATCTCTCAGCAGGAAAGTGGACTTCATCCCCCAACCAGTAGTGTGCCAGGAGGCATGTTTGCAGAGTGGTGGAGAAAGGGGGGCATGGCCTCCGAAGACCTCTTAGCAATCCCACTGTGTGGGACTTACTGAAGGTAACAGGAGGGGTAGTTGGCCCCCAAGGATATCCTTGGGGGACCACTACTCCTCCTATTACCTCCAGTAATTCCCACACAGCAGGATTGCTAAGTTCTCATAGCAGGCCATGCCCCCTTTGCCCACCACTCTGCAAACATGCTCCCTGGCATGCTCTTGGGTGGGGATTGAAGTCCCCTTCAGTGCTGGGGGTCCTTAGGGGCCAACTAGCCTACCTGTTACCTCCAGTAAGCCCCACACAGGACTCGGCAAACGCTCCTGGCATGTTCTTGGTTGGGGGATGAAGTCCCCTTGCCTCATGAGGTTCCCTGGGGGCCAACTAGCCCTCCAGTTACCTCTAGTAAGCCCCACACAGCTGTATTGCTGAGAGTTTTCAGAGGCCATGCCCCCTTTTTACACCACTCTGCAAACGCACCTCCTGGAGCACTGCTGCTAGGGAGATGAAGTCTACTTTAGTCCTGAAGTCCTCATGACACAAGGAGACCTCATCGCCCCACCAGCAGTGCGCCAAGAGGCACATTTGCAGAGTGTTGTCAAATGTGGTGTGGCCTTGGACCACCTCTCAGCAATCCCACTGTGTGGGGCTTACTGGAGGTACCTGGTGGGCTAGTTGGCCTCTAAGGACCCTCACCAGTGAAGGGGGCTTTATCCCCCAACCCAAAGCGCACCAGGAGGCATGTTTGCAGAGTCCTACAGGGAGTGGGTAGAGCCTCCAGCGGGTTGCCGGTTTCTTTTTTTTTATTTTAGGATGGGGGGCTGTGTGGCCCCCCTTCCCATGAACCTTTTGGGCCCCAGGGACCCATCCCCTCGGGCCTAAGCCATTTTTTTAAATGAGAAGGGAGGTGGGCGCATGCCCCTCCTCCTGAGGCCAATTGCGGCCCCGGGGACCCCATCCCCGGGGCTAGGCCTTTGTTTCATTTTTTTTTAAGGAGAGGGGGGCCATGGGGCTTCCATCCCCAGGCCATTTCCGGCCTCGGGACCCCATCCCCCGGGGCCCGGCCTTTTTATTATTTAAAAAAATGTATTTTAAGGAAGAGGGGCCACGGGGCCCCCCTTCGCCGGGCCAGTTTTGCCCCGGGAACCCCATCCCCCTGGGCATGCACCACTTAAAAAAAAAAAATTGGAGGGGGACCACGTGGCCCCCCTCCTGATGCCAATGTTGGGCCCCGGGGACCCCATCCCCTGGGCCAGGCCTCATGTTTTAAAAAACATTATAATAATTTAAAAGGGAGAGGGGGCCAAGTGGCCCCCTCCCAGGCCATTTTCAACCCCGGGGACCCCATCCCCTGGGGCTTGGCCTCACATTGGGGACCACAGGGGGAGCCCCAATGCCCCCACAGTCCCCGCCGGCTCCCCGCCTCTTGCGGGAGCCAGCATTGCTTTTGAGGAAAAGGAGCTACTGACATGCAGCTCCCTTTGCACAAAAGCAATTCTGCTTCGCTTCATGGAAGCGAGAGCAGTTTTCCTGCTCTCACTTCCATGAAACGAAGCAGTGTTTGCTATGGCAGGGCAGGAGCAGTGCTCCTGCCCTGCCATAGCAAACTGCAATGTCCGAGCGTAGGCAACCCAGGGACATTGTTGGAGCGGGCCCTGGGGGGTGGTGGTGTGCAGGGCCATGGAAGGCTCCTGGAGTGGGGCCACTCAGCCCCCCTCCCATCTTTCTAATAGCCCCAGGGAGATGGTGTTACCTGGGGGTCCAGAACGGACACCCGCATTTTCATTAATGTATGCCCCAGGGAGGTGGTGGTCCCCAGGGCAGTGTGGGGGGCTCGAGCCCCCCACACTATCATTTTAAATTCAGCTCGGGGAGGTGCTGGTCCCCGGGGCTGCGGGTGGGCCACGTGGCCCCTGCTTTTATTGTGTATTGCCTCGGGGAGGTGGCGGTCACCGGGGCTGGGGAGGCGCATAGCCCCCCCTTGAATTTGATAAAACAAGCCCCGGGGAGGTGGCGGTCCATGGGGCTGTGGGGTGCCGCATGCCCCCCACGTTTAATAATTATCACCCCAGGGAGGTGGTGGTCCCCGGGGCTGCGTCAGTGGGCAGGTGCCCCCGCATTTAAATTAGTATCTCCCTTGGGAGGTGGTGGTCCCAGGGGCAGCAAGGGCAGCGAGGGCCCCGCAGCCCCCACTATGTTATTTCTCATTGCCCCAGGACCTGGCACACCCAGGGGCTTAAAACAAACGAAGCGCAGGAGTCCGCACTTCATTTTTAATTTTTTTTTTGCAAGATTCACAGACCCTACGCAAATCCCAATGAACATTTATTAGAAAATGCTTTTTTTGGCCTTGGGGGTCCCTGTGGGACCCCCTGAGCAGGCCTAGACTCTGATATGAACTGAACCCACTGAGGTAACAACGCTGCTAGTAGGAAACTACAGGTACCAGCATGCCAAAACAAACCGGAACTCACTTGAGAGGCCGATGGGGCCGCATAAATAATGGTCGTGCACAATGTTGCCGTGAAGCATTTCAGTTTGAATCAGCAGTTACCTCTGACGAAGGAGCCCAAGAGCTCTGAAACGCGTAAGAAGGCTGAAAATTACCGGAGCTGAATCGCCGATCTATCATCAAAGGCTTTGTTTAGCACTCAGCTGTTGGAGGCGTCCTTGCCTCAGGGCATATTTTTTGATGGAATTTTGTGCACGGCAGCCCGGTCGTGAAGGACGCCACACCCCATTGAAGGGGGCCTAAGAGGCTTTGAACTTTTGAAACCTTCGGCACAGCGGAGTTTTGGAAAAAATGACCAAGTATTCCAGTCCGGAGTCCACTGGGGCTTATTACTTATTTTTTTAAAACAGACTTTGATATGAACTGAACCCACTGGGGTAACAACGTTGCTAGTAGGAAACTACAGGTACCAGCATGCCAAAACAAACCGGAACTCACTTGAGAGGCCGATGGGGCCGCATAAATAATGGGCGTGCACAATGTTGCCGTGAAGCATTTCAGTTTGAATCAGCAGTTACCTCTGACGAAGGAGCCCAAGAGCTCTGAAACGCGTAAGAAGGCTGAAAATTACCGGAGCTGAATCGCCGATCTATCATCAAAGGCTTTGTTTAGCACTCAGCTGTTGGAGGCATCCTTGCCTCAGGGCATCTTTTTTGGTGGAATTTCGTGCACGGCAGCCCAGCCGTGAAGGACGCCACACCCCATTGAAGGGGGCCTAAGAGGCTTTGAACTTTTGAAACCTTCGGCACAGCGGAGTTTTGGAAAAAATGACCGAGGATTCCAGTCCGGAGCCCACTGGGGCTTATTACTTATTTTTTTTTAAAACAGACTCTGATATGAACTGAACCCACTGGGGTAACGACGTTGCTAGTAGGAAACTACAGGTACCAGCATGCCAAAACAAACCGGAACTCACTTGAGAGGCCGATGGGGCCGCATAAATAATGGGCGTGCACAATGTTGCCGTGAAGCATTTCAGTTTGAATCAGCAGTTACCTCTGACGAAGGAGCCCTAGAGCTCTGAAACACTTAAGAAGGCTGAAAATTACCGGAGCTGAATCGCTGATCTATCATCAAAGGCTTTGTTTAGCACTCAGCTGTTGGAGGCGTCCTTGCCTCAGGGCATATTTTTTTATATATATATATATATATATATATATTATCTACTGGCGGTCGCCAGTAGATAGTTATAGTTAGGACCTAGTTTCCATAGGAAAAGCATTTTTTCTTTTCCCAATAACTTTGGCGCCGGTTGACGAATCTTCGCGAAATTTTCAAAACTTGTGGCCCGCTCCGGTCAGCTCCTATCCTGAAAGTTTCGGGGTGATTCACCAAGCGGGGGCCGAGAAAAAAGGGGGTCCCAAAACGTGTTTTCTCCATGTTATTTTCCATAGGAAACTTTAGACACGGCTACAGCCCGAACTGCTGAACGGAATTACACCAAATTTGGCAAAAAGGTAGCCCTTGGTTCAGAAAGAGCCCTTTTTGTTAAATGGTGTAAATCCGTTCAGTAGTTCCTGAGAAATTAAAAAAAAAGAGGGCAAAAAATGAATTTCCCATAGGAAACTTTAGACACAGCTACAGCTCGAACTGCTGAACGGAATTACACCAAATTTGGCAAAAAGGTAGTGCTTGGTTCAGAAAGCGCCCTTTTTTTTAAATGGTGTAAATCCGTTCAGTAGTTGCTGAGAAAATCAAAAAATAAAAGTTTTGATATATAGAGGCACGGAGGATCCGCGGACCCTCCCGACCACGAGCTTTATTCTAATTGGCTGTCAACACTCCAAACCAGGAAGTGTTGAAGTGTTGGCAGCCATCTTGTGACTCAGTAGAACCGAGTCACAAGAAACGAGAAAAACAAACGCGAAAAACAAGAAAAGGGGGCAGGGTAGAAACACCCTGACCCCCTAGGCCTGCTCAGGGCCCAAAAAAGCATTTTTTTTTTTTAAATCGGCGAGATTCGCGCACCCAGCACGAATTTCAACCGAAAATAAAAGAAAAACGAAGCGCGGACTCCCGCGCTTTGTTATTATTTAGCCCCCGGGTGGGCCAAGTCCCGGGGGCATGCAATAATGTAATTGCAGGGGCCCAGGAGGCCCCGCAGCCCCGGGGACTGCCACCCCCGGGGCTTTCCATAAATATTTGCGGGGGCACACGGCCCCCGCAGCCCCGGGACCGCCACCCCCAGGGCTTCTTATTTTTAATGTGTGGGGGGGCCTCCAAGGCCCCCCCAAGCCCCGGGGACCGCCACATCCCGGGGCTTTTATTAATTATTTTGCGGGGGCACACATCCCCCCCACTGCCCCGGGGACCGCCACCCCCCGGGGCTTTTATTTTTTTTAAAAATATACCTGTGTGGGGGGGGGGGGCTAGAGCCCCCCACACACCCCGGGGACCGCCACCTCCTCGGGGCACTAATATTCAAATGCGGGGGTCCGTTACAGACCCCCGAACCCCGGGGACCACCACCTCCCCGGGGCTGTGCAATAGGTGGGAGGGGGGCCGCGCGGCCCCTCCTGGAGTCCTTGATGGCCCTGTGGACCGCCACCCCCAGGGCCGGCTCCTGCAGTGTCCCGGGGTGCCCACCCCGGGACACTGCTGTTTGCAATGACAGGGCGGGAGCCGCGCGGCTCCCGCCCTGTCATTGCAAACTGCTTTGCTTCATTTAAGCGAGAGCAGGAAACCTGCTCTCGCTTCAATGAAGCAAAGCAGAACTGCTTTCCACACGGGGAGCTGCATGTCAGCAGCTCCCCATGTGGAAAAGCAATGCCGGCTCCTGCAGGACGCGGGGAGCCGGCGGGACCGTGGGGGCATTGGGGCTCCCCCCACGGTCCCCAATGGATAGGGCCTGCCCCGGGGGATGGGGTCCCCGGGGCTAGAAGTGGCCCGGGAGGGGGGCCACGTGGCCCCCCTTCCCCCAAAAAATAAAAAATAAATAAAGGCCGGCCCCGGGGGATGGGGTCCCCGGGGCCAATAGAGGCCTCAGGAAAGGGGCCACGCAGCCCCCCTCCATAAAAAAAAATATATATGTGGCCATGCCCCGGGGGATGGGGTCCCCGGGGCCGGAATTGGCCACGGGAGGGGGGCCCACGCGGCCCCCTTCCCGTTCATATATATATATATATTTTTAAATGGGGGTCAGGCCCTGGGGGATGGGGTCCCCAGGGCCCCAAAAAAGTAAAAAGAAGGGGGGCCACACAGCCCTCCTTCTAAAAATTTTTTTTTTTAAAACACCGCTATCGTGCCGGAGGCCCCGCCCCCTTCCAGCAACACTCTGCAAACGCGCCCTGTGGCACGTTTTAAATTGGGGCATTAATTCCCCTTGAATACTGGGGGTCCCTGGGGGCCAACTAGCCCACCAGGTACCTCCAGTAAGTGCCACAGGGCTGCGTTGCAGAGAGGTGGTCCAGGCCACACCCCTTTTTACACCTCTCTGCAACGCAGCTCTGTGGCACTTACTGGAGCAGGGACCCTCAGGATTCAAGGGGACTTTATCCCCCAACTTAAAACGCTCCACGGGGCGCGTTTGCACAGTGGTGAAGGGAGGGGGCGGGGCCTGATGTGACAAGTGTGCAAACCTGCCCCGTGGCGTGTTTTAAGTTGGGGGATTAAGTCCCCTTGAATCCTGAGGGTCCCTGGGGTCCAACTAGCCCACCAGGTACCTCCAGTAAGCACCACAGAGCTGCATTGCAGAGAGGTGTAAAAAGGGGCATGGCATCGGACCACCTCTCTGCAACGCAGGCCTGTGGCGCTTACTGGAAGTACCTGGTGGGCTAGTTGGGCCCCAGGGACCCTCAGGATTCAAGGTGACCTAGTACCCCAACTTAAAATGCGCCACGGGGCGCGTTTGCACAGTGGTGAAGGGAGGGGCCTCAGGTGACATGTGTGCAAACAAGCCCTGTGGCGCGTTTTAGGTTGGGGAATTAATTCCCCTTGAATCCTGAGGGACCCTGGGGGCCAACTAGCCCACCAGGTACCTCCAGTAAGCGCCACAGGCCTGCCTTGCAGAGAGGTGGTCCGAGGCCATGCCCCTTTACACCTCTCTGCAACGCAGCTCTGTGGCGCTTACTGGAGGTACCTGGTGGGCTAGTTGGACTCAGGGACCCTCAGGATTCAAGGGGACTTAATCTCCCAACTTAAAACGCGCCACGGGCGTGTTTGCACAGTGGTGAAGGGAGGAGGCGGGCCTGATGTGACAAGTGTGCAAACGCGCTCCGTGGTGCGTTTTAAGTTGGGGGATTAAGTCCCCTTGTATCCTGAGGGTCCCTGGGGCCAACTAGCCCACCAGGTACCTTCAGTAAGTGCAACAGAGTTGCGTTGCAGAGAGGTGTAAAAGGGCGTGGTCTCGGACCACCTCTCTGCAACGCAGCTCTGTGGTGCTTACTGGAGGTACCTGGTGGGCTAGTTGGGCCTTAGGGACCTCAGGATTCAAGGGGACTTAATCTCCCAACTTAAAACGCACCACGGGGCACGTTTGCACACTTGTCACACCAGGCCCCACCCCCTCCCTTCACCGCTGTGCAAACGGGCCCTCTGGCGCGTTGTAAGTTGGGGGATTAAGTCCCCTTGAATCCTGAGGGTCCCTTAGGTCCAACTAGCCCACCAGGTACCTCCAGTAAGCGCCACAGAGCTGCGTTGCAGAGAGGTGTAAAAAGGGGAGTGGCCTTGGACCACCTCTCTGCAACGCAGCTCTGTGGCACTTACTGGAGGTACCTGGGGGGCTAGTTGGCCCCCAGGGACCCTCAGGATTCAAGTGGAATTAATCCCCCAACTCAAAACCCGCCAGGGGGCGCGTTTGCACAGTGGTGAAGGGAGGGGGCGGGCCTGATGTGACATGTGTGTACTTATCCAATCACTCCGCCAAAACCCAAGCACTTATAAATACACCATGCACTCTCCTTGCAGTATTCTAATCATCCAGTCAGTACCCATGCACTCATGCAATGACCCATGCACTAAC
Source organism: Calotriton arnoldi (assembly GCA_963921515.1). Taxonomy (NCBI): domain Eukaryota; kingdom Metazoa; phylum Chordata; class Amphibia; order Caudata; family Salamandridae; genus Calotriton; species Calotriton arnoldi. Next base: position 81,889 of record CAWUFW010018788.1, on the reverse strand, counting down.
TCATGCACTGCTACAATACTCTGAGCACTACTGATGCAGTCCAGCCATCGCCCTGTCACTACCTATGCACTCCTCCTATCATCCAGTGAGCACCATGTACTTATCCAATCACTCCGCCAAAACCCAAGCACTTATAAATTCACCATGCACTCTCCTTGCATTACTCTAATCATCCAGTCAGTACCCATGCACTCATGCAATGAGCCATGCACTAACTCATGCACTGCTACAATACCCTGAGCACTACTGATGCAGTCCAGCCATCGCCCTGTCACTACCCATGCACTCCTCCAATCACCCAGCGAGCACCATGTACTTATCCAATCACTCCGCCAAAACACAAGCACTTATAGATTCACCATGCACTCTCCTTGCAGTACTCTAAGCATCCAGTCACTCCCCATGTTCTCATGCAATGACCCAGGCACTAACACATGCACTGCTACAATCCCCTGAGCACTACTGATGCAGCCCAGCCATCTCTTTGTCACTACCCATGCACTCCTCCAATCACCCAGCCAGCACCATGTACTTATCCAATCACTCCGCCAAAACACAAGCACTTATAGATTCACCATGCACTCTCCTTGCAGTACTCTAATCATCCAGTCACTACCCATGTACTCATGCAATGACCCAGGCACTAACACATGCACTGCTACAATCCCCTGAGCCCTACTGATTCAGCCCAGCCATCTCTTTGTCACTACCCATGCACTCCTCCAATCACCCAGCCAGCACCATGTACTTATCCAATCACTCCGCCAAAACCCAAGCACTTATAGATTCACCATGCACTCTCCTTGCAGTACTCTAATCATCCAGTCACTACCCATGTACTCATCCAATGACCCAGGCACTAACTCATGGCAAATACAGAGGAGGTCATGTTAATCACAGGGGTACCCCAACGCATAGTGTTCCCTAGTGTATGTAGGTGTTTTCACTGTATTCTAAGTGTCTTTTAGCATAGCACTGGCTCTAGGGCCGGTTAGTCAGAGTCAGTTACCACCAGTACCCGTCAGCAAAAAGTTGGGGGCACAGGAGGACTTTCTGCTCCTCTGTTGGTTCTTTCTGTACATCTCTTGCTTCTTCTTGCACTTTTCTTCATCTTTCTGGACTTCTGTTGCCTCTTTCTGCATTTGTCTTGCTTCTTTGTGCGCTTTTCTTCCTCTTTCTTCACACGTCCTACCTTTGTAGGCATAGTTAGAAATTAGCATTTAAAAAACCTTTGAAATTCACTGAAAAAACCATAGGTTTCAGGGACATTATAGTTAGAAATTAGCATTTAAAAAACCTTTGAAATTCACTGAAAAAACCATAGGTTTCAGGGACGTTATAGTTAGAAATTAACATTTAAAAAACCTTAGAAATTCACTGAAAAAACCACAGGTTTCAGGGACGTTATAGTTAGTTGGACATTTCACTTGTACAAAACCAGAGAAAGTCCCCCGTTATAGTTAGTTTAGCTAACTATAACTCGCGCCCCCGCAATGCACTGCTGATGACGTCACATATTACATCATTCATGACATGGTCAGTGACATCACTGATGACATCACTGATGACATCTCAAATGACATCACTAATGACATCACTGATGACATCATCCACGTGAAAATCTGATACACCTCCTCACACTCTAATATAACCTTTGATACACCCACTGTAAAATACAGACTACCATTTTCGAAACAATCGACACACCAATACCAGTTACTACATGCGCACTCACTGATACCTAGGTCTACACACACATCCACTCATTCACCCATACAATCACTCATACATGCAATCACTCATCAATACAACACTATCATATGCACTCATACACCTATACAGACACTCACACACCGCCACTCATCCATGGAGTTACTCACACACCTAGTCAGTCATGCAAAGAATCAATCCCACTCCCATTTACTCACCTATACAGATAGTAACGCATACTTACTCTCTTATATAATCACTGATACAAGTACACACTCATCGAAAACAGCCACTCTCACAATCACTGACTCTCACGTATAGTCATTTATACTCCAACTCTCACATACACTGCCTTTTCCCTATGTAGTTACTTGGACATGTACCACTGAGACATCCATTCACTCACCAACACACCCATACACACACTCACCCATCCATACAGCTGTTTCCACATGCACTCTTGAACCCATACACCCAGTGAATCAACCACTCACACATCTATGCACAGAGTCACACACCTCCCACCCACCCACACACACACTCAGTCTCCCATACAAATTCTCAAGCAACCAATCAATAACCGATATAGACACTCATGTAGCTACTCACCAACCCATGCATTCAGTAAGACACATTTAATCACTCACTTATACAGTCAGTCACGCACCTACTAAATCATCCATCCAGACACTTATACACCCACTCATTCTTCAATACACCTTGGCATATATATAAAACATATTTAAACTTTACAGAAACACACAGTCACTGGATGATGTCATCAGTGATGTCATCAGTGATGTCATTTGAGATGTCATCAGTGATGTCATCAGTAATGTCACTGACCATGTCATGAATGATGTAATATGTGACGTCATCAGCAGTGCATTGCGGGCGCGAGTTATAGTTAGCTGAACTAACTATAACGGGGAATTTCTCTGGTTTTGTACGAGTGAAATGTCCAACTAATTATAACGTCCCTGAAACCTGTGGTTTTTTCAGTGAATATATATATATATATTACCTACTGGCGGTCGCCAGTAGGTAGTTATAGTTAGGACCTCGTTTCTATTCAAAAAGTGTTTTTTCTTTTCCCAATAACTTTGACGCCGGTTGACGAATCTTCGCGAAATGTTCAAAACTAGTGGGGCGCTCCGGTCAGCTCCTGCCTTGAAAGTTTCGGGGTGATTCGTCAAGCGGGGGCCGAGAAAAAAGGGGGGTCCCAAAACACGTTTTCCCCATGTTAATTTCCATAGGAAACTTTAGACAAAGCTACAGCCCGAACTGCTGAACGGAATTACACCAAATTTGGCAAAAGGTAGCCCTTGGTTCAGAAAGAGCCCTTTTTTAAAATGGTGTAAATCCGTTCAGTAGTTTTTGAAATATTAAAGGAAAAAGAAAGGAAAAAGAAATATCGATATCTGGGCGGAGCCTAACCACACATGTCATCGTGAAATCTGATTGGCTGTCAGCACTTCATCCAGGAAATGCTGGCAGCCATCTTGGGACTAGGTTGAACCAGAGTCATAAGAAAACAGTTAAACAAAGATGAAAAACAAGAAAAGGGGGCAGGGTAGGAACACCCTGACCCCCTAGGCCTGCTCAGGTGGTCCCACAAGGACCCCCAGCCCAAAAACATTTTAAAAAACGTCCGAATTCACGCTGGGTGCGCGAATCCGGAAGAAAAAATAAAAAACAAGCATTGGCATCGCCAATAGGTCTCGCCGTTGGGACCTTATAAGTGTTTAACCAGAGATATTGGCAATGTTTCTAAGGTATGTTGTAGAGAGAGAGAGAGACTGACTGACTGAGAGAGAGACTGACTGACAGAGAGAGACTGACTGACAGAGAGAGACTGACAGAGAGAGAGAGACTGACAGAGAGAGAGAGACTGACTGAGAGAGAGAGACTGAACGACAGAGAGAGACTGACTAACAGAGAGACTGGCTGACTGAGAGAGAGACTGAGAGAGAGAGACTGAAAGAGAGAGAGAGACTGACTGACTGAGAGAGAGACTGACTGACTGAGAGAGAGACTGACTGAGAGAGAGACTGACTGACTGAGAGAGACTGACAGAGAGAGAGAGAGAGAGAGAGACTGACAGACAGAGAGAGACTGACTGACTGAGAGAGAGAGATACTGACTGACTGAGGTAGAGAGAGACTGACTGACAGAGAGAGAAACTGAATGACAGAGAGAGCCTGACAGAGAGAGAGTGAGAGAGAGAGAGAGACTGACAGAGAGAGAGACTGAGAGAGAGACTGCCTGACAGAGAGAGACTGACTGACAGAGAGACTAACTGACTGAGAGAGACTGACAGAGAGAGAGAGAGACTGACAGAGAGAGAGAGACTGACAGACAGAGAGAGACTGACTGACTGAGAGAGAGAGATACTGACTGAGGTAGAGAGAGACTGACTGACTGAGAGAGAGAGACTGAATGACAGAGAGAGCCTGACAGAGAGAGAGTGAGAGAGAGACACTGACAGAGAGAGGGACTCAGAGAGAGACTGACAGAGAGAGACTGACTGACAGAGAGACTGACTGACTGAGAGAGAGACTGACTGACAGAGAGACTGACTGACTGATAGAGAGACTGACTGACTTAGAGAGACTGACTGACTGAGAGAGAGAGATACTGACTGACTGAGGTAGAGAGAGACTGACTGACTGAGAGAGAGAGACTGAATGACAGAGAGAGCCTGACAGAGAGAGAGTGAGAGAGAGAGAGAGACTGACAGAGAGAGAGACTGAGAGAGAGACTGACAGAGAGAGACTGACTGACAGAGAGACTGACTGACTGAGAGAGAGACTGACTGACAGAGAGACTGACTGAGAGAGACTGACAGAGAGAGAGAGAGAGAGAGAGAGAGACTGACAGAGAGAGAGACTGAGAGAGAGACTGACTGAGAGAGATAGACTGACTGACAGAGAGAGAGACTGACTGACAGAGTGAGAGAGACTGACTGACTGAGAGAGACTGACTGACTGAGAGAGACTGACTGACTGAGAGAGAGAGACTGACTGACAGAGAGAGACTGACTGACAGAGAGAGAGACTGACTGACAGAGAGAGTGACTGACTGAGAGAGTGACTGACTGACTGAGTGAGACTGACTGACTGAGAGACTGACTGACTGAGACTGACAGAGAGAGAGAGAGACTGACTGACAGAGAGACTGACTGACTGAGAGAGAGACTGACTGACAGAGACACTGACTGAGAGAGAGAGAGACTGACTGACAGAGACTGACTGACAGAGAGAGAGACTGACAGAGAGAGAGAGACTGACTGACAGATGGAGACTGACTGACTGAGAGAGACTGACTGACTGAGAGAGACTGACTGACTGAGAGAGACTGACAGAGAGAGAGACTGACTGAGACTGACAGAGAGAGAGAGAGACTGACTGACAGAGAGAGAGAATGACTGAGAGAGAGATTGACTGACAGAGAGAGACTGACTGACAGAGACTGACTGACAGAGAGAGACTGACTGAGAGAGAGGCTGACTGACTGAGACTGACAGAGAGAGAGAGACTGACTGACAGAGAGAGAGACTGACTGACTGAGAGAGAGACTGACTGACAGAGAGAGACTGACTGACTGACAGAGAGACTGATTGACAGAGAGAGACTGACTGACTGAGAGAGACTGACTGACTGAGAGAGACTGACTGACTGAGAGAGAGACTGACTGACTCAGAGAGACTGACTGAGAGAGAGACTGACTGACAGAGAGAGAGAGACTGACTGAGAGAGTCTGACTGACTGAGACTGACTGACTGAGAGACTGACTGACTGAGAGAGACTGACTGAGTGAGAGAGACTGACTGACTGAGAGAGACTGACTGACTGAGAGAGACACTGACTGACAGAGAGAGACTGACTGACAGAGAGAGACTGACTGACTTAGAGACTGACTGACTGAGAGAGACTTACTGAGTGAGAGAGACTGACTGACAGAGAGAGAGACTGACTAACAGAGAGAGAGACTGACTGACTGAGAGAGAGACTGACTGACTGAGAGAGACTGACTGACTGAGAGAGACTGACTGACTGAGAGAGAGACTGACTGACAGAGAGAGACTGACTGACTGAGAGAGAGACTGACTGACAGAGAGAGATACTGACTGACTGAGAGAGAGACTGACTGACTGACAGAGAGAGAGGAAAACCTGCTCCCGCTACAATGAAGCAAAGCAGGATTGCATGTCAGCAGCTCCCCTTGCTCAAAAGCAATGCCGGCTCCCGCAGGAGGCGGGGAGCCGGCGGGACCGTGGGGGCATTGGGGCTCCCCCACAGTCCCCAACACAAAGGGCCGGCCCCGGGGATGGGGTCCCAGGGGCCAGAAGTGGCCCAGGAGGGGGGACACGTGGCCCCCCTTCAGTATTAAAATTTAAAAATAAATAAATAAATAAAGAGGCACAGCCCCGGGGGATGGGGTCCCCGGAGCCAATAGAGGCCTAAGGAGGGGGGCCACGCAGCCCCCTCCTTAGAAAATAAAAAATAAAAAAATAAAAATGTGGCCATGCCCCGGGGGATGGGGTCCCCGGGGCCGAAATTGGCCTCGGGAGGATGGCCGCGCGGCCCCCTTCCCGTTTTTTTTAAAAAATGTAAAAAAAAGAGCAGGCCCTTGGGGATGGGGTCCCCAGGGCCCCAAATAATGTAAAAGAAGGGGGCCACACAGCCCCCTTGTAAAAAAGCCGGCATTGCGCCGGAGTCCCCACCCCTCCCTGCAGCACTCAGCAAACGCGCCCCTGGCATGTTGTAAGTTGGGGAATTAATTCCCTTTGAATACTGAGGGTCCCTGGGGGCCAACTAGCCCACCAGGTACCTCCAGTATGCGCCAAAGAGCTGCGTTGCAGAGAGGTGTTCCGAGGCCACGTCCCTTTTTACACCTCTGCAACATAGCTCTGTGGTGCTTACTGGAGGTACCTGGTGGGCTAGTTGGCCCCCAGGGACCCTCAGGACTCAAGGGGAATTAATCCCCCAATTTACAACGCGCCAGGGGGCGCATTTGCACAGTGGTGCAGGGAGGGGGCGGGGCCTGACATAGCAAGTGTGCAAACGCGCCCCCTGGCACATTGTAAATTGGGGGATTAGGTCCTCTTCAATCCTGAGGGTCCCTGGGGGCCAACTAGCCCACCATGTACCTCCTGTAAGTGCCACAGAGCTGCGTTGCAGAGAGGTGGTCTGAGGCCACGCCCCGTTTTACACCTCTCTGCAACGCAGCTCTGTGGTGCTTAATGGAGGTACCTGGTGGCCTAGTTGGCCCCCAGGGACCCTTAGGATTCAAAGGGACTTAATCCCCCAACTTAGAACGCACCAGGGGGTGCGTTTGCAGAGTGCTGCAGGGAGGGTGTGGGGCCTGATATAACAAGTTACCAATCCTGCTGTGTGGGACTTACTGGAGGTAATAAAAGGGGTAGTTGGCCCCCAAGGTTGACGTTGGGGGCTAACTATCCCTCCTGTTACTTCCGCTAAACCCCATACAGTGGGATTGCTAAAAGGTGTTTGAAGGCCACTGTAGGAGAGTAGGATCTGCTTCACATGGGTACCCCCACTTTTTGCTGATGCTTCACTGTTTTTCGACATTAGTCTGGCTGGGGCCCTGCTAATAAGAACCCCAGCCTAGCTGCTTCCTCTCTAAAATGGTTTCCATGTGCCTTAGGCACATCACTGATTGGAATCTGGAGTGCCCTTATAAGTCCCTAGTATATGGTATACTATGTACCAAGGGCATAGGTACCTCAGAGGCCTACCAGGGGCTGCAGCATGTATTATGCCACCCCTGGAAGGCCATCCAAACTGACACCACAGGTCTGCTACTGCAGCCTGGGTAAGGTGGTGCATGCACCCCTTACTGTGATATAGGTTACCTATATCACTAAATACATACACACATATAAACCTATAAGTCACTCCTAAGGCAGGCCTTATCAATCCTGAAGGCAGAGTGCGTGGTTCCTATGTGAGAGGGTGCCCTGCATGAGCAGGGCCCCTCTGCAGCGTTCGGAGACCCTTCTCTGATGCTGTTTGTAGTGCAGCCTGACCATATACTCTTAAGCGCATTATAACCTCGCGTTAAATGCTAACTTTGGAATGGCTGCACCTAAACATGTCGTGTTTGGTGTCAAACATCTTGGAATACTACCCCCCGCCAATTCTGGCGGCGGGGGTAGCATTCCACCCTTCTAGAGGGAAAGACATGTTAACTCTGGCTAGCCCGGTAACTTCTTTCCAAAGCCCTGGCATCACAAAATGGATGCTGCTGCCACATACACGAGTCTGGCCTCCTGCTGCTGGACGAAACTCCGGCAGGGAGGCCTGGACAATAGGTTTCCTGTCCCAGGGAGGTGTGACCACCTCCCCAGACAGGATAATGTATATTGGGGCTGGGCGGGAGCACTTTCGGGTGCTTTGAAGTCCTGCACTGGGGGCACACTTGGTGTCCCTGTGCATACCCCAGTTCAAACCGGATCAGGGGCTTGCAGCCCCTGCTTTGGCGCGAACTGGACAAAGGGAAAGGGGTGTAGCCACCCCTCTGCCCTGACCCACCCATAGGTGGGGCCACAGAGTAGTCCAACCCCTAAACTTGGTATAAGTATAGGAACCCAGTCCTTAGGACTTTAGATTATCCCTGGACGAAACTCTGAAACAGAATCCTGGACCTTCGACGCTCTACTCAAGATTAGAGGACAGAAGAATCTCCCTTGGGGTCAAGGAGTGACTCCCCTGCTTGGCAGGCACCAAAGACGCATCTGTCCGGTCTGCATTTCTGAAGCTCCCGTCGGACGCCAAAGTCTTCGCATCACCAGAGGTAGATTCTCAGACTTCCCCGAGGCTACCCTGAGTCCCCAGCAAAGCTGAGGCCCATAGCTATCGTGGGTAACGTGAGACCGTGACCCCTGGACACCAAGCACATTTGCAAGTGCATCCTCTTTTGGGTCTCCCACGAAGTCGTGCTTTGGGCTTCGAGTAGCCCTAGCCTCCAGCACCAACTGCACTGAAGATCACGTGCAACGTCTTGAGGCTCCTTCACGGTCGCTAGCCTGTTGGCTAGTAGCCCTTAACGAAGGCCAATCTTTTTCTTCTTGGGCATCCTGTTTGCTCTAGGCCTGCCCTCACTTACCCTCACTGGGTGAGTTCCCCAGACCTTGCTGGTCTGCACCATCGACGATCTTCAACTTCATTGAGACTTGCCGTTGCCAAGGCTTGTTGGGTCCAATCCGGTCGCCGACACCTCAGCACTTGACAAACATCGTGTACCAGCCCGAATCCTGCTCCTGGTCACCGACAACGCCTCCTGGACCTCGTGGCTGAAGAGTCAAGATGACCGTCAACGAACCTGAAGCACTCGACATCGGTGGGCATCTGTCCATCGCCTTCCTGGTCACTGGCTAGTGACCCAGACTCTGTCCCCTCTGCTTTCAGGTTCTTCAGATCTCCGATCCACTCTTGGATCCACCCGGACACTTTCCACTTGGTCGCCAGCAGCACTTTGCAGCAGATCGCCATTCAAATCGACGACGAAACCCGACCCCGAAAGGCACCTATGCACCCGGCTTCCCTGGGTGAGGTAACACGAGTACTCCGGTGCTCCCGTGGGTAGAGACTCTTCAAAGTACTAGTTCTCAAAGGGTTTGCTCCAAGTCCTCCTTTAAGTGTCCCTTTTCTTTAATTTCCTATTCGCGACTTTCTCCATAGAAGTTGACGGCGTATCGCGGTTGTGTATTTACACTGCACGCGTCCCCCGTGGGTCCCCTGTGTCACTACCTTGGGTGGTTCCTTGTGGTCCAAGCACTTCTAGAGGCTCTAGGTCTAGTGTCTAGTTCAGTCGTGGTTCTTATACCACTTTATTGGTATATGGTTTGAGTACGCCCTAGGGCCCAAACGTGTATTTGTGCTATTACTGTGTTTAAATAACTTATAACTTGTGTACTTCGAACTCTAGCCTCATAAAGAGACTAGAAGGGTGTGTTTAGCAATAAATACATATATTTTGAATATATACCTGGTGTGGTGCTCTTTCATTTGGTCACTCAAGAGATTATAGACTGGTAAAACAAGCTGCTTTACATTCCTTCAAGACTTAGCCTGAAGGCTGCTCTCCATAGCTACCACTAGGATAGCTTTCAATAAGGTTGTCTTTAACCTATCTCCAATAAGGGGTTGTTTGGACTGGTGCAAGGTGCCCACTATAATTAGTGGACAGCATATGCCAGGCCAACTTCTCACATTGGTGGCAGCGGTGGGATTCCAGCTTGCTATTGTTTTACCAGATAATCTCAATTGAATTGATCAACTGAAAACCACTAAAGGTACCTAAGGTACATATAATTTAAGCTTAGAATACAGTAAGTTCTACTGAACTTAGAGTTGTGTGTTAAGGGATAGCACACCCTTTCTACAACTCAAGAGAGTTTAGTAGGCCACACTAGAGTAGGTAATGCATACACCACACCACACTAGTAATGTCTTTAAAGGTAGGATCTAGAGAATCCTTACCAGAAGCCACTGGGCTTCTTCCCTCCAAGTATGATACCCTCCCATTCTTGGAATTGAGAGCATTATGTAACTTGAGGAAATTAAGGACAGGCCAAAGTCCCACCACCCAACACCTTAAAGAGTTGTTGGTGGCTTATGACCTTAGTAAGCCCTTGGGGACTGAAGGGGTAGGAGCTGAGGGTGGGGCAGAAGAAGAGGAAGGGGCCAGGGGTACCAATACCCCCAGCCCCCCTCTGAAACTGGCCAGGAGGGTGACAATGACCCTGACCTGGATAACCCAATCCCTCCTGTGGAAGATGAAGAGGATAATCAGGATGATGCCCTCTTTGTCCCCCAGGAAGGATTATGAGTGTGCCCAGAAAGTCTAGATCTCCTTCTCAGGAGTCTAACCACTCTGGCACCTCAATAGGGAGCTCTGTCTCATCTCATAGGAGGGAATCCTCTCATGAGAGGAGAACAAGGCTGATTCAATATGAGGAAGCTCAGCTTGAACTCAGAAGGAAGCAAGTAGCCTTAGACAGGGAGTCCCTAGATCTCTTTAGAGAGAAAGAAAGTTGGGACTAGAGTCCCATGGTGGCAGCCATGTCCCTAGAGATAGGGAAAGGTCCTATGACCATAGGAACCTGAGCAAGATTGTCCCTCCCTATCAGAATGGGGATGACATCCACAAGTGGATAACTGCTCTAGAGAGGGCCTGTAAAGTACAGAAGGTCCCTCAGGAGCAGTGGGCAGCAATCTTGTGGCTCTCCTTTGCAGACAAAGGTAGAGATAAGCTCCTCACTGTTAGAGAGGAGGATGCTGATAATTACAAGGTCTTGAAGAGTGCTCTTATTGATGGGTTTGGCCTAACCACTGAACAGTACAGGTTGAAGTTCAGAGATACCCAAAAAGCACAGACTCAAGACTGGGTAGACTATGTGGATTGTTCTGCCAAGGCTCTGGAAGGCTGGTTGATGGGCAGTAAGGTGTGTGACTTCTCAGGATTGTACAATCTGATAATGAGGGAGCAGATTCTTAATAACTGTCAAAATCAGCTGTTGCATCAATACCTGGTAGACTCTGATCTGACCTCTCCCCAAGAATTGGGAAAGAAGGCAGACAAATGGGTCAGAACCAGGGTGAAGCAGAAAGTACAGAACCAAGGTGGGGACACTAAGAAGCAAGATGCTAAGAACTCTGAAAAGGGTGGGGAGAAGGGTAAAGATCAAAAGTCTTCACAAGGCCCCCAAAAATCTTCTTCAGGTGGGGATTCACAGTCTACAAAAGGGAAAGGCCAAAGAAAACCATGGTGCAAGGTCTGTAAGCAAAAGACCCACTGGACCAGTGATTGCACCAAGTCCAAAGACTCAAGTCCAGCACCCACCAATGCCACTAAGGCACCTGTTCCCCCTAGTACAGTTGGTGGGAGTGCTCCAGCCAAGGGTTTAGTAGGGTTCACCCTGGGTACTGAGTTGGGCTCTGACCTAGTCAGAGAACTGACTCAGGCTGTGTTAGTCTGTGATGGAGGCATGGAGGTGACCTCCTCTAGGAGTCCCAGTAATCTGGGCAAGTACAGACAACAGCCTTTAATCAATGGACGAGAGGCTTTGGCATTTAGGGACACAGGGGCAAGTGTCACAATGGTGACACAAGACCTTGTGAATCCTGGGCAAGTTATACTTGGTGAGATGTACCAAGTGACCAATGCTAGCAATGTCAGAACAGACCATACTCTGGCAGTTGTTAACTTCTCCTGGGGAGGGGTAACTGGCCTTAAGAAGGTTGTGGTGAGTGCAAACCTACCAGTCGAATGCTTGCTTGGCAATGACTTAGAGACTTCTGCTTGGGCAGAAGTGGAGCTCAGGACCCATGCAGAAATGCTGGGGATCCCTGCAGATGTGTTTGCTGTGACCAGGTCACAAGCCAAAATGTCTAGCACTGAACAGGCCTTGGATTCTGGAAGAATGGACCAAGTGCCTTCCAAGAGGAGGAGTAGTAGGGTTAAGGCAGTGCCTTCCCCTTGGCTCAGGAGGAAGATCAGTCCCTTGAGGGGGATGATCTCAGTCCTGAAGAAGGAACTGTCCCAGAGGAACTTGAACCTGACCAGGTTGAGTTCTTGGGGACAGGGGGACCTTCCAGGGCAGATCTGAGCCAGGAGCAGCAGAGCTGCCCCTCCCTTGAACCCCTCAGACAGCAAGCTGCTGCTGAGGCTGCTGGGAAAGCTAGTGGTCCCCATACAGTGTATTGGGATGATGGACTCCTGTACTCAGAGAGTAGAGACCCCAAGCCTGGTGCTACCAGGAGGTTGGTTATACCTCTAAAGTTCAGGGGCTTCCTATTGACCCTAGCCCATGATATTCCCTTGGCAGGTCACCTGGGCCAGAACAAGACTTGGGACAGAATTGTCCCTCACTTTCACTGGCCCCACATGTCTGAAGACACCAAGGAGTTTTGTCGCTCCTGTGTAACCTGCCAGGCCAGTGGCAAGGCAGGTGGCACTACAAAGGCCCCCTGATACCACTACCTGTGGTGGGGGTGCCCTTTGAAAGGGTAGGGATTGACATTGTTGGTCCCATGGATCCCCAAACAGCATCTGGGCACAGGTTTATCCTGGTGGTAGTGGATCATGCCACCAGGTACCCAGAAGCTATTCCCCTCAGGACCACTACAGCACCTGTGGTAGCAAGGGCCCTCCTGGGAATTTTCTCAAGAGTGGGCTTTCCTAAGGAGGTAGTATCAGACAGGGAGCTAACTTCATGTCTGGGTACTTAAAAGCAATGTGGAAGGAATGTGGAGTGACTTATAAGTTCACCACACCCTATCACCCACAATGCAATGGTTTAGTTGAGAGATTCAACAAAACCTTGAAGGGCATGATTAAAGGGCTCCCAGAAAAGCTTAGGCGAAGATGGGACATACTCTTGCCCTGCCTTTTATTTGCATATAGGGAGGTGCCTCAGAAGGGGGTTGGTTACAGCCCTTTTGAACTTCTGTTTGGCCACCCTGTGAGGGGTCCACTGTGCTTGGTGAAGGAAGGATGGGAGTTACCTCTCAAGCCCCCAAAGCAAGACATAGTGGACTATGTACTTGGTCTCCGCTCCCGGATGGCTGAGTATATGAAAAAGGCAACCAAAAACCTTGAGGCTAGCCAGGAACTTCAAAAGGCCTGGCATGACCAAAGGCTGTTCTGACTGTTTACCAGCCAGGACAGAAGGTGTGGGTGTTGGAGCCAGTGGCCCCAGCAGCTCTCCAAGACAAATGGAGTGGACCCCACACTATTGTTGAGCAGAAGGGTAAGGTTACCTACTTAGTAGACCTAGGAACACCCAGGAGTCCCCACAGGGTTCTCCATGTCAACAGGTTAAAACCATATGTGGACAGGGCAGACATGGGCTTGCTCATGGCTACTGATGAAGGGCAGGAGGAAGAGAGTGACCCACTCCCTGACCTGCTCTCACAGAACCCTGATGATGGGTCAGTAGATGGTGTAGCCTTGGCAGGCAGCCTCACTACCCAGCAACAAACTGATTGTAGACAGGTGCTCAATCAGTTTAGACATATGTTTTCACTGACACCCAGTCAGACCACCTGGTGCACTCATGAAGTGGACACTGGGGACAGTCTGCCTATTAAAAATAAGATTTATAGGCAACCTGACCATGTCAGGGACTGTATCAGGACTGAAGTCCAGAAAATGTTGGAGTTGGGAGTTATTGAACCCTCAGATAGCCCTTGGGCTAGTCCAGTGGTCCTTGTGCCAAAACCTCACACCAGTGGTGGAAAAAGAGAGATGAGGTTTTGTGTGGACTACAGGGGTCTCAATGCAGTCACTAGGACTGATGCCCATCCAATAACAAGGGCAGATGAGCTCAAAGATACTTTGGCCTCAGCCAAATATCTCAGCACATTTGACTTGACAGCTGGCTACTGGCAGATCAGACTAGCTGATACTGCAAAGCCCAAAACAGCATTCTCAACCCCTAGTGGGCATTATCAATTTGTGGTAATGCCCTTTGGTCTGAAGAATGCACCTGCCACTTTCCAGAGGTTGGTGAATACAGTTCTCACAGGTCTGGAAGCCTATAGTGCAGCATATCTAGATGATATTGCTGTCTTTAGCTCCACCTGGGAGGATCACCTGGTCCACCTCAGGAATGTTTTACAGGCCCTGCAAAAGGCAGGCCTGACTATCAAGGCCACTAAGTGCCAGATAGGGCAGAGTCAGGTTGTGTACCTGGGCCACCTTGTGGGTGGAGGCCAGGTTCAACCTTTGCAGAGCAAGATCCAGACTATCATGGACTGGACTGCTCCCACTACCCAGACTCAGGTGAGAGCCTTCTTAGGCCTGACTGGGTACTATAGGAGATTTGTCAAGGGGTATGGATCAATAGTGACACCCCTGAATGACTTAACTTCTAAGAAAATGCCCAAAAGGTTCAGTGGACAGCTAGCTGTCAAAAGGCATTTGATGACCTGAAGCAGGCCATGTGCACTGCTCCCATTCTACAGAGTCCTGATTACTCCAAGAAGTTCATTGTTCAAACTGATGCATCTGAATTGGGGGTAGGGGCTGTACTGTCACAATTGAATGAAGAAGGTCAGGATCAGCCAGTAGCTTTCATTAGCAGAAGGCTGACCCCTAGAGAGAAACGTTGGTCAGCCATAGAGAGGGAGGCCTTTGCTGTGGTCTGGGCTCTGAAGAAGTTGAGGCCATACTTGTTTGGTACACACTTCCTGGTTCAGACAGACCATAAGCCCCTCTTATGGCTAAAACAAATGAAGGGTGAAAACCCCAAACTGCTTAGGTGGTCCATTTCCCTACAGGGGATGGACTTTACAGTGGAACATAGACCTGGGAGTAACCATGCCAATGCAGATGGACTCTCTAGGTACTTCCACTTAGAACATGAAGACTTAACTGGGCAAGGTTAGTTTAATGTCCCTACGTTTGGGGGGTTGTGTAGGAGAGTAGGATCTGCTTCACATGGGTACCCCCACTTTTTGCTGATGCTTCACTGTTTTTCGACATTAGTCTGGCTGGGGCCCTGCTAATTAGAACCCCAGCCTAGCTGCTTCCTCTCTAAAATGGTTTCCATGTGCCTTAGGCACATCACTGATTGGAATCTGGAGTGCCCTTATAAGTCCCTAGTATATGGTATACTATGTACCAAGGGCATAGGTACCTCAGAGGCCTACCAGGGGCTGCAGCATGTATTATGCCACCCCTGGAAGGCCATCCAAACTGACACCACAGGTCTGCTACTGCAGCCTGGGTAAGGTGGTGCATGCATCCCTTACTGTGATATAGGTTACCTATATCACTAAATACATACACACATATACACCTATAAGTCACTCCTAAGGCAGGCCTTATCAATCCTGCGGGAGGGTAGCATTCCACCCTTCTAGAGGGAAAGACATGTTAACTCTGGCTAGCCCGGTAACTTCTTTCCAAAGCCCTGGCATCACAAAATGGATGCTGCTGCCACAGACACGAGTCTGGCCTCCTGCTGCTGGACGAAACTCCGGCAGGGGAGGCCTGGACAATAGGTTTCCTGTCCCAGGGAGGTGTGACCACCTCCCCAGACAGGATAATGTGTATTGGGGCTGGGCGGGAGCACTTTCGGGTGCTTTGAAGTCCTGCACTGGGGGCACACTTGGTGTCCCTGTGCATACCCCAGTTCAAACCGGATCAGGGGCTTGCAGCCCCTGCTTTGGCGCAAACTGGACAAAGGGAAAGGGTGTAGCCACCCCTCTGCCCTGACCCACCCATAGGTGGGGCCACAGAGTAGTCCAACCCCTAAACTTGGTATAAGTATAGGAACCCAGTCCTTAGGACTTTAGATTATCCCTGGATTAAACTCTGAAACAGAATCCTGGACCTTCGACGCTCTACTCAAGATTAGAGGACAGAAGAATCTCCCTTGGGGTCAAGGAGTGACTCCCCTGCTTGGCAGGCACCAAAGACGGATCTGTCCGGTCTGCATTTCTGAAGCTCCCGTCGGACGCCGAAGTCTTCGCATCACCAGAGGTGGATTCTCAGCCTTCCCCGAGGCTACCCTGAGTCCCCAGCAAAGCTGAGGCCCGTAGCTATCGTGGGTAATGTGAGACTGTGACCCCTGGACACCGAACACATTTGCAAGTGCATCCTCTTTTGGGTCTCCCACGAAGTCGTGCTTTGGGCTCCAAGTAGCCCTAGCCTCCAGCACCAACTGCACCGAAGATCACTGGCCTCCACTCCACGAGTGTCCTGTGAGCCAGATCCATGTGCGACGTCTCGAGGCTCCTTTGCGGTCGCTAGCCCATTGGCTAGTAGCCCTTAACGAAGGCCAATCTTTTTCTTCTTGGGCATCCTGGTTGCTCCAGGCCTGCCCTCACTTACCTTCGCTGGGTGAGTTCTCCAGACCTTGCTGGTCTGCACCATCGACGATCTTCATATTCATTGAGACTTGCCGTTGCCAAGGCTTGTTGGGTCCAATCCGGTCGCCGACACCTCAGCACTCGACAGACATCGTGTACCAGCCCGAATCCTGCTCCTGGTCACCGACAACACCTCCTGGACCTCGTGGCTGAAGAGTCAAGACGACCGTCAATGCACCTGAAGCACTCATTATCGGTGGGCATCTGTCCATCGCCTTCCTGGTCACTGGCTAGTGACCCAGACTCTGTCCCCTCTGCTTTCAGGTTCTTCAGATCTCCGATCCACTCTTGGATCCACCCGGACACTTTCCACTTGGTCGCCAGCAGCACTTTGCAGCAGATCGCCATTCAAATCGACGACGAAACCCGACCCCGAAAGGCACCTATGCACCCGGCTTCCCTGGGTGAGGTAACACGAGTACTCCGGTGCTCCCGTGGGTAGAGACTCTTCAAAGTACTAGTTCTCAAAGGGTTTGCTCCAAGTCCTCCTTTAAGTGTCCCTTTTCTTTAATTTCCTGATCGCGACTTTCTCCATAGAAGTTAACGGCGTATCGCGGTTGTGTATTTACACTGCACGCGTCCCCGTGGGTCCCCTGTGTCACTACCTTGGGTGGTTCCTTGTGGTCCAAGCACTTCTAGAGGCTCTAGGCCTAGTGTCTAGTTCAGTCGTGGTTCTTATACCACTTTATTGGTATATGGTTTGGTACGCCCCTAGGGCCCAAACGTGTATTTGTGCTATTACTGTGTTTAAATAACTTATAACTTGTGTACTTCGAACTCTAGCCTCATAAAGAGACTAGAGGGGTGTGTTTAGCAATAAATACATATATTTTGAATATATACCTGGTGTGGTGCTCTTTCATTTGGTCACTCAAGAGATTATAGACTGGTAAAACAAGCTGCTTTACATTCCTTCAAGACTTAGCCTGAAGGCTGCTCTCCATAGCTACCACTAGGATAGCTTTCAATAAGGTTGTCTTTAACCTATCTCCAATAAGGGGTTGTTTGGACTGGTGCAAGGTGTCCACTTTAATTAGTGGACAGCATATACCAGGCCAACTTCTCACAGCCACGCTCACCTTTCTCCACCACTCTGCAAACGCGACTGCTATGTTATAGTTAGAAATTAGCATTTAAAAAACCTTTGAAATTCACTGAAAAAACCATAGGTTTCAGGGACGTTATAGTTAGAAATTAGCATTTAAAAAACCTTAGAAATTCACTGAAAAAACCATACGTTTCAGGGACGTTATAGTTAGTTGGACATTTCACTCGTACAAAACCATAGAAATTCCGCCGTTATAGTTAGTTCAGCTAAATATTTCTCGCGCCCCTGCAATGCACTGATGATGACGTCACATATTACATCATTCATGACATGGTCAGTGACATCACTGAGACATCACTGATGACATCTCAAATGACATCACTGATGACATCACTGATGACATCATCCATGTGAAAATCTGTTGCACCTCCTCACACTCTAGTATAACCTTTGATACACCCACTGTAAAATACAGGCTACCATTTTCGAAACCATCGACACACCAATACCAGTTTGTTAGACTTGGCACCATTGGCGTGGGTCTCCCTTCCATTTTTTTGCTGTTGCCTCTTATGTTTTGCTGGTTTTAGATGCTTTTGGGCACTGTGCCACTGCTGTTCAGTGCCACAGTGCAAGTGCTCCCTACTGTAAAGTGATGTATGGATTAGTGACTCCATGATTGGATGATTGGTTTACTTGTCAGTCCCTAGTACAGTGCACGGAGTGTGCCCAGGGCTTGTAAATCCAATGCCGCTGGTGGGATTGCAGCACTGGTTGTGCCACCCACAGAAGCGGCTTGTAAAATGTGTCTCAGGCCTGCCATTGCAGAGCCTGTGTGCAGTCTGTGACTGCCATGTCGACTTGGCAAGTGCACCCACTTGCCAGTCCCTAAACCTTCCCTTATCTTCATATCAGACACCCCTAAGGTAGGCCCAAGGGCAGGGTGCATTGTAAGTATAAGGTAGGACATGCCCTGGTGTGTGTGGCATGTCCTAATAGTGAATTACAGCCATTTTCGTTTTTCACTATTGCAAGGCTACCTGTTCTCCATAGGCCAGAATGGGCAGTTTGATTATTACACCTTATAATCCTAACTGACCCAGAGAACATGGTAGAAAAACGAATTTAGTATGCCTGAACTCAGAATGATAAAATACATCTTTTAGTGAAGTTGGTTTTAACATTCTTTGTTTGAAAATACCACTTTTAGAAAGTAGGTATTTTCTTGCCTAAACCATCCAGCTGCCTCTGCTCAGGTTGTGTATTGTGTGTCTGGGTTTGTGAGTGACAGGGGCTGGGGGATTCCAGGAGGCAGGGTGAGTCAGCACTAGGCTGAATAGGTCTGCCTGAAGGAGGATGGGTGGGAGGAGTTGCACCTGGGTCTGAATAGGGCTGTGCCTGCCTTCCACAATGCTGGCTCCACCTCCTGCCGGGCGTCTGATGGCTCTGCCCCTCACTCTCAAAGGAAAGAAGGAGTCAGAAAAACAAAGTGCTCCAGGACTGACCAGAACTGGTTTGGACTAGGCAAAGGCCTCTCTGCCTTCAGAGAACAAAGGGAAAAGGTGTATAAAAAGGGGACCCAGACCCCTAGGAAATTAGATCACTTCTGGGAAATCAAGAAACCTGTTGCCAAGGAGAAGAACCGGAGAAGCTGAAGGAGGAGTACTGCCCCTGTGCTGTTTTGCTGATTGGGGTTGGCCTGCAGTGGTTGCTTTCTGCCAAGGACAGGAGAAAAGACTTTGCTGTGCTTTGTCATCTTGAAGAAGAGAATCTCCAAGGGCTTGAACTAGAGCTTGCCTCCTGCCTGAAGTCTCAGGGATACAAGACTTCACCAACCAGCTCCCCCTGCATTCCCTTGCTGGGAATTGAAGTGCCTGCTGTTGTGCTGGGCCTTCTGAGAGACTGCGTGTCGCTGGGAGCTGGAAGCGCGACGCAACAACGAGAAGCGTGTCGCCGCCGCAGCCGTGGTTATCGCATCACCGAGGAAGCGAGACGCCGCTGCCGCTGTCATCATCGCATCGCCGAAGCGCGGCGCATCACCGGAGAAGCGAGACGCTGCCACAGAGGTCATCGTCGCATCGCCGGAGAAGCGCGTCGCAGGGCCTGTCGCGGCTCCAAAGATCATCGAGTCGCCGCACGGCCGTCGGGCGTGCACGCATCACACCAACGTTGTCGCACCGCAACCAAGACGCCATTTTGTCGCATCGTACCGGAGAAGAGTATCGCATCGAGGTGCCATCCTGTCGCATCGCACCGGAAAGCAGTAAGAAACCGACGCATCACCTCCCCACACAGTAAGGAAGCGAGCATCAACTCCCCTGCGCAGCAGTAAGGAACCGACGCATCCACTCCCCTGAGTGTAAGGAACCGACGCATCACCTTCCCTGCGACCCTTTTGTTTTCTTTGCGTTACGCATTCAAGGTACATTGAGAGTAAAGTGTCGCATTTACAACTTGAGAGAACTGAACTATTTTATAACCTTTTAAAGCCTATTTTTGAGTACAGTATTGTGGATTTTTGCTATTGGGTCTTGTGATAAGTCTATATAAAGATTACTTATTTTTACATAAACA
Organism: Calotriton arnoldi; assembly: GCA_963921515.1. Classification (NCBI taxonomy): domain Eukaryota; kingdom Metazoa; phylum Chordata; class Amphibia; order Caudata; family Salamandridae; genus Calotriton; species Calotriton arnoldi. The sequence goes on along the minus strand of CAWUFW010018788.1, from coordinate 61,651 downwards.
ACCTGTGTGGTGTCCATCTGTAGTGTTTTCACTGTATTACTGTATGTGGTCACAAATGCTTTACACACTGCCTCTGAGATAAGCCTGTCTGCTCGTGCCAAGCTACCAGGGGGTGAGCAGGGGTTATTTTAGGAGTGTTTCCCCTTATCCTGACTAGAAGCAAGGGTCCCTATTTGGACAAAGGTGCAAACCATTGCCAACTAGAGACCCCCAGTTCTAACATTGGTGGTCAGCGGTGAGGATTTGGACTTGCATTTGTGATTCATATACAGTGATTGGTGTACACTACTAGTGAGTGCAGACCAATACGCGACCACATACCTTTTTGATAGGACTTTTTTTCTTTGGAACCTTTATTTTTGTTGAGAACTGCCAATTTTCACCATGAGCAAAAAAGGATCCATTGCACCTGCAGATATTGAATTTGAAGAAGATAGGGTTGATACCTACACTGTGCCAGAACTCAAAGCTGTTTGCAAAAAGTTTAAAATCTCTATGAAAGGCCTCACCAGGAAGGAGGAGCTTCACAAGGCGCTGAGGGCCTGGTTGGAAGCACGGAATGCCAGTGGGCAGTCCGAGGAGCCTGTGGAGGAGGCAGAGAATTTAGATGGGCAGCTTGAGGGGCCATTGGGCTTAACTGGGAGGAGAGCGCCTTCCAGGGAGGGCAGCAGTGTTTCTCAAAGGGCCTGTCTCCAGAGGAGCTGGAGGACAGGGACAAAAGCAGGATGCATGAAATGGAGATGGCCAAACTGAAACAGGGAAGCCATGATAGCCTTGAGCATAAGAAATTGGAGTTAGAAAGTAAGAGGTTGGCTATGGAAGAAAAGAAGATGCTTTTAGAGCATGAGAGAGTGGTGAGGGAGCTAGAGCTAAAGGCTAGAAGCCTAGAAATCACTCCCTCTGGTGGCAGCACACCTCCAGTGCCTGTAGAAAGTAGAGTGTACATCCCCAAGGAGGTTATTAAGGATTTCATGAAGGGGGAGGACATTGGGCAATGGTTTAAAGCATATGAGATCGCCATGACATCACACCGGGTCCCTGAGAAGGATTGGGGAGCGGGGTTGTGGGGCCGCTTTGCAGGTGAGGGAAGGGAAACCTTGCTAGCCTTGCCCACAATTGATCAGATGTCCTATGCCCACCTGAAGGAAGCTTTAGTGGCAAGGTATGGGTTAACTCCAGAGCTTTATAGGCAGAAGTTTAGGAACTGCAAAAAGCTGGAGTCTAGTACCTGGGTGGAGTATGTGTCTTATTTTTGCAGAGCATTGGATGGATGGGTGAAGGGTAGCAAAGTAAATGACTTACAGGAGTTCTATGATTTAATCGCATGGGAGCACTTGTCCAGTAGTTGTTTTCCAGAGCTACGCCAGCACCTAGTTGACAGTAAGCTGACTAATCCTAGGAAGCTTGCTGAGGAGGCGGACCGCTGGGTCAGTACCCGGGTCCACAAGGGTCTTGTGGGAGACTCCGCCAAAGGTGGGCAGGGTCCCCAGCAGAAGAGTGGGGGGGACAAGGGTAAACAGAAGGAGTTCCAAAAAGGGCCCCAAAGTAAACCCCAAGGGAACCAAGGTAAGGGTTCCCAGCCTCCCACTGAGAAAAGACCATGGGTCCCAACAGATAAGTCTGTTCAGAAGGGGCCCAAAGCATGTTTTAGTTGTGGTCAGGTGGGTCACTTTGTAGGAAGTCCCAAGTGCCCCAATACCGTGACCACTGCACCCACTGGTGCACCACCCCGGCAGATGGCTAGTGTAGCCCTGGGGGAGGAGTTGGGTGCCCAAGGTGGGTGGGGTCCCGCAGAGATGTCCCTGGTCTCTTTAGGAGACAGTGAGATGGTCCCTAGGACCCAGCTGCCTGATAACACTAAGAAATACAGGCAGTGGGTGACCATCAATGGCCATAGGGTGGAGGCTCTGAGAGACACCGGGGCCAGTGTGACAGCTGTCAGTTGTCGGCTGGTGTCTGAGGAGCAGGTGGTCCCCAATGTATTCTACCCTGTAGTTGCCGCTGACAACTCAGAGAGCCACTGCAAGGTGGCCCAGGTTCCCTTTGAGTGGGGGGGGTCTCAGGTATCCTTCAAGTAGCTGTGAGGCCAGCCATGCCTGTTGACTGTCTGCTAGGCAATGATTTGGAGAGCTCCCCTTGGGCGAAGGTGGAGCGGAGGTCTCATTTGGAGATGTTGGGTCTGCCAGAGTGGGCGTGTGTGACCACTCGGTCAATGGCAGCCGGTAAGGGTATTCAAGAGGACCTGGAGCCTGGAAGAAGGGCCCAGGTGCCTGCCTTAAAGAGAGGAGGCAGGGGCGCGGGAAACCGGCCCCGAAGTTCCCACGGTCCAGGAGGAGGCAGACCTTGAGGGGGATGCCCTGGAACCTACAGGGGAACAAGTGGCTGAACTGGGGGACCTGCCTGAGCTGACCCATTGGCAGCAGGAAGGAGGCCCCTCCAGGGAAGAATTCTGCGAGGAGCAGAAGAAGTGCCCTTCTCTTGAGGGCTTGCGGCAACAGGCTGTAAGCCAGGCAGCAGGTGATCAGTCTGGATCACACTGGATCTACTGGGAGAATGGTCTCCTGTATAGTGAGCCTAAGGTTGCTGAGCCTGGGTCAGCCCGTGTGCTGGTGGTACCCCAGCGCTTCAGAGCCTTCCTACTGGGTCTGGCTCATGATGTGCCTTTAGCAGGACATTTGGGGCAAGACAAGACCTTTCAAAGGCTTGTCACCCACTTTCATTGGCCCCAAATGCGCAAGAGTTCAGATACTCATTGCAGGACCTGTCAGACTTGCCAGGCAAGTGGTAAGAGTGGGAGGAAGCACAAGGCTCCTCTCCAACCTTTCCCTGTTGTCAGCACCCCCTTTGAGAGGGTGGGTATTGACATTGTGGGGCCTCTGGATCCCAAGACAGCCATGGGCAACAGGTTCATCCTGGTCTTGGTGGACCATGCCACCCGGTACCCGGAAGCCATCCCTCTTCGGACAGTGACGGCCCCCGTGGTGGGACGTGCACTGATGGGGATTTTCTCCCGTGTGGGGTTCCCCAAGGAGGTGGTGTCTGACCGTGGTACTAACTTCATTTCCAAGTATATGAAGTCCCTGTGGCAGGAGTGTGGTGTAACCTATAAGTTCACCACTCCTTACCACCCCCAAGGTAATGGGCTGGTTGAGAGATTCAACCGGACCCTTAAAGGCATGATTATGGGTCTGGAAGAACCCATGAGGCGTAAGTGGGACGTCCTCTTGCCATGCCTGCTCTTTGCTTACAGAGAGGTGCCCCAGAAGTCCTTAGGGTTCAGTCCCTTTGAACTGCTGTACGGCCATCCTGTAAGAGGACCTCTGAGTCTGGTCAAGGAAGGCTGGGAGAAAGCTCCCAGGAAAACTCCCCAGGATGTATTTAGTTACATGCTGGCCTTCAGGAACCAGACTCGGCGTTTCAGACAACTCGCTGAGGCGAATCTGGAAGCCAGCCAGGAAGAGATGAAACGTTGGCATGATCAGAACGCCACTCTGATCGAGTTTCAGCCTGGACAAAAGGTTTGGGTCATGGCCCCAGTGGAGCCCTGTGCGCTCCAGGATAAGTGGACCGGACCATTTGAGGTGGTGGAGCGCAAGAGTGATGTCACCTACTTGGTGGACTTGCAGTCTCCCAGGAACCCCTTGCGGGTCCTGCATGTGAACCGCCTGAAGCCCCACTTTGAGAGGTCTGAAGTGGGCATGCTCTTAGCAACAGATGCTGGGATGGAAGAGGAGACTGAACCTCTTCCTGATCTCCTGTATGCAAAAGAGCAAGATGGGTCAGTGGATGGTGTGAACCTCTCTCCCACCCTGACCCCGGAGCAGCAGAATGACTGTCGCCAACTGTTGGGACAGTTTTCTGATCTGTTCTCCCTGACTCCCAGTATCACTGAATGGTGCATCCATGATGTGGACACTGGGGACAGTCCTCCTGTAAAGCACAAAACTTACAGAGTGACTGACAGGGTGAGAGCTTGCATCAAGGAGGAGGTCTCCAAGATGTTTGCCTTAGGGGTGATTGAGTCCTCTAACAGTCCTTGGGCCAGCCCAGTGGTCTTGGTCCCAAAGGCTGCCGCGCCTGGTGCCACACCTGAACTCCGGTTCTGTGTGGACTACCGAGGACTCAATTCAGTCACCAGGACTGACGCGCACCCCATCCCCAGAGCTGATGAGCTCATTGATCGGTTAGGGGCTGCCCAGTACCTCAGCACGTTTGATCTAACGTCTGGATACTGGCAGATCGCCTTAACTGATGGGGCCAAAGAGAGGTCAGCATTCTCCACACCAGATGGGCACTACCAATTCCGGGTGATGCCCTTTGGGATGAAGAATGCCCCTGCCACCTTTCAGAGGTTGGTCAACCAGGTGTTGGCTGGGCTGGAGGATTTCAGTGCCGCCTACCTGGATGACATTGCAGTGTTCAGCGCCACTTGGGAGGAACATCTGCACCACCTCTGGGAAGTGTTGAAGGCGCTGCGGAGGGCAGGCCTCACGATCAAGGCGAGTAAGTGCCAGATCGGGCAGGGTTCTGTGGTGTACTTGGGACACCAGGTAGGGAGCGGCCAGGTGGCGCCCCTACAGCCCAAGATAGATACCATCCTGGCTTGGGAACCCCCAAAACCCAGACAGAGGTGAGGGCCTTCTTAGGACTCACCGGGTATTACAGGAGGTTTGTCAAGGGGTATGGCAACATTGTTGCACCCTTGACTGAGCTGACTTCCAGGAAGCAGCCCAGGAAAGTGAACTGGACTGATGCCTGCCAAAAGGCTTTTGATGCCCTGAAATCTGCCATGTGCACGGCGCCCGTGCTTCAGGCGCCCAACTTCTCAAGGGAATTCATTGTGCAGACAGATGCTTCAGAGCATGGTGTTGGGGCTGTGCTTTCACAGATGAATGAGGAGGGCCTAGACCAACCTGTAGCCTTTATTAGTAGGAGGTTACTCCCACGGGAACAGAGGTGGAGTGCGATTGAACGTGAGGCATTTGCTGTGGTCTGGGCACTGAAGAAGTTGAGACCATACTTGTTTGGGACTCACTTCCGGGTTCAGACAGACCACAGGCCCCTCAGATGGTTAATGCAGATGAGGGGTGAGAATCCAAAACTGTTGAGGTGGTCCATTTCCCTACAGGGGATGGACTTTACGGTGGAACACCGCCCTGGTACAGAACACGCCAATGCTGATGGTCTGTCCAGATTTTTCCGCCTTAGTGATGAGAACTCCCAGGAGGAAGGGTAGTTCTCCCCACATTTCAGCTGGAGGGGACACGTGTTAGACTTGGCACCATTGGCGTGGGTCTCCCTTCCATTTTTTTGCTGTTGCCTCTTATGTTTTGCTGGTTTTAGATGCTTTTGGGCACTGTGCCACTGCTGTTCAGTGCCACAGTGCAAGTGCTCCCTACTGTAAAGTGATGTATGGATTAGTGACTCCATGATTGGATGATTGGTTTACTTGTCAGTCCCTAGTACAGTGCACGGAGTGTGCCCAGGGCTTGTAAATCCAATGCCGCTGGTGGGATTGCAGCACTGGTTGTGCCACCCACAGAAGCGGCTTGTAAAATGTGTCTCAGGCCTGCCATTGCAGAGCCTGTGTGCAGTCTGTGACTGCCATGTCGACTTGGCAAGTGCACCCACTTGCCAGTCCCTAAACCTTCCCTTATCTTCATATCAGACACCCCTAAGGTAGGCCCAAGGGCAGGGTGCATTGTAAGTATAAGGTAGGACATGCCCTGGTGTGTGTGGCATGTCCTAATAGTGAATTACAGCCATTTTCGTTTTTCACTATTGCAAGGCTACCTGTTCTCCATAGGCCAGAATGGGCAGTTTGATTATTACACCTTATAATCCTAACTGACCCAGAGAACATGGTAGAAAAACGAATTTAGTATGCCTGAACTCAGAATGATAAAATACATCTTTTAGTGAAGTTGGTTTTAACATTCTTTGTTTGAAAATACCACTTTTAGAAAGTAGGTATTTTCTTGCCTAAACCATCCAGCTGCCTCTGCTCAGGTTGTGTATTGTGTGTCTGGGTTTGTGAGTGACAGGGGCTGGGGGATTCCAGGAGGCAGGGTGAGTCAGCACTAGGCTGAATAGGTCTGCCTGAAGGAGGATGGGTGGGAGGAGTTGCACCTGGGTCTGAATAGGGCTGTGCCTGCCTTCCACAATGCTGGCTCCACCTCCTGCCGGGCGTCTGATGGCTCTGCCCCTCACTCTCAAAGGAAAGAAGGAGTCAGAAAAACAAAGTGCTCCAGGACTGACCAGAACTGGTTTGGACTAAACAAAGGCCTCTCTGCCTTCAGAGAACAAAGGGAAAAGGTGTATAAAAAGGGGACCCAGACCCCTAGGAAATTAGATCACTTCTGGGAAATCAAGAAACCTGTTGCCAAGGAGAAGAACCGGAGAAGCTGAAGGAGGAGTACTGCCCCTGTGCTGTTTTGCTGATTGGGGTTGGCCTGCAGTGGTTGCTTTCTGCCAAGGACAGGAGAAAAGACTTTGCTGTGCTTTGTCATCTTGAAGAAGAGAATCTCCAAGGGCTTGAACTAGAGCTTGCCTCCTGCCTGAAGTCTCAGGGATACAAGACTTCACCAACCAGCTCCCCCTGCATTCCCTTGCTGGGAATTGAAGTGCCTGCTGTTGTGCTGGGCCTTCTGAGAGACTGCGTGTCGCTGGGAGCTGGAAGCGCGACGCAACAACGAGAAGCGTGTCGCCGCCGCAGCCGTGGTTATCGCATCACCGAGGAAGCGAGACGCCGCTGCCGCTGTCATCATCGCATCGCCGAAGCGCGGCGCATCACCGGAGAAGCGAGACGCTGCCACAGAGGTCATCGTCGCATCGCCGGGGAAGCGCGTCGCAGGGCCTGTCGCGGCTCCAAAGATCATCGAGTCGCCGCACGGCCGTCGGGCGTGCACGTATCACACCAACGTTGTCGCACCGCAACCAAGACGCCATTTTGTCGCATCGTACCGGAGAAGAGTATCGCATCGAGGTGCCATCCTGTCGCATCGCACCGGAAAGCAGTAAGAAACCGACGCATCACCTCCCCACACAGTAAGGAAGCGAGCATCAACTCCCCTGCGCAGCAGTAAGGAACCGACGCATCCACTCCCCTGAGTGTAAGGAACCGACGCATCACCTTCCCTGCGACCCTTTTGTTTTCTTTGCGTTACGCATTCAAGGTACATTGAGAGTAAAGTGTCGCATTTACAACTTGAGAGAACTGAACTATTTTATAACCTTTTAAAGCCTATTTTTGAGTACAGTATTGTGGATTTTTGCTATTGGGTCTTGTGATAAGTCTATATAAAGATTACTTATTTTTACATAAACAACCTGTGTGGTGTCCATCTGTAGTGTTTTCACTGTATTACTGTATGTGGTCACAAATGCTTTACACACTGCCTCTGAGATAAGCCTGTCTGCTCGTGCCAAGCTACCAGGGGGTGAGCAGGGGTTATTTTAGGAGTGTTTCCCCCTTATCCTGACTAGAAGCAAGGGTCCCTATTTGGACAAAGGTGCAAACCATTGCCAACTAGAGACCCCCAGTTCTAACACAGTTACTACATACGCACTCACTGATTCCTAGGTCTACACACACATCCACTCATTCACCCATACAATCACTCATACATGCAGTCACTCATCAATACAACACTATCATATGCACTCATACACCTATACAGACACTCAAACACCACCACTCATCCAGAGTTACTCACACACCTAGTCAGTCATGCAAAGAATCAATCACACTTCCATTTACTGACCTATACAGTTATACACACACCACATCACTTATTCAAACAGAAACAAATGCATACTTACTCTCTTATACAATCACTGATACAAGTACACACTCATCCATACAGCCACTCTCACAATCACTGACTCTCACGTATAGTCATTTATATACTCCAACTCTCACATACACTGCATTTTACATATGTAGTTACTTGGACATGTACCACTGAGACATCCATTCACTCACCAACACACCCATACACACATTCACCCACCCATACAGCTGTTTCCACATGCACTCTTGAACCCATACACCCGGTGAATCAACCACTCACACATCTATGCACAGAGTCACACACCTCCCACCCACCCACACACACACTCAGGCACCCATACAAATACTCAGGCAACCAATCAATAACCCATATAGACACTCATGTAGCTACTCACCAACCCATGCAGCAGCTTACACAACAACAGACAGACTAATACAGACATTCATACAGTTTAGTCACTAACCCATGCATTCAGTAAGACACATTTAATCACTCACTTATACAGTCAGTCACGCACCTACTAAATCTTACATCCAGACACTTATACACCCACTCATTCTTCAATACACCTTGGCATATATATAAAACATATTTAAACTTTATAGAAACACACAGTCACTGGATGATGTCATCAGTGATGTCATTTGAGATGTCATCAGTGATGTCACTGACCATGTCATGAATGATGTAATATGTGACGTCATCAGCAGTGCATTACGGGGCGCGAATTATAGTTAGCTGAACTAACTATAACAGCGGAATTTCTATGGTTTTATACGAGTGAAATGTCCAACTAACTATAATGTCCCTGAAACCTATGGTTTTTTCAGTGAATTTCTAAGGTTTTTAAATGCTAATTTCTAACTATAACGTGCCTGAAACCTATGGTTTTTTCAGTGAATATATATATACTACCTACTGGCGGTCGCCAGTAGGTAGTTATAGTTAGGACCTTGTTTCTATTCAAAAAGCGTTTTTTCTTTTGCCAATATCTTTGGTGCCGTTTGACGAATCTTCGTGAAATTTTCAAAACTAATGGGGCGCTCCGGTCAGCTCCTGTCTTGAACGTTTCGGGGTGATTTGTCAAGCGGGGGCCAAGAAAAAAGGGGGGTCCCAAAACGCATTTTCCACATGTTAATTTCCATAGGAAACTTTAGACAAGGCTACAGCCCGAACTGCTGAACGGAATTACACCAAATTTGGCAAAAAGGTAGCTCTTGGTTCAGAAAGCGCCCTTTGTTTAAATGGTGTAAATCCGTTAAGTAGTTTTTTAAATATTAAAGGAAAAAGAAATATATATATATCTGGGCGGAGCCTAACCACACATCTCATCGTGAGATGTGATTGGCTGTCAGCACTTCATCCAAGAAGTGTTGGCAGCCATCTTGGGACCAATATACATGATAGCACCCCATTAAAATGCATTGCAGTGAATGGAAGGTTTTGAGGGTCACCAAAAGGAGAACGTATAAAGGGTGATAAGACTTTAGTTACATTATAAATCATTTGCTGATGGTACCATACTAATTTTAGGAATTGTGGTGTGTTCTAAGGTGATTTTACCCTGTGAAAAAGCCTTCTGCTGGGATATCATGAATCATGTTTGAGAGAAAACTATTTTCTCATACTTTTCCCATAGAGGTTTGGAAGGTGATCTAGAAGCTAAAATGAGAACCTATTTTCTGTAAATTCACATTATCTTTCTCAGTCATGTGAGAATGAAGTCTGACATTCTCAGTAAAACATGTACATCCAACAAGGGCAGAGACTGTCAGTTGATTCCTTTGTGTTCTACTGCAGCTTCCCAGAGTGTTCTAAAGAACAACTACAGCGCTAACAGTCTTACTTATGACAACAGTATGGCACACCTGAAGCCATGTTGATTGGAATAAAGTGGTAACACTTAAAACATTTAATTTAAAAAGGAACAAAATGAGGGGGTTCATTTTGCCATTAAAATTATGATTAGTGCTGCAGAAAGAAAAATTAGGGCACATTTTGAGTGACTTCTCAAATCCTCTTCTATTTCATTAAAAGATTCTGACATGCAGACTGAAACAAGCACATTCAATATCAGCAGCAGACTTCCCTGGTGAGCAGTAGCTTTACTACAGTGATCTAATGAGCAACTAGAGTGCTAACATTCTGAATGTATGGCAAATGTGTGATACATCTGAATGCCTTCTTGATGGAATCAAAGTAAAAACTGAAAGTATTTCCTACTGAGGAGACTGTAGTAAATGAGGAAATTAGGAAACTTCATAACAAATAAGTCTCCCAAGATGGCCACCAGAGACAAAAGAGCCCAAATGTAGCACAAATATCACCCAGATGTAGCCCACGTATAGCCCAATGACAGAATGTCCCAGAGTGTTCTAAAGAACAACTAGAGCGCTAACAGTCTTACTTATGACAAAAGTATGGCACACCTGAAGCCATCTTGATTGGAATAAACTGGTAACACTTAAAACATTTAATTTAAAAAGGAACAACATGAGGTGGTTCATTTTGCCATAGAAATTATGATTAGTGCTGCAGAAAGAAAAATTAGGGCACATTTTGAGTGACTTCTCAAATCCTCTTCTATTTCATTAAAACATTCTGACATGCAGACTGAAACATGCACTTTCAATACCAGCAGCAGACTTCCCTAGTGAGCAGTAGCTTTACTACACTGATCTAATGAGCAACTAGTGCTAACATTCAGACTTTATGGCGAATGTGTGACACATCTGAATGCCTTCTTGATGGAATCAAAGTAAAAAACTGAAAGCATTTCCTACTGAGGAGACTGCAGTAAATGAGGAAATTAGGAAACTTCATAACAAATAAATCTCCCAAGATGGCCACCAGAGACAAAAGAGCCCAAATGTAGCACAAATATCACCCAGATGTAGCCCACGTATAGCCCAATGACAGAAGTGTGCAAAACACTTTTTATTTTTAGTTTTTTGCAGTTTTATATAGTGCAGATTGGTCAGGTATTGGAGTGCTTTACATGAGCATTGGTTACATCACACAAGGACAAATTCATGTTGGTTGTAGACATGGGGAGATTAAGTGATCTGACCAGAATCACAGAATGTCGAGCTGAAGCAGAAACTCCAACCTGGTTCCCCAGATGCAAAGTCTGCAGGTCTGGAAGTAATACCACATCCTCTCCCTAAGTGCAACATTTAATCAAGTGGTCAACATGCATAAAAAAACATAAAGATAACAAATAATTTAAAAGTGCTTTGTCGCTATTTGAAAACTCAGAAAATATGTCCTCATTTTAGTTTTTAGAGCACTAACCATAATTTCAATGCAAATAAGACCCTCTCATTTCTGTAATTTCTAAAGGAAATGCTCTAGGTATTACAGTTTTGATTACATCAAGATGATGTCAGGCGTGCCACACTTTTGTAATAAATATAGAATGTAAGCAATCTAGTTGTTCATTAGGATACTGTTGAGAGGCAGAGGCCAGGGGCACGGACTCAGAAAATTGAAGGCAGGTAGGAGGGTGCAGAGGCAACAATTTGATAACACTGGGCAGCCAGGAAGGGCAGTGGCAGCACAACAGACTATGGAGGGCAGTGGAAAGGGGGGCAGGGGCAACAAACCAACAATGCAGGACAGGCAAGAGAGGCTGTGGCAATATAATAGACCATTGTGGGCAGAAGGACGAGGCAGCGGTAGTACAACCATACATGCCAACAGACCCGATTCAGCCAGGAAACGCCCAATGTTTTTAAGCCCAAATGGGCATAATTTAATCTGTCTCCTGTCTACAATCTCCTCTTTTTCAATGTAAGTCAATGGGGAAAATCAATACCCCAGTTATTTTTTCAAAATCTCCCTCTTACCAAGTTCAAAATGTTAGCAAGTATGGTACATTGGATCATGGAAGGCAGGAGGAATTGGGGTAGGGACATGGACTCGGATAACAGAGGACAGGAGGTACATGGACAGGTGCACCAAACTGACCTTACAGGGCAGGCATCAGGGTTTGCAGCAGCACAATACACCACACAGGGCATGCGGGACGGGAGTGCAGCACAACAATTCATGGAAAGCAATAGGGAGGGCACAGGACCATGCACATGGACAACAGAGAACAGAGGGGAAAGAGGCAATGGCAGCTATCTGACCATAATGGACAGACAGGAGAGAAAGCTGCAGCATAACGGACCATAAAGGGCAGGAGGTAGGGATCAGGGGCATTACAATGGAACAGACAAGCCAGGAGGGAGGGAATAGGGGTCTGCACATGGAAAACAGAGGGCAGGGGGCAAGGGGGCAGGGCAGGAGCAGCAAGCTGACAATGGAGGTCAGGCAGGATGGGCACTAGAAGCAAGACACACCATGGAGAGCAACAGTGAGACTATAATGGCATACACACAGACCATGGAGGGAAGGTGGGAGGGGGTCAGGGGCAGCTAGCTGACCACACAGGGAAGGTGGGAGGGGCCATGGCAGCACAGAAGACCATGCATGGCAAGCGGGAGGGTTAGTGGCAGCACAATGGCCATGATGGGCGAGAAGGAGGGGGCAGGTGCATGCAGAAAGGACCATGGAGGATGGAAGGGAGGGGTAGGAGCTGGGCACAGACAAGAGAGTTCAGGGCAAGGGGCCTCACCACAGACCACGCAGGGCAGGCAGGAGGAGCAGTTGCAGCACAACAGACCAGGGAGGGCAGAAGGGTGTGGCAGTAAAATGGACCATGAAGGACAGGAGGAAGGGGATAGGGGCATGGAACGTGGACAGGCAGGGTGGAGGTGGCAAGGACAGGTTACAGTCATCTGACAATGCTAGGCAGGTGGGGGGAGTGGCAGCTCAACAGAACACTCAGAGTAGATAGGAGGGGCAAGTCCATGGAACATGGTGGGCAAAAAGGATGGAGCAGGGGCATGCACACAGACATCGTAGGGCAGGGGGAAGGAGAGTAGGGGCAGCAAGCTAAGCACAGAGGCTAAGCAGGAGGTCAATGATGGGGCATAGAATTGGGCAATGGAGGGCAGGAGGAGTGGACTGGGACATCATGCTAAATGGAGGGCAGTGGCAGCACATCAGACCATGCATGGCAGGAGGGAGAAGGCTAATGCATGGATTCAGACAACAGAGGATAGGGAGGAGGTGGATGGGGCAGCAAGCTAACTGTTCAGAGAAGGCGGGAAGGCCAGTGGCAGAACAGCAGCCACACAGGGCTGTAATGAGGGAGCAGGGGCATGGACTTGGACAATGGATGGCAAGGAGGAGGGGAGGCAGGAGCAGCAAGCTTGGGTGGGGGCAGCACAATGCCAGGCCAGGCCCTGCTTCCAACCCCCCACCATCCATTGTGATAGGCATCTTACTTAACGTTAAAAAAAACCTAGAAATTCGCTGAAAAAAACAAAGATTACAGGGATGTTATAGTTAGACTCAGATTTCACTCGTACAAAACCAGTGAAATTCAGCAGTTATAGTTGCCTGAGCTAACTATAACTTACACCCCCGCAATGCCTTGCTTATGACCTCAGACATTACATCATTCATGCCATGGTCAGTGACATCACTCATGACATCACTCATGACATCTCAAATGAGCTGTGAATGGAATGGAACTATAATCGCTACAACTTTATTGATGGATAGTGTGTGTATATTAACACCCCTTTTATTTCTTTTCTTTCGTGTAAGAACCATTATAATGTGCAACGTGCCCAGATCAATATGGCCGATAGCCTTTCACTTTAAAGTAATGTGTAGTCCATTGTTTATGTTGATGTTTGCAATCCTAAGTATGTTTATTGTGAACAAGTCACGTTGACGAACATACAGGTACGGCGGTCACGGGGCAAGATATGCTGAAATGACATTGTGTGCATATTAACACTTGTTTTCTTTTCTTTATTGTATCAATTCCTGAATTTTCACATCGTGACCAGGCCAATATGGCCGCTAGCTTTTTGGATTAAAGTAATATGTAGTCCTTTGTTAATGTTGGCAACTGGAGGCATTTGTACATTTAAATAAGGATGCTACAATGACGTCTTTTATCGTTATCAAGGTTCGGACGAGCCGAAAAGCGTGGATCGCATTTCGCATTTGAGATGTCATCAATGATGTCACTGATCATGTCATGAGTAATGTAATATGTGACGTCATCAGCAGTGCATTGCGGGGGTGTGAGTTATATATATATATCTGGGCGTTTTTGGTTACATATTATGCGGCGGTTCCAGGCCGCAGAGGGATCGCACTGCCCGCAACCAACGGGACTAGGGGAGAGGAAGATTCCTCTTTCTGAAGCTGCAGGGTACCTTTAATGAAGCCGGCAGAGTATCATCCAAGGCTCAATGGAGGGCCGAGAATAATCGTCCATAATTAGCTGCAGCGGAGGTAACCCACCAGAGGGCGTTATTTGGCAAAATGAGACCTCATATCCCAGCGTGCATTTGAAAATGAACTTTCACCAAGGGAGGAGCACTGATAGCTCACTAACCACAAACACGCAGGGGAAATGCGGCAGCCATAAATCACCTCCGCTAACACGGCCTCTGAGGAGATGCAAACAGCGGCATCGAAACGCGTCAGGCCATGGACTTCAAAGGGATGTTAAGCTGCCTGCTTGGTTCAAATGGAGTTTGTAACTCACCTGCAGCTGTGTGCGGCCTCAAGCTTCTGGGCGTTTTTGGTTACATATATATATATATATATATATATATATATATATATATATATATATATATATATATATATATATATATATATATATCCTACTGGCGGTCGCCAGTAGGTAGTTATAGTTAAGACCTCGTTTCTATTCAAAAAGCATTTTTTCTTTTCCCAATAACTTTGGCGCCGGTTGACGAATCGTCGCGAAATTTTCAAAACTAGTGGCCCGCTCCAGTCAAATCCTGTCTTGAAAGTTTCAGGGTGATTCGACATGCGGGGGCCGAGAAAAAAGGGGGGTCCCAAAACACGTTTTCCCCATGTTAATTTCCATAGGAACCTTTAGACAAAGCTACAGCCCGAACTGCTGAACGGAATTACACCAAATTTGGCAAAAAGGTAGGTCTTGGTTGAGAAAGAGACCTTTTTTTTAAATGGTGTAAATCCATTCATTAGTTCCTGAGAAATTAGAAAAGAAAAAGTTTCGATATCTGTGGGTGCGGTGGGTTCGCGAACCCTCCCGAGCACGAGCTTCATTCTGATTGGCTGCCAACACTCCAAACCAGGAAGTGTTGGCAGCCATCTTGTGACTCGGTAAAACCAAGTCACAAGAAAACAGTAAAACAAAGATAAAAAAACAAGAAAAGGGGGCAGGGTAGAAACACCCCGACCCCCTAGGCCTGCTCAGGGGGTCCCACAAGGACCCCCAGGGCCCAAAAAAGCATTTTTTTTTAAATAATTTCAGCGGAATTCACGTTGGGGTCGCGAATCCCGCCGAAAATATTTTGAAAAATGAAGCGCGGGCTCCCGCGCTTCATTTTAATGAGGCCCCCGGGTGGGCCAGGTCCCGGGGGCAATGCCAGAATGAAAAAGTGACCTCAGTATCCGGACCCTTGCAGAGCAAGCACAGTACTCAATAACTGCCAGCTGATCATTATAGCCAAGCTGTGCTCCACGTGCCGTTGTGCTTCCGGTCCCGTGACCTGCCTGCAGTAGGATCCTGGGCTGCTTGTGGTAGACACTGTATTTGTTGAGCGGTTAGTGCATCACTAATGCCGTTAAAAGGTTGCTCATCCGAAACTGCATTTCAGCCCTGCTGCGTGGATGCGATAACAGTGAAAAAAGCACTTGAGTGCTGAGCAGGGACACCTGGCAAGTCCCGGGGATCAGCTGGTGTGTAGAGGGGGCGTCAGAGAAGAGCCTGTCTGTGTTGCCCTGCGGGTGGGAGCCCACACACAGCAGCGCTCGGAGGGGGCTCCTCCAGCCTCTGCAAATGCCAGTGAACCACTCCAGCCCCTGCCTCGTGCTAGCCATTGCCTCTCAGCGCTGAGGTACCATGCGCGCACCGGAGGTGCGGCTGGCGAGTACAGGTGCATGGAGGGGCTGCGGGCCTGAGCACGCCCTTCTACCAGCTGGGGAGGAGGCAGCGCACCAGTGCCAGAAACAAAGGCTGCGGTCCGAGATGGCTTCCCTGAGCCTCAGCTTCTCCCGCAAGAAGAGCATCAGCAGGAATGCGATGGTGGAGCGGAAGAACCTGATCACGGTGTGCAGGTAAATCCCGGGGCAGGGCGGGCTGCGGGGCGGTGGGCAGTGTGGGGCGCACAGCTGTGGGCGGGCAGCAGAGGCTCCCGTGACTGCTCGCAGCAGCGCTTCCTTCTGCTTCTCAGAAGCGCCGCTCTGTCTGGAGATGACTTCATGTGTGCGCCCTTCTATCTGTACAGATGGACGTGAACAGGCTTTACCATAACTCGGAGTCTGCGAGCAGCGTTGAGGGGTGATGTCACCCGAGCTTGCGAGCTTCTGGTGCATGCCATGGCAGCGTGTGCAGGGGCGTGAGGGACGTGTAGAGGTAGCGTGACTAAGAGTGTGAGGTGAAGGTGCGTACAGAGTGAGGAGTATGAGGGACGTGTAGTGGCAGTGTAAGTGCGAGGGGCCGGTGCATGGAGTGTGAGGGAAACGTAAAGGCAGTTTGTGGCAGGTGTGCGAGGGCAGGTGCATGCAGTGTGAGGGAAACATAAAGGCAGTTTGTGGCAGGTGTGCGAGGGCAGGTGCATGCAGTGTGAGGGAGATGTAGAGGCAGTGTGAGCAGGTGTGCGAGGGCAGGTGCATGCAGTGTGAGGGAGGTGTAGAGGCAGTGTGAGCAGGTGTGCGAAGGCAGGTGCATGCAGTGTGAGGGAGGTGTAGAGGCAGTGTGAGCAGGTGTGCGAGGGGCAGGTGCATGCAGTGTGAGGGAGGTGTAGAGGCAGTGTGAGCAGGTGTGCGAGGGGCAGGTGCAAGCAGTGTGAGGGAGGTGTAGAGGCAGTGTGAGCAGGTGTGCGAGGGGCAGGTGCATGCAGTGTGAGGGAGGTGTAGAGGTAGTGTGTTTACAGAGTTAGGGGCAGGTAGAGGCAGTAAGAGTGTGTGAGACAAGGGTATACAGAGAGAAGCACAAGTAGAGGCAGTGTAGGTAGTGGTGCTTAGGGTATGTATGGAGATAGTGTGGGAAAGTGTGTGGGACATCTGCAGAAACAGCAGTTGTGAGGAGCATGTGTAGACGTGTGTAAGAGACTGGAGTGTACAAAGTGCAGGGGCGTAACGCAATCCCTCTGTGGGCAGGGAGGGGCATAGCTTCCAGGAGCCTCCAGATCCTTCAGCGGCCCTCATTCGGCCAAGGCCAATGATTATCTGTGCGATATGGGATACTAAGGGGGCCTTCTTCGCATTCTGCAGGGGATGCCCTCATTGTGTGTTACTCCACTGACAGTGTGGAGCGTGAGATCTGAAATGCTCAGCATGCTCAAAGCAAGAGGGGGCATGTGTGAAGACTGCATGTGTGTCAGGGGGGCATGTGTGAAGACTGCATGTGTGTCAGAGGGCATGTGTGAAGACTGCATGTGTGTCAGGGGGGCATGTGTGAAGACTGCATGTGTGTCAGGGGGCATGTGTGAAGACTGCATGTGTGTCAGGGGGGCATGTGTGAAGATTGCATGTGTGTCAGGGGGCATGTGTGAAGACTGCATGTGTGCCAGGGGCATGTGTAAAGACTGCATGTGTGTTGGGGGGCATGTGTAAAGACTGCATGTGTGTCAGGGGGCATGTGTAAAGACTGCATGTGTGTCAGGGGGCATGTGTAAAGACTGCATGTGTGTCTGGGGGGCATGTGGAGAGACTGCATGTGTGTCTGGGAGGCATGTCGAGAGACTGCATGTGTGTCTGGGGGGCATGTGGAGAGACTGCATGTGTGTCTGGGGGGCATGTAGAGAGACTGCATGTGTGTCGGGGGCAAGTGTGCAGAGAAAAATTTGTTGCGTAGACTGGTCAGTTGAGATATTGTACAGTAATTTCTATTGCGGTACACATTGCATTTAGGAGTTTTCGCAGCTAACTGCACTCCT
Organism: Calotriton arnoldi; assembly: GCA_963921515.1. Lineage (NCBI taxonomy): Eukaryota > Metazoa > Chordata > Amphibia > Caudata > Salamandridae > Calotriton > Calotriton arnoldi. The sequence continues at coordinate 43,848 of CAWUFW010018788.1, read as the reverse complement.
CTGGTTTTTGTACAATAAACTTCGGCAGGCTTACTGACCGACACATGGATTTTGGTGCTGTAAGAACCAAAATCCGCACATTAGTATCTGGTAAGGGGACAAACGCGTAATTGAGAGGGATATGTCAGACCTGATACATATCAACCCAGCATTGTTGGATATTATTGAGTAGAATAAATATCAGCCCAGCCACCCGGCCAGGTGTAGTGAGGGGCATCTGAGGTGCACTTATGAAAGCAGAAAAACTAGCGTACGATGGAATTTCTGCATTTGCAAGTTTGTTGCTTACAGGGTTTTCACTGTTTCTTGGTGATGCGCCTGCAGAAGTGTCCTCTACAGGCCGTGTTCCATTGTGGAAATGCATACATTTGCTGTGGTAGAAAGCAGGAGTATTTATTTTATTTTGCCCATTAGTTGACTGGAGTAGGTACCTGTCCTAACAGAAGTTGTGTGCATAGTTGGAAATGCAGTGCCAAAGACCAGGACACAGCATTGCTCGGTAACTCAAAGAAATTGTGGTGGTAGAAGCCAGGTGGGTGACCCCCAGACACATGCTCTACAAGACAAACAACGTAATAAGGGCATTCTGGCTAACCAATGAGCATTGTAGCATTCTCATATCCTTTAATGGGCCCCTAAAGAGCTTTATGTGTGGGAGGTGTTGGTAGAGGTGTTGACTAAGATTGTCATTAGGTATTTATTTATGCAATGTAGTATTTGAGGGAAGAGGAGAGAGATTATTCTGGCGTTATCATTCTTGAACCAGGGGGACATGATTTGAGTTTTTCAACTAAGTGAGGGAGGGGATGGCTTGAAGCTAGAATGAATGTTTCAATGAAGTGAAATGAAATGAATGAAATGAATTTGTACTTGTAAAGCGCACTGATACCCTGGGGTTTCCTGGCGCTGTACGCATACCGCTGTGGAACCCTTCCTGGCTTTTCCCTGTGAAATGTCCACTCCTGGGCACCCCCAAGGTGAAGCCAGGCATCCCAGCGCTGTGGGGCCATTGTGGAGATTAAGCAAGCTATTGCCCAGAGTTGCAGAGTGGGACCCATGATTAGAATAGGCACCGAGGCGAGAATTATCAGGTCCGAGGAAATTGAGCCCAAGACCCGCCGAGGCGGGAATTGAACCCTTGTCCCGGGCCAGATCTCTGCATCAGGGTCTGCCGCTCTAACCATTGAGCCAGTGTCAGGGATCTTGAAATATATGAATTTAGGAGGAGCAAATAGGGATTTGAGTAAGCAGGCAAAGGTTGGCTGAGTGTAATGGAGGGCATTGCCTCATAAATTGTGAGGGGTAGGATGGAGATGTACTGTTCATGGCTTCAGACACCGGGGTGGATTCTTTTTACTGTACCCTGCAAGTGATTTGTCTGCCATCTGTCCACTCACTTGATGTTGGTGTGATGAGGATTGTGTGTGTCTTTGCAGACGTTGACGATTATGTTGAAATAATGTGTAATTCTATTAGGGAGAAAAAAATGAATATGTGGAAATTCCACCAGTAGGGAATTGTGGTGGTCCAGCCTACTGGAGACCACTTTGTTTATCAGTAGCAAGTTAGCATAAAAAAGGAGACATTGGAGCATTTTCTCGTTATTGAGCAGTGAAGGTATGACTCTGTTAAGGTTGTTGTGGTGAATGATGCCAGTCTCTATTTGACGTTAAATTGTACTCCAAGGTTCCTGCATGTTGTCAAGTTGTCAGACAAGTGCATAGGAGGCTGATCTAGCTGGGAAGTAGAGGCTCTTGGTGGAGTTGAGCACTAGGGAGGAGAGTGCTTTTTGTGTAAAGTAGTAAAGACAAGGGCTTTATAGGAAGAAAAGCAGAAACATGTGAATATTCGTTGCCTATAGATGTGATATGAAACTAATTTCAGTAATGACTTAACCAAAGGAGAGATCGTTCATGGATGCCAGCTGGGTTATTGCGCCTGCTGCGGAGGTGCTGATGCAACCGCAGATTGGAATCCGGCCCAACTTGCCATTTTGCGGCGGCCCACGAACCACCTAAGGGCTTTAATGTTAACGTCCGCTCTCGGCGCCTCGAGATACCGTTCTGTTGGCGCTATATAAATTGTTTAAAAGTAGGTGGTCGTCTGCCACAGGATCCGTTTCTGACCTGGAAGTTGTGGAAGGTGCCGCAGGGCTGTGGTTTTTCGGCTCTTTCTAGCTAAGATGATGGATGGTGCCGGTGGGGGGATGGGGTGGCGCTGAAGATGCCTCCGGCCCCTGGAGTCATCAAGTAGCTAGCTGCAGGAGAGATAAGAAACAGAGCGGCATCCGCGCAGCGCACAAAGGCGGTGGATGAAGGCTCTCCCCCGGGAACCCTGGCAGGAGGCGGGTGGGGGAGGGAGGGTCAGTCGCTGGTGAGGGGGTGCAGTAGCTGCTCTGGGAGGTCTGGGCACAGCAGCATCCCTCCCGGCCAAGCTCCGGAGACAGTAGCTTCTCTTGGACCGGCTGCTGGTAATGGATGGATGGGCAGAGGGGAGGCGGTGTGGGAGGGGAAGATGAAAGAGGCTGGGCATGGGCGAGGGAAGGCAGTCGAGACACAGAGCACACAGTGAAAGAGGGGAGAGGCAGGGGGTGAGGGTGAGGGAGCTGAGAAGAGGAGGAACGTAGGAAGAAGTGTGTGTGCGGGGGGGTTGTTAAAATAGGGGTGGCGTTGAGAGAGGAGGAAAACACAAAGAAATCTAAAATTAAAAAACAAAATAAAAGTATTGTGAATGCCAGTACGCCTGTCTTTTAAATCAGTGCCTCCTAAGAAATGATGCGTTTAGGCTTTCAAAAAGTCATCATGCTAGCACTCTGTCGCCCAACTTAGCGCTCATGCATTCATCCATCCATTGACGCATTTGTGCATTCCCGCCCTTATACAGCTACAGTAAATTTCCAGACAGACTCCACAACTTATGCAAGATAAATTAAAAGAATATACATAGGGCAAACATGAGCTTGCAATAAATACAAATGAACCTATCTGCAGGTGGGCATCTTGCAATGGTATTGTGCATGGTGTTTGATAGTTTTGAAGTTCCTTCATGGCTGCCACCAGAGCTTTAAGAGGGCAGAGTAACTCTGAGTCTCAGACCTGGTAGTGATTAAACCCTAACATAGAAATGGGTCCTTACTGGGGCCTTTAAGCATGCCCTTAACTTTACAGACAAAAACACTGATCGATTTCTGGGCAATTCATTTAAAACATGGTATGGTAATCGAAGTCAGCAACTTATTTCCCGTTTTTTAAATATTTTAAATATTTTATTTTATTGTCCATTCCCTACAAGTGTTTGTTATTTTTAATGTTATGTTTCTGTAGTTTTTTGTAGCCTAATACTCTGCATATTGTAAACTTTGAGCTGAGTTGCATCCATGTGTTTATAATGGACTACGACTGAGAGTTATGCAGTCGAGGGTGAGGGAAGTGAGAGTTCCTCACAGGGGCTGTAAATGGGTGAAAAGGTGCTCACAATACATGGACATCCAATCCTTGGCCTCTCTGCAGAGAGCAAAGAGTATTAGTCACGTATGAGATAGGGTGTAAGATGTGCACATGGGGATTTCAAAAGATTTGAAGAGAAAAAGGGCACAAGTGTCTAACAGACTGCATAGGAATGAGGTGTGAAAGGAAGAACAGTCACACCGTTAATTACAAAGGCCACTCTCCTTTAAGAACCTCCACCTAGTTTTTTGCCACACTTAAAGCCCTGTCCGCCATGTTGAGAACCAATGTGTTGGCCATCTTGGAATGGTAAAACAGTGAAACTATGGATAATACCATACCATGATGGCGGCCTGGCCTAAAGGCTGTGGCTTCGCAGGATGAGGTGCACTGCAGATGAAATAAACGGCAGGCAAGCAGCCTTCAGCGCTGTCTGGGGAGCTGTAGTGTGCTCTAAAAACAATTACAATAAAAGGATGAGAAGGAAAGAAACGATAGGAAAAATTGGAAAACTGAACGACTGGCCCACCAGTCCTGTCGCTGAAGCGCTCTTATTTTCAAGTGGATGTGCCTATGATCAGAAAAGTGCTTGGACTCATTTGGTACCAGAGCCAGTGTCTGAAATCGGCGACCCATTGCCCCACACTGAATGGCATCATGGATACAAACAGAGAGCTTCAGCCATTGGCTCTCTTGCACTGGCTTTATGGCCCTGGAAGTGGCAGCATTTTTCTGATCTGATTTCTTTCCTTCTCCTATTTTCTAAATTTGTATTTATATACATCTCTCTCTCTCTCTCTCTCTATATATATATATATATATATTCACTAAAAAAAAACATAGGTTTCAGGGAAGTTATAGTTAGAAATTAGCATTTAAAAAACCTTTGAAATTCACTGAAAAAACCATAGGTTTCAGGGACGTTATAGTTAGAAATTAGCATTTAAAAAACCTTTGAAATTCACTGAAAAAACCATAGGTTTCAGGCACGTTATAGTTAGAAATTAGCATTTAAAAAAACCTTAGAAATTCACTAAAAAAAACATAGGTTTCATGGACGTTATAGTTAGTTGGACATTTCACTCGTACAAAACCAGTGAAATTCTGCCGTTATAGTTAGTTCAGCTAACTATAACTCGCGACCCCGCGATGCACTGCTGATGACGTCACATATTACATCATTCATGACATGGTCAGTGACATCACTGATGACATCACTGATGACTTCATCCACGTGAAAATCTGATGCACCTCCTCACACCCTAATATAACCTTTGATACACCCACTCTAAAATACAGACTACCATTTTTGAAACCATAGACACACCAATACCAGTTACTACACACGCACTCACTGATTCCTAGGTCTATACACACATCCACTCATTCACCCATACAGTCACTCATACATACAGTCACTCATCAATACAACACTATCATATGCACTCATACACCTATACAGACACTCACACACCGCCACTCATCCAGAGTTACTCACACACCTAGTCAGTCATGCAATGAATCAATCACACTTCCATTTACTCACCTATACAGTTATACACACACCACCTCACTTATTCATACAGATACTAACGCATACTTACTCTCTTATACAATCACTGATACAAGTACACACTCATCCATACAGCCACTCTCACAATCACTGACTCTCACGTATAGTCATTTATATACTCCAGCTCTCACATACACTGCCTTTTAGAAATGTAGTTACTTGGACATGTACCACTGAGACATCCATTCACTCACCAACACACCCATACACACACTCACCCACCCATACAGCTGTTTCCACATGCACTCTTGAACCCATACACCCAGTGAATCAACCACTCACACATCTATGCACAGAGTCACACAGCTCCCACCCACGCACACATACACTCAGGAACCCATACAAATACTCAGGCAACCAATCAATAACCCATATAGACACTCATGTAGCTACTCACCAACCCATGCAGCAGCTTACACAACAACTAATACAGACATTCATACAGTTTAGTAACTAACCCATGCATTCAGTAAGACACATTTAATTACTCAGTCAGTCAGTCAAATCACTTTATTCGATTAATTAAAATCATAAAAGTACAGTACACAGAACATAAAACAACAATAATATCATTCAATTCAGTTGGGCGATATAAAAAAAACTTTAAAATTCCTACAAAAATCTATAATTCATCAGAGCTTGAAGGTTATCAACTAAAATAATTACATTAGGATGATTTTGAAAATTCATACATCATTAATCATAAGAAATCTCCTTCTCCTAAGGCGAACAGCAGCCACAAGAAAACTAGCAATATTAAAAATGTTCCAGGTGTCATCTAACAGTTGAAGATACATTAAAGCTGGTCTTGCCTGTAAAAACCCTTTCCCCTCAAAGGGGGACTAAAAACCTCCTCCGTATTTCATTATAAAAATCACAAAACATGATAAAATGCAATGTATCCTGCAATGAAAAATTATCACACTGGCACAGGCCTATATCCTCTGGCTTACACCATCCCGGAAGGTTACCCAGGGAGAAATGAATCAGGTTGAAGCGGAACCTTGTCAATAGCCAACGGTGATAAGGCTTAGATTACAATTCTCAAGTAGGGCTCAATTGACGGGGAAGAAATAATTAAATAATGAGCCCTAACCGAAGGTTTTGAATCTCCCGATCCTCTCGTTCCAACATCAGTATATTTAAAAATTGTGCTTTTACCCAAATTACATCATCTTTTTTGATCCCTTCTGTGGCATTATAAATATCAGGTCGCCCTAGTTTAAAAAACATAGACCTAACATAAGACAGCCACGGGATGCTGTTAGCTTTCTCCAAGGCAACAACATCCCGTAAAATCTGATGGTTCAAGGTTATCTCAGGGTTAAGCCAGGTTTTAAGCCAGCAGACCAAGGGGGCCAGTCTCAGTGAGTCAGTTACATAACCCAACCCCAATTCCTGATGAATAGCAAATGTTGGGGTTGATTGGGGCACAGACAGGAGGGTTCGTAAGAATTTATTTTCAGCCATCTGCATCCCCATCTGCTGTTTATAGCCCCAAATAGCAGAGCCATATGTAGCAATGGCCAAACATTTAGATCTATAGATGGAGAGAATAGCTTCAAAAGGCTTTGCTCCCAGTCGCTGTGAAAACCCTAATAAAGCTGATGTTGATCTTACTACTGCGTTTTTTTGTGCTTTAGATTGGGGGACCCAGGAACATCTATCATCGAATAAGACCCCTAGGTATGTAAAGGAGGTCACTCTAGACACCTCCGCTCCATTGCATGAGAAGATTTTTCCTTTTCTTTTTCTTTGACCCATTATCATAACATGTGACTTTGACATATTCACAACCAAATCCAGGGATTTCATAAAATCCCCGAATGCATCCAACAGTCTCTGAAGGCCAATAGCGGTTCGGGATAATAAGACGGCATCACCCGCTTATAGTAGGACCGGGATAGTCCTAGTTCCTACACGCGGAATATCCAAACTCGCCTGTTCCAAGATTTTATCTAAGGCATTAATATAAAGAGTAAAAAGTAATGGCGCCAATATACAACCCTGGCGGACACCTCTGCCTGATTTAAAGTGACTAGTGCATTTACCTTCCCGAGTGACCCTAACTACTGCTAAAAGATCCCGATGTAAGTCTGCTAAAAAATAAACCAAACAAGGATCAATACCCATAACAAGTAAAATGGACCAGAGCTTCGATCTGTTAACCAGATCGAAGGCGGAGGTAAGATCCATAAAAGCCATTTGTAGGGGACCTTTTTTGGCTACGGTGTATTTGCCTATTAATAAATATAAGTTAAGACACTGATCCATGGTACTTCTGCCCTGTCTAAAACCATACTGAAGATTGGATAAAACCCCGTTATCATTTACCCAATCAGTGACTTTAGCCAAAATCACTTTACCTAAGATTTTGACGGCAGAATCAATCAGTGATATAGGTCTATAACACCGAGGGTCACCTCTTTGACCTTTTTAAAAACTGGTATAATTGTAGACAGGGACCAAGACGCAGGAAACCCCTGCCCAACAGAAGCATTAAACACATTGGCCAGGATCTTGGCCCAAAATTTAGGTTCACTTTTATACAGGTCTGCAGGGACACAATCGGGGCCAGGGGCCTTATTACTGGAGGTCTCAACTATTGCCTTTTCAATATCCGCCTCTTTAAAAACCAGCAAAGAAAAATCACCATAAGTATCCAATCCTGAAGAGGGAACCTGCACCTCACTTGAACTATAGATTGTCTTAAAATGCGCCAGCCACTGCTCTTCTGATATATTAGTTTCCATGATGTCATTCTCTATGCCTGAAAAGAAAGGTGTATTAACAATTGCCCAAAATTTTGAGCTATCCTTTAAGACTTCAACAGACATTAGAGCATTCCAGGCCTCCGATTTGATCTCACTTTTACGGGTATGTATCGCTAGCTTATAAGACCTCCTAAGGCTAGCTATCTGCTCCCTATCTCTTGGTCTCTTTTTCAGGGCTTGTGCTAAGATGTGATGGGCCCTAGAGCAATTTGTGTCAAACCACCTTTCCACTGGTTTAGGTCTAGGTTTGGATTTAACAGTCAGGTCAATTGCTACCTGATGACAGATACCTTCAAAACCTCTAATCACCTCATCCTTTGGGGTGGAATGATCAACACACTTTGCAATATCATCTTTAGCCTTCATGCGTAAATTAACAAGAAAAGATTCAGGAATTACTTTAGACCATTTGAGCCTCCTCCCCTGGTCACTTGTGGTCACATGATTAACTCCTGTGTTCCCACCCAATAAACATAAAAGGCCCAAGTCTTTGTGTAATTCAAGAATTACTGGGTTGTGGTCACTAAGGGGGGACAACTTAGCATTATAGGATACTACATTAGCTAACAATAAGGGGGTGTTAGACTTGGCATCTTTTGGCGTGTTTCCCCTGACTTTTTGCTTTCTGACCTCCCGGTTTTGACTCTGTTTTTGCTGGTGTAATGATTCTGCGCACTTTCCTCACTGCGGTCCAGTGGGAAAGTGCAAGTGCTCCTGTATAAAATGCGTTATGGATTGGTGTTTCCATGATTGGCCTATTTGGTTTATGTGTCAGTCCCTTGTAAAGTGCACTGCGAGTGCCAGGGCCTATAGACCAAATGCTGTTGGTGGGCTGCAGCACTGGATTGTGCCACCCACGCAAACAGCCCGTAAAGTGTAACTCGGGCCTGCCAACGCAGAGCCCGTGCGCAGCCTGGGGCTGCCATGTCGACTTGGCAAGTGCACACACTTGCAAGTCCCTAAACCTTCCCTTTTGCTGCATGTTAGTCACCCCTAAGGTAGGTCCAAGGTACCCCTGTGGGCAGGGTGCGTTGTATGCGAGAGGTAGGACATGCCCGGGTGTGTGCGGCATGTCCTGATAGTGAATTACAGCCTAGTTCGTTTTTCACTATTGCAAGGCTACCTGTTCCCCCTAGGCCAGAACGGGCGGTTTTGATTATTACAGTATATAATCCTAACTGACCCCGGGAACATGGTAGAAATTCGAGTTTAGTATGCCTGAACTCAGAATGATAAAATACATCTTTTAGTGGAGTTGGTTTTAACATTCTGTGTTTGAAAATACCACTTTTAGAAAGTGGGTATTTTCTTGTCTAACCATCCAAGCCTGCCTCTGCGAGGTTGTGTATTCCGTGTCTGGAATGTGAGTGACAGGGGCTGGGGGATGCCAGGAGACAGGGTGAGTCAGCGCAGGGCTGAATAGCCAGATCGACCTGTAGAGGGGTGGGAGGGGTCGCACCTGGGCCCTGAATAGGACAGTGCCTTCCCTCCACAATGCTGGCTCCACCTCCTGTGGTGCGTCTGATGTCCCTGGCCTACTCACTGAAAGAAGGGACGGAGACTTGTCAACAAAGTGCTCCAGAACTGGTTTGGACTAGGCAAAGGCCTCTCTGCCTTCAGAGAACAAAGGAATTTGGGATATAAATATTGGGGCCCTGACCCCATGAATTTAGATCTCGCTGGAATCAAGGAACCTGCCAAGACGAAGCGCTGGAAGAGCTGCCAGGAGGAGTACTGCCCCTTTGCTGTGTTGTTGCTTTGTTGGGTTGGCCTGCAGTTGCTGCTTCTGTCTTGGGCAGTGAAAGGACTGGACTGAACTTTCTACAATCTTGTGCTGAGTATCTCGAAGGGCCTGAAACCGAGCTGGCCTCCTGTTAAGAAGTCTCAGGGACACAAAGACTTCACAAGCCTCTGGGTACCGCTTCTGGAACGCTGTTTCAGTTGCCACAGAGGAAGGGAACTGCAACCGACTCCGTCAACCGAATCCATCCCTGGCCGGTGACCTGTTTGCACCGCAGACCGCATCGCCCCGCTTCGCATCGCAACCCTGGTCTCACCGTGGGCGACGTCCGACGCCGCCAACATCGAGCCGCTGCTTGCACCGTGACCTGTGGGCACCGCAGTTCGCATCGCATCGCTTCACTGGGCCAGCCGGACCAGACCGACACTGTCGCTGCAACTGGCTCAAGAGTCGAGACCGCACCGCATTTGGGGCACCGCTCGCACGTCTGCGACGCACCGCTCCGACTCGCACCGCTGTCCGACGCCAGCTCCCGCACTCCGGCTTGGTCGCCTGCATCGCAACCTGTCAGCACCGCATCGAGCATCGTCTCACCCTGCATCGCACGCCTTGGACTCACCGACTCCGTCTGCACGACGCTCATCGAGCCGCTGCCTGCACCGCATCGAGGGACACCGCACCTTGCATCGCTTCGTCTTGTACCGCAACCGCGACGAACGCCGACCGGCTCGTACACTCCGTACCAGCCACAACGAGAAAGGTACTGTAACCGAGTCTGTTCACGACTCTGCTGGCCCGTATCGACGCGGTCGGCTGGAACTGTTAGACTCTGTGGTTTTCAGCATCACGGTAGGCTCGGACGGAGCTACCGACTCGTACGAACTTTGCTTTTGTGCTATTCCTGCAAAGAAGAAGTTACCGTATCAAGTATTCATTCGTAAAGTACAGTATTGTGGATTTTTGTCGTAATTGGTCTTGTCTTGAGTATATAAAATATTGGTTATTTTTCTAAACTGGTGTGGTGTCCGTTTGTAGTGCTTACACTGTGTTACTGTTGGTTATGTGCAAATGCTTTACACACTGCCTCTGAATTAAGCCTGACTGCTCGTGCCAAGCTACCACGAGGGTGAGCAGGGGTTACTTCACGAGTGTAACAACCCTTACCCTGACTAGGAAGAAGGGTCCCTACTTGGACAAAGGTGCAAGCCCTTGCCAACTAGAGATCCCATTTCTAACATTGGTTGTCAGCGGTGAGGATAGGACTTGCGTTTGCACTTGACTTACAGTGATTGGTGTGCACTACTACCATATCGCAGACCATTACGTACCACATACTGGTTCTTTTTCTTTTGGCCTATTTTTGATCTCGCCAGTTTCAACTCACTACTTTTGTCATGCCTGAATCAATTGCATCATCCGTTGCATCTCTGGAAGTTATCTTTGAGGAGGACAGGTTGGAATCCTACGCCGTAAAGGAGTTACGAGCGATTTGTAAAAACCTGAAAGTCCAAATTAAAGGCCTCACAAGGAAGGAGGAGCTACAGAAGGCGCTGAGGGCCTGGGTAGCAGCCAGACATGCCAATGGGCAGCCTGGTGATCTCAGTGAGGAGGTGGAGGAGCCTATTTCCAGGGTGGATGTGCTTTTGGGTAGGGGGAACCCGCCAGGTCAGGCAGCAGCAGTCTGTCCCCAGAGGAGCTGGAGGACAGGCGGGAGGCAAGGCAGTTTGAGCTGGAGAAGCTCAGGCTGGAGAGTGAGCGGGAGGAGAAGAGGTTGGCCATAGAGGAAAGGAAGATGCTCTTAGAGCATGAGAGAGAACTGAAGGAGCTAGAACTTAGGAGTAAGTCAGGCTCAGATGGTGGCAGCAATTCGTCCAGAAAGGCAGACAGGATTGTGCACATTCCCAAGAACGTAGGCAAGGAGTTCAAGAAGGGGGATGACATACAAAGGTGGTTTCAGGGTTATGAGGCAGCCATACACATGAATGGGGTCCCTGAGGAGAATTGGGGAGCAGGATTGTGGCCGCTTTTCCCTGAAGAAGCAAGGGATGCTCTGATAGCTTTGGGTAAGGGGTATCACCTCACCTATGCTGACATGAAGGATGCCCTTCTCACGAAGTATGGTCTTACTCCTGAAAAGTACAGGGATCAGTTCAGGTCCAGTAAGAAGTCTGATGCCAACACTTGGTTGGAATGTGTGGATGTGTTCTGCAGGTCTCTGGATGGTTGGGTGAAGGGCAGTAGTGTAACAGATTTTCAGGGGCTCTACAACTTGATTGCATGGGAGCACTTGTCTAGTCTATGTTTTGCAGATCTGCGCCAGCACCTAGTGGATAGTAAGCTAACTGACCCCAGGAAGCTTGCTATGGAAGCGGACCGCTGGGTGAGTACCAGGGTCCACAAGAAAGCGTTTGGGGAGACTCAGCCAAAGGTGGGCAGGGTCCCCAGCAGAAAGGTGGGGGGACAAGGGTAAAGCACAGGAGTTCTCTAAAGGGCCCCAAACTAGTACCCAGGGTAAAGGTTCCCAGCCCCCCGGTGATAAGAAGAAAGGGGTCTCTACAGGGAAGCCTGTTGAGACCGGCCCCCGCAAGTGTTATGCATGTGACCAGGTAGGTCACTTTAAGGGGGACCCCAAGTGCCCGAAGGGGACACAGCCACCCACCGGTGGACAGTCCAAAGTGTTGGCTAGTGTAGCGCTTGGGGAGGAGGGGTGCCCACAGGAGGGTGGGGATCCCGCAGAAATGACCCTTGTCTCACTCGGGGACAGTGAGATGGTCTCAGGAAACCAGGTGCCCCCTAACACAAAGAAATATAGCACCTGGGTGACCATTAATGGGAACAGGGTAGAGGCTCTCAGAGATACTGGAGCCAGTGTGACCTCAGTCCGGTGTCACCTGGTGTCTGAGAAGCAAGTAGTCCCAGGAGCATTCCACCAAGTAGTTGCTGTCGACAACTCTGAGCGCCAGTGTATGGTGGCGCAGGTTCCCTTTGAATGGGGGGTCTCAGGTCCCTTGAGGGTGGTTGTGAGCCCTACCATGCCTGTCGATTGTCTGCTAGGAAACGACCTGGAGCAGTCCTCATGGAAGGAGGTTGAGCTCAGGTCTCACTTGGAGATGCTTGGGTTGCCAGAGTGGGCATGCGTGTCTACTCGGTCAATGGCAGCCAGAAAGGGTGATCAAGAGGACTTGGAGCCTGAAACAGTGGCCCAAGTCCCTGCCAAGAGAAAGGGCAGGGGCGCGGGAAACCGGCCCCCGAAGTTCCCACGGACCGGGAGGAGGCGGACCTCGAGGGGGACGCCCGGTGCCTACAGGGGAGCAGGTAGCCGAACTGGGAGACATCTCTGAGCTGACCCATTGGCAGCAAGAAGGGGGTCCCACCAGGGAGGAGTTCTGCAGGGAGCAGAACGAGTGCCCTACTCTGGAGGGTCTGCGGCGGCAGGCTGCAGACCAGGCAGCTGGTAATCAGTCCGGGTCACATCTGATCTACTGGGAGAGTGGTCTCCTATACAGTGAGCCTAAGGTTGCTGAGCCTGGGTCAGCCCGTGTGCTGGTGGTACCCCAGCGCTTCAGGACCTTCCTACTGGGTCTGGCTCATGACGTGCCTTTGGCAGGACATTTGGGGCAGGACAAGACCTTTGACAGGCTTGTCACCCACTTCTTTTGGCCCCAAATGCGAAGGCAGTCAGATGCACACTGTAGGTCTTGCCAAACTTGCCAGGCAAGTGGTAAGAGTGGGAGGAAGGTCAAAGCTCCTCTCCAACCTTTTCCTGTTGTTGGAACACCCTTTGAAAGGGTAGGGATGGATATTGTGGGGCCACTGGATCCCAAGACAGCCATGGGCAACAGGTACATCCTGGTCTTGGTGGACCATGCCACCCGGTACCCGGAGGCAATCCCTCTCAGGACAACGACGGCGCCAGTGGTGGGCCGGGCGTTAATGGGGATCTTTTCCCGTGTGGGATTCCCCAGAGAGGTGGTTTCTGATAGGGGGACCAATTTCATATCGAAGTATATTACATCCCTGTGGAAGGAGTGTGGTGTAACCTACAAGTTCACCACTCCTTACCACCCACAAGGAAACGGTCTGGTGGAGAGATTCAACCAGACCTTGAAAGGCATGATCAAGGGTCTAACAGAACCCATGAGGCGTAAGTGGGACGTCCTCTTGCCATGCCTACTCTTTGCGTACAGGGAGGTGCCTCAGAAGTCTCTTGGGTACAGCCCCTTTGAGCTCCTGTATGGCCACCCTGTCAGAGGACCTCTGAGTTTGGTAAAGGAAGGCTGGGAGGCAGCTCCCAGGAAAACTCCCCAGGATGTATTTAGCTACATGCTGGCCTTTAGAAACCAAACTGCCCGCTTCAGGAAACTCGCTCAGGCGAACCTAGAAGCAAGCCAGGAAGAAATGAAGAGATGGTATGACCAGAATGCCACTCTGGTCGAATTTCAACCTGGGCAAAAAGTGTGGGTCATGGCCCCAGTAGCACCTTGTGCCTTGCAGGACAAGTGGACTGGGCCATACGAGGTAAAGGAGCGCAAAAGTGACGTCACCTACCTGGTGGATTTGCAGGCTCCAAGGAACCCTTTGAGGGTCCTTCACGTGAACCGCCTCAAGCCCCACTTCGAGAGGTCCGAAGTGAGTATGCTCTTGGCGACAGATGATGGGGTGGAAGAGGAGAGCGAGCCTCTCCCTGACCTCCTGTCTACCAAGGAGCATGATGGGTCAGTAGAGGGTGTGATCCTCTCCCTACTCTGACTCAGGAGCAGCAGGGGGACTGTCGCCAGTTGTTGGGACAGTTCGCCCCACTGTTCTCTCTGACCCCCGGTGTTACTCACTGGTGTACCCATGACGTGGACACCGGTGACAGCCATCCTGTGAAGCACAAGATTTACAGGTTGACTGACCGGGTCAGAGCCAGCATCAAGGAGGAGGTCTCTAAGATGTTGGCGTTAGGGGTGATTGAGCCCTCCCACAGTCCTTGGGCCAGCCCAGTGGTCTTGGTCCCAAAGGCTGCGGCGCCCGGTGCCACTCCAGAACTCCGGTTTTGTGTGGACTACCGTGGGCTCAATGCCGTCACCAGGACTGACGCGCACCCCATCCCCAGAGCTGATGAGCTCATTGATCGGTTGGGAGCTGCCCGGTTCCTCAGCACGTTTGATTTAACGTCTGGGTACTGGCAGATTGCCTTAACCGATGGGGCCAAGGAGAGATCAGCATTCTCAACCCCAGAAGGTCATTACCAATTCCGGGTGATGCCCTTTGGGTTGAAGAATGCCCCTGCCACCTTTCAGAGGTTGGTCAATCAGGTGTTGGCTGGGCTGGAGGATTTCAGTGCCGCCTACCTGGATGACATTGCTGTGTTCAGTTCCAGCTGGGAAGAACATTTACAGCACCTTGAGAAAGTGTTGAGGGCTCTGCAAGGTGCAGGCCTCACGATCAAGGCCAGTAAGTGCCAGATCGGGCAGGGTTCAGTGGTGTACTTGGGACACCAGGTAGGAAGCGGCCAGGTGGCGCCCCTACAACCCAAGATTGACACCATTCTGGCTTGGGAGCCCCCAAGACCCAGACAGAGGTGAGAGCCTTCTTAGGTCTCACCGGTTACTATAGGAGATTTGTTAAGGGCTATGGCACCATTGTTGCCCCCTTAACAGAGCTGACCTCTAAGAGGCAGCCCAGGAAAGTGATCTGGACTGAGTCCTGCCAGAAAGCTTTTGATGCCCTGAAGGCAGCCATGTGCACGGCGCCCGTGCTCAAGGCACCTGACTTCTCCAAGGAATTCGTCGTGCAGACTGACGCTTCAGAGCATGGTGTGGGAGCTGTGCTCTCACAACTGAACGAAGAGGGCCTGGATCAGCCTGTAGTCTTCCTTAGCAGGAGACTACTTCCCAGGGAACAGAGGTGGAGTGCCATAGAAAGGGAAGCTTTTGCTGTGGTCTGGGCACTGAAGAAGTTGAGACCATACCTGTTTGGGACTCACTTCCGGGTTCAGACAGACCACAGGCCCCTCAGATGGTTGATGCAAATGAGGGGTGAGAATCCAAAACTGCTGAGGTGGTCCATCTCCCTACAGGGAATGGACTTTACGGTGGAACACCGTCCTGGTACAGAACACGCCAACGTAGATGGTCTGTCCAGGTTCTTCCGCCTTAGTGAAGAGAACTCCAATGGGGTTGGGTAGTTCTCCCTACTTTCAGCTGGAGGGGACATGTGTTAGACTTGGCATCTTTTGGCGTGTTTCCCCTGACTTTTTGCTTTCTGACCTCCCGGTTTTGACTCTGTTTTTGCTGGTGTAATGATTCTGCGCACTTTCCTCACTGCGGTCCAGTGGGAAAGTGCAAGTGCTCCTGTATAAAATGCGTTATGGATTGGTGTTTCCATGATTGGCCTATTTGGTTTATGTGTCAGTCCCTTGTAAAGTGCACTGCGAGTGCCAGGGCCTATAGACCAAATGCTGTTGGTGGGCTGCAGCACTGGATTGTGCCACCCACGCAAACAGCCCGTAAAGTGTAACTCGGGCCTGCCAACGCAGAGCCCGTGCGCAGCCTGGGGCTGCCATGTCGACTTGGCAAGTGCACACACTTGCAAGTCCCTAAACCTTCCCTTTTGCTGCATGTTAGTCACCCCTAAGGTAGGCCCAAGGTACCCCTGTGGGCAGGGTGCGTTGTATGCGAGAGGTAGGACATGCCCGGGTGTGTGCGGCATGTCCTGATAGTGAATTACAGCCTAGTTCGTTTTTCACTATTGCAAGGCTACCTGTTCCCCCTAGGCCAGAACGGGCGGTTTTGATTATTACAGTATATAATCCTAACTGACCCCGGGAACATGGTAGAAATTCGAGTTTAGTATGCCTGGACTCAGAATGATAAAATGCATCTTTTAGTGAAGTTGGTTTTAACATTCTGTGTTTGAAAATACCACTTTTAGAAAGTGGGTATTTTCTTGTCTAACCATCCAAGCCTGCCTCTGCGAGGTTGTGTATTCCGTGTCTGGAATGTGAGTGACAGGGGCTGGGGGATGCCAGGAGACAGGGTGAGTCAGCGCAGGGCTGAATAGCCAGATCGACCTGTAGAGGGGTGGGAGGGGTCGCACCTGGGCCCTGAATAGGACAGTGCCTTCCCTCCACAATGCTGGCTCCACCTCCTGTGGTGCGTCTGATGTCCCTGGCTTACTCACTGAAAGAAGGGACGGAGACTTGTCAACAAAGTGCTCCAGAACTGGTTTGGACTAGGCAAAGGCCTCTCTGCCTTCAGAGAACAAAGGAATTTGGGATATAAATATTGGGGCCCTGACCCCATGAATTTAGATCTCGCTGGAATCAAGGAACCTGCCAAGACGAAGCGCTGGAAGAGCTGCCAGGAGGAGTACTGCCCCTTTGCTGTGTTGTTGCTTTGTTGGGTTGGCCTGCAGTTGCTGCTTCTGTCTTGGGCAGTGAAAGGACTGGACTGAACTTTCTACAATCTTGTGCTGAGTATCTCCAAGGGCCTGAAACCGAGCTGGCCTCCTGTTAAGAAGTCTCAGGGACACAAAGACTTCACAAGCCTCTGGGTACCGCTTCTGGAACGCTGTTTCAGTTGCCACAGAGGAAGGGAACTGCAACCGACTCCGTCAACCGAATCCATCCCTGGCCGGTGACCTGTTTGCACCGCAGACCGCATCGCCCCGCTTCGCATCGCAACCCTGGTCTCACCGTGGGCGACGTCCGATGCCGCCAACATCGAGCCGCTGCTTGCACCGTGACCTGTGGGCACCGCAGTTCGCATCGCATCGCTTCACTGGGCCAGCCGGACCAGACCGACACTGTCGCTGCAACTGGCTCAAGAGTCGAGACCGCACCGCATTTGGGGCACCGCTCGCACGTCTGCGACGCACCGCTCCGACTCGCACCGCTGTCCGACGCCAGCTCCCGCACTCCGGCTTGGTCGCCTGCATCGCAACCTGTCAGCACCGCATCGAGCATCGTCTCACCCTGCATCGCACGCCTTGGACTCACCGACTCCGTCTGCACGACGCTCATCGAGCCGCTGCCTGCACCGCATCGAGGGACACCGCACCTTGCATCGCTCCGTCTTGTACCGCAACCGCGACGAACGCCGACCGGCTCGTACACTCCGTACCAGCCACAACGAGAAAGGTACTGTAACCGAGTCTGTTCACGACTCTGCTGGCCCGTATCGATGCGGTCGGCTGGAACTGTTAGACTCTGTGGTTTTCAGCATCACGGTAGGCTCGGACGGAGCTACCGACTCGTACGAACTTTGCTTTTGTGCTATTCCTACAAAGAAGAAGTTACCGTATCAAGTATTCATTCGTAAAGTACAGTATTGTGGATTTTTGTCGTAATTGGTCTTGTCTTGAGTATATAAAATATTGGTTATTTTTCTAAACTGGTGTGGTGTCCGTTTGTAGTGCTTACACTGTGTTACTGTTGGTTATGTGCAAATGCTTTACACACTGCCTCTGAATTAAGCCTGACTGCTCGTGCCAAGCTACCACGAGGGTGAGCAGGGGTTACTTCACGAGTGTAACAACCCTTACCCTGACTAGGAAGAAGGGTCCCTACTTGGACAAAGGTGCAAGCCCTTGCCAACTAGAGATCCCATTTCTAACAGGGGGACAAAAATATATAGTCAATGATAGTATCCCTTCCCTTAGCTTTAAATGTCGGAACCCTCTCAGATAAATCATTGAAACCAGGTTCAAAGAGATCAACTCCTGCCAGGAGATCCTCCAGGGCCTCCCCCTTTTGCGTATGCTCAAAATGGGGTGACACCGAATATTGAGGACCCAAATGATCATCACCATAACAATTCAAATTACACAAATGAATATTAAAATCGCCCATAAGAATGATATAATAAAAAGTGAATTGCTTCGAACTATAAACTTCTAAAAAACATTTCATATAGGAAAGATGTTCATTCAAAGTGTCGCATTCGCCAGAATTATAAAAATTAATTAATAATATTTTGGGACCAGTAGGAGTACAGAGTTCTAATATCATACAATTATGGGAGCTTACCTCCAACATTTTTACAGACCCTTTCAAATTTAAAGAAAGAAGGAGTACTAGGCCCCCTTGGCTCTACCTGCCAGGGTAGAACGTGCAGGTGAGAAAAAAGATTTAAACCCGTCCAGCCAAAAATTGCTCTCCCTGTCCCATGTTTCCTGGAGAGCAATAATATCATATTTTTTTATAAACTCAAGCCAGCTAGGATCATCCCTTTTAGATCTAAGCCCCGCAATGTTCCAACTAATGATCTTACAATTGGAAACAGTTTCTAGGTCCATAGGCTGGTGATTCTGGCCGAAATCAGATAGACAATCATGAGATGACTCTAGTCAGTCATTCTCGTCTAACTGGGACAGTGGAGAAAATCTATTTAAAAGGGCTATGCCCTGCCCTTCACCGCTTAATTTCCCAGGAAAAATTTGCGAGTCTATTGTGTCTCTAATATTAAAACTTTCTGGAAAGATCTCCAAATTTTTAGTTTCATCAATGCTTTTGAGAGGCTGAAAAGGCCTCCTCGAATATATCTCACTATGAGATTTGACAAGTGCATTCAATCGTCTTACTGGAGGATAAAAATAACCCAATGGCAGGGCTCTAATACCCCCTTCCCCTGATCCTGATTAATGTCCGAGGCATCCCAGAACAATCTATCTATAGACACTCATGTAGCTACTCACCAACCCATGCAGCAGCTTACACAACAACTAATACAGACATTCATACAGTTTAGTAACTAACCCATGCATTCAGTAAGACACATTTAATTACTCACTTATACAGTCAGGCACACACCTACTAAATCTTCCATCCAGACACTTATACACCCACTCATTCTTCAATACACCTTGGCATATATATAAAACATATTTAAACTTTATAGAAACACACAGTCACTGGATGATGTAATCAGTGATGTCATCAGTGATGTCATTTGAGAAGTCATCAGTGATGTCATCAGTGATGTCACTGACCATGTCATGAATGATGTAATATGTGACGTTATCAGCAGTGCATTGCGAGTTATAGTTAGCTGAACTAACTATAACGGCGGAATTTCACTGGTTTTGTACGAGTGAAATGTCCAACTAACTATAACGTCCCTGAAACCTATGGTTACAAGGGAACCAAACTCCAGGTCTCCTGAAAAATACATATATCAGAGCCCTCAATAAGTTTGTTCCAATGGGGAATTGCCAATTTATTTTTCAAGCCTGCAACATTCCAAGATATTAATTTCAGTTGGTGGCTTGAGGCAGCTCCTGATATAATACTCTTGTTTGGAGTACATTGGCTGCGCAGGGCCGGGAGGTTGGGCAATACCTGGGAGTCTGAAGGTGGTATGGCTTCAACTTCCCGAGCCCTTCGAGAAGTGGTTAAGAAACTACTCAAGATCTTATCCCCCTCATGTCTGTCTTTCGATGATTCAGGATCCGTGCATGAGGGTGTGATGGTATGTTGGGAGGGCTTAGCGCTAGAAGGTGTAGGATATTGTCAATCGATAGCCTCTAGTGAGATTCCTGTGTCTAATGGTGTTAATGGCTGCATGATAGGTAGCTTGCCCCCTGTTGCTAGTGGGGATCGCCTAAACTGTATGGAGGAAGTTTCAGGGGAGCAAGTGCGATATTCTAAAGCAAGAAGATTGTCAGCCAAGTCAGCCCTGTCATAGTAAGCTCAATACAGTCGAATGGTTGGGATGGAGACGTACGTCTCCGAGCCCTAATAATATCATTCCGTATTATTGATCGACACACCCCTAACATGGCAAATCCAATGAATAGCTTTGTTGGTCAGAGAAAATTCATTTTCAAGGCTACTCTTGGGGCCAAGCTTGGGGACGTTGACCATGTAAATTTTAAGAGGATGGGATACATAGGGGGTTTCTGAACGATTTATCTGGTGTTGTGTCTTGGGTGAATGGCACTGATTAGTACAGGTTGCTGAAGATTGTGAAGTCACTGTACTGTAGAGATCTTTAGAGACCCTACCTTTGATGTTGCTTGGGTGATTAACTGTAGGGTAAAGTGAGATGTGCCTATGGGAAGAACTAGTAAGGGATGGTGATGGTACAACAGATGCTGGGGTAACCCTCTTCCCAGTAGGTGCCGTATGTGCCACATGAGATTGTTGGTTATGTTCTGTTTGGCTATTTGCACTCAGCCGGCTGGGCAGTTCCTTATTTAGTATCGATTTGACCAGAGTAGTCAGGTCCATAATCATAGATTTCAGGGACCCTATCTCCTGTCTAAGCATGTTAATAAGCTGAGATGTTCCCTGCGATTCTGTGTTGTGGTCATTATTAGGTCTAGCGCTGTGCGTGGAGGGTAACTGAGGCAGTGCCTCACTTAGCTCGTTAGACACATCCACCAGTGGTAAAAACCTGTTTGTATAGGAAACTGCGATTTCCAACTGGGAGTCCATGGTATTAATGCTAAGAGGAGGAAGGAGAGGATTGAGAATCCTTGCAGGCTCTTCCTGCGTTTGTGGCGATACCTCTTTATTGGGTGTGATAGCTCCCCTTCGGGGGAGTTTCTGAAACATGGCTGGGATAGTATTTGGGCTTGGGGTATTTATTGTTTTGGGCTGGCGCTGTGGGGAGGGTTGGCCTGGGGTGTTCAACGTGGTTGGTTCGGCCTCTAGGATGCCTTCGCACTCACTAATGAGGGTGTCTATGCGATCCAACATGCAGTTGCTGCCTGCATGTTTAAGTGACTTCCTAGCCTTCTTCCCCTTATGAGCCCGAACATTACCACTACCTCCCCCTCCAGCACCCTCCATTGATTTCCTTTTGCCCATAACTATGTAAATATAACACAACTATAGTGTGAGAAGAAAAATATAACAAAGAATGACCAGTTGGCTAAAACTCGAGAATCGGAGTAGAGGATAAAGTCAAACAAGTAGATGGTGCTGGTAGGCTGATAGTTTTTAAGCCCTTCTTATAGTTCCAGAAAGGGAGTATCGTCAAGGCCTCTGCCTATAAGCTCCCCCTATATGATTTTAAAGGTTCGCACAGTACCTTAGTTGACTGGTATGGCTCCGTGGCGACGATACAAAAACCAGATGAAAGGGAGGTGGCCCTGCCCTGCCTCTTCCTGGCAATGACGGGCAAGGACGGGCCCGCCCTTGGCCCGGGCTTCGCCCGGGAGCTGCCCACGCGAGTCCCACACTGCGGGAGCACGCGCTGGTTCTTATCTTGCGCCTTCTGGCACTTAGAGTGATGCTGTGCGCAAGGGCGCTGTGCAGCCTGGGGCGAAGAGTCCTGGCCCCCGAGTCCTGGAGATGAGCTGGTGTAATCGGGCGACTGTGAATGATTCTTTGCATGATTGACTAGTTGTGTGAGTAACTCTATGGATGAGTGGCGATGTGTTAGTGTCTGTATAGGTGTATGAGTGCAAATGATAGTGCTGTATTGATAAATGACTGCATGTATGAGTGACTGTATGGGTGAATGAGTGGACATGTGTGTAGACCTAGGAATCAGTGAATGGGTATGTAGTAACTGGTATTGGTGTGTCTATGGTCTTGAAAATGGTAGTCTGTACTTTAGAGTGGGTGTATCAAAGGTTATATTAGGGTGTGAGGAGGTGCATCAGATTATCACGTGGATGATGTCATCAGTGATGTCATTTGAGATGTCATCAGTGATGTCATCAGTGATGTCACTGACCATGTCATGAATGATGTAATATGTGACGTCATCAGCAGTGCATTGCGGGGGCGCGAGTTATAGTTAGCTCAACTAACTATAATGGCTGAATTTCTCTGGTTTTGTATGAGTGAAACGTCCAACTAACTATAACGTCCCTGAAACCTATGGTTTTTTCAGTGAATTTCTATGGTTTTGTAAATGTTAATTTCTAACTATAACGTCCCTGAAACCTATTGTTTTTCAGTGAATTTCAAAGGTTTTTTAAATGATAATTTCTAACTATACCGTCTCTGAAACCTATGTTTTTTTCAGTGAATTTCTATGGTTTTTTAAATGCTAATTTCTAACTATAACGTCCCTGAAACCTATGGTTTTTTCAGTGAATTTCTAAGGCTTTTTAAATGCTAATTTCTAACTATGCCTACAGAGGTAGGACATGTGAAGAAAGAGGAAGAAAGGCGCAGAAAGAAGCAAGAGAAATGCAGAAAGAGGCAACAGAAGTCCAGAAAGACGAAGAAAAGTGCAGAAAGAAGTAAGAGATATGCAGAAAGAACCAACAGAGGTGCAGAAAGAGGCCTTGTTTCAAAGCCATCCTGTGCCCCCAACTTTTTACTGACTGGTACTGGTGGTAACTGACTCTTACTAACCAGGCCCGAAGCCAGTGCTATGCTGAAAGACACTTAGAATACAGTGAAAACACCTACATACACTAGGGTACACTATGGGTTGGGATATCCCTGTGATTGGCATGACGTCCCCTGTAAGGCCCTAGTACATAATAGGGCAGGGGGATTAAAACTACCTTTAACTCAGAGGTGCAGAAAGAGGCAAGAGAGGTGCATAAACAGGCAGGAAAGCTGCAGAAACAGGGAACAGGGGTGCAGAAAGAGGCAAGTTAGGAGCAGAAAGAAGTAAGAGCAGTGCAGAAAGAACCAACAGAGGTGCAAAAGAGGCAAGAGGGCTGCAGAAAAAGGTAGGAGGGGTGCACAAAGAGGCAAGAGTGTTACAGAAAGAGGCAAGAGAGGTACAGAAAGAAGCAAGAGAAGTGCAGAAAGAGGCAAGTGAGGTGCAGAAAGAAGCAAGAGCAGTGCAGAAAGAACCAACAGAGGTGCAAAAAGAGGCGAGTGGTGCAGAAAGAGGTAGGAGAGGTGCACAAAGAGGCAAGAGAGGTACAGAAAGAGGCAGGAGGGATGCAAAAAGAAGGAAAAGAAGTGCAGAAAGAGGCAAGAGAATTGCTGAAAGAAGCAACAGAGGTGTAGAAAGAAGCAAGAGAAGTGCAGAAAGAGAAAGTGAGGTGCAGAAAGAAGCAAGAGCAGTGCAGAAAGAACCAACAGAGGTGCAAGAAGAGGCAAGAGGGGTGCAGAAAAAGGTAGGAGGGATGCACAAAGAGGCAAGAGAGGTACAGAAAGAGGCCGGAGGGGTGCAGAAAGAAGGAAGAGAAATGCAGAAAGAGGCAAGAGAATTGCTGAAAGAAGCAACAGAGGTGTAGAAAGAAGCAAGAGAAGTGCAGAAAGAGGCAAGTGGGGTGCAGAAAAAAGCAAAAGCAGTGCAGAAAGAACCAACAGAGGTGCTGAAAGAGGCAAGTGAGGTGCAGAAAGAGGCAAGAGATCTGCAGAAAAAAGCAACAGAGGTGCTGAAAGAGGCAAGTGAGGTGCACAAAGAAGCAAGAGAGGTGCAGAAAGAAGGAAGAGAAGTGCAGAAAGAGGCAAAAAGGATGCAGAAAGACGTAAGAGGATACAGAAAAAGACAAGAGAGGTGCAGAAAGAGGGAAGAAGGGTGCAGAAAGAGGCAAGAGGGGTACAGAAAGAAGCAAATGAGGTGCAGAAAGAGGCAACAGACGTGCAGAAAGAGGGAAGAGGTGCAGAAAGTAGAAGAGATTTGCAGAAAGAGGCAAGAGACTTACTGGAGGTAACAAGAGGGGTACTTGGCCCCCAAGGACATCCTTGGGGGCCAACTACCTCTCCTATTACCTCCAGTAAGTACCACACAGCAGGATTGCTAAGTTCTCATAACAGGCCACGCCCCCTTTGCCCACCACTCTGCAAACGCGCTCCCTGGTGCGCTCTTGGATGGGGATTGAAGTCCCCTTCACTGCTGGGGGTCCATTAGGGGCCAACTAGCCTACCTCTTACCTCCAGTAAGCCCCACACAGTGGGATTTCTGAGAGGTGGACACAGGCCATGCCCCCTTTCTCCACCACTCTGCAAGCGCGCCCCCTGGCGCGTTCTAAGTTGGGGGATTAAGTCCCCTTGAATACTGAGGGGCCCTGGGGGCCAATTAGCCCACCAGGTACCTCCAGTAAGCACCACACAGCTGGATTGCAGAGAGGTGGTCCTAGGCCATGCCCCCTTTTTACACCACTCTGCAAACGGGCCTCTTGGCGCACTGCTGCTCGGGGGATGAAGTCCACTTGTGTCCTGAGGTCCTCAGGGGTATGGTCTCAGACCACCTCTCTGCAATCCAACTGTGTGGCACTTACTAGAGGTACCTGGTGGGCTAGTTGGCCCCCAGGGACCCTCAGTATTCAAGGGGACTTAATTCCCCAACTTAGAACGCGCCAGAGGGCGTGTTTGCAGACTCATACAGGGAGGGGGCGGGACCTACGGAGAGTTGCTGGTTTCTTTTTTCTTAAATTTTTAATTTTATGGGAGGGGGGCCGCGTGGCCCCCCTCCAGAGGCCAATTATGGCCCCGGGGACCCCATCCCCCGGGGCCTGCCAGCCTTCTTTTTTTATTGTATTTTTGGGAGGGGGGCCGCGTGGCCCCCTCCTCAGGCCCATTATGGCCCCGGGGACCCCATCCCCTTGGGCCGGCCTTTCCGTTTTTTAATGCAATTTTTTTTTATTACAGGGGAGGGGGCCACGTGGCCCCCTCCTGGGCCACTTCTGGCCCCGGGGACCCCATCCCCCAGGGCCGGCCTTTCCGTTTTTTAATTTTTTTAATTTTTTTTATTACAGGGGAGGGGGGCCACGTGGCCCCCCTACTGGGTCACTTCTGGCCCTGGGGACCCCATCCCCCGGGGCCTGGCTTCACCGTTGGGGACCATGGGGGGAGCCCCAATGCCCCCACGGTCCCAGCCGGCTCCCCACCTCCTGCGGGAGCCAGCATAGCTTTTGCACAAGGGGAGCTGCTGACATGCAGCTCCCCTTGTGCAAAAGCAATCTGCTTTGGTTTTTGGAAGCGAGAGCAGGTTTTCTGCTCTCACGTCCAAAAACCAAAGCAGAGTTTGCTATGACAGGGCGGGAGCCATGCTCCCAACCTGCCATAGCAAACAGCAATGTCCCAGGTGTGGGCACCCTGGGACATTGCAGGAGCCGGCCCTGGGGGGTGGCGGTCCCCAGGGCCATCAAGGGCTCCTGGAGGGGGGCCATGCGACCCCCTCCCATTATTTGAAAAGCCCCAGGGAGGTGGTGGTCCCCGGGGCTTGGGGGGGCCCATGAGGCCCCCCTCATTATTTAAAGAAGCCCTGGGGAGGTTGTGGTCCCTGGGGCTTGGGGGGGCCCGCAAGGCCCCACCCTCATTATTTAAAGAAGCCCCAGGGAGGTGGTGGTCCCCGGGGCTTGGGGGGGCCCACGAGTCCCCCCTCATTATTCAAAGAAGCCCCGGGGAGGTGGTGGTCCCCAGGGATTGGGGGGCCCACGAGGCCCCCCTCATTATTCAAAGAAACCTCAGGGAGGTGGTAGTCCCCAGGGCTTGGGGGGGCCCATGAGGCCACCCCCATTAATTATATAGCCCTGGGGAGGTGGCGGCCCCTGCATACATTATGAATATTGCCCCCGGGACCTGGCCCACCCGGGGCCTTAAGGATAACGAAGCGCGGGAGCTTTTTAAAAAAAATTATTTTCTCGGCCGGATTCGCGCACCCAGCGCGAATTCGGCTGATTTTGTTTTTTAAAAAAATGCTTTTTTTGGGCCTGGGGGTCCTTGTGGGACCCCCTGAACAGGCCTAGGGGGTCAGGGTGTTTCTACCCTGCCCCCTTTTCTTGTTTTTCACCTTTTTTTACCTGTTTTCTTGTGACTCGGTTACCGAGTCACAAGATGGCTGCCAACACTTCCTGGTTTGGAGTGTTGGCAGCCAATTAGAATGAAGCTCGTGCTCGGGAGGAGTCGCGACTCCTCCTCGGTGCTCAGATATATACATTTTTATTTTTTGAATTTCTCTGGAACTACTTAACGGATTTACACCATTTAAAAATAAGAGTGCTTTCTGAACCAAGACCTACCTATTTGCCAAATTTGGTGTAATTCCGTTCAGCAGTTCGGCTGTAGCCATGTCTAAAGTTCCTATGAAAATTAACATGGGGAAAACGAGTTTTGGGCCCCACATTTTTCTCAGCCCCCGCTTGACTAATCACCCTGAAACTTTCAAGACGGGAGCTGACCAGAGCGGGCCATTAGTTTTGAAAATTTCGCGAAGATTCATCAAACGGCGCCAAAGATATTGGCAGATCAAAAAACGCTTTTCCTATGGATAATAGGTCCTAACTATAACTACCTATTGCTGATCGCCAGTAGGTAATATAGCTATATATACATAGATATATAGATATATATCTATATATATATTCACTGAAAAAACCTTAGGTTTTAGGGACAGTTATAGTTAGTTGGACATTTCACTCGTACAAAACCATAGAAATTCCCCTGTTATAGTTAGTTCAGCTAACTATAACTCGCGCCCATAATGCACTGCTGATGACGTCACATATTACATCACTCATGACATGGTCAGTGACATCACTGATGACATCACTGATGACATCTCAAATGACATCACTGATGACATCACTGATGACATCATCCAGTGACTGTGTGTTTCTGTAAAGTTTAAATATGTTTAATATATATAGGGAAAGGCGTATTGAAGAATGAGTGGGTGTATAAGTGTCTGAATGGATGATTTAGTACGTGAGTGACTGACTCTACAAGTGAGTGATTAAACGTATCTTACTGAATGCATGGGTTAGTGACTAAACTGTGTGAATGTCTGTATCCGTCTGTTTGTTGGTGTGTAAGTGGATGCATGGATTTGCGAATAGCTACATGAATGTCTATATGGGTTATTGATTGGTTCTCTGAGTATCTGTATGGCTGCCTGAGTGTTTGTGGTGGTGGGGTGTGTGTGAC
Organism: Calotriton arnoldi; assembly: GCA_963921515.1. Classification (NCBI taxonomy): domain Eukaryota; kingdom Metazoa; phylum Chordata; class Amphibia; order Caudata; family Salamandridae; genus Calotriton; species Calotriton arnoldi. The sequence goes on along the minus strand of CAWUFW010018788.1, from coordinate 16,535 downwards.
TCTGTACATAGATGTGTGAGTGGGTGATTCACTGGGTGCATGATTTCAAGAGTGCATCTGTGATGGACTGCTTGGGTGGGTGAGTGTGTGTATGGGTGTGTTAGTGAGTGAATGTATATCTCAGTGGTACATGTGCGAGTAACTACATATGTAAAAGGCAGTATATATGTGTGTTAGAGTATTTAAATGGCTATAAGTGAGAGTATGTGATAGTGAGAGTGGCTGTATGGATGCGTGTGTGCTTGTATCAAATATTGTATAAGAGCGTAAGAATGTGCTAGTATTTGTATGAGTAAGTGAGCTGGTGTGTGTATAACTGTATAGGTGAGTAAATGGGTGTGTGATTAATTTTTTGCATGACTGACTAGGTGTGTGAGTACCTCTATGGATGAGTGGCGGTGTGTGAGTGTTTATATAGGTGTATGAGTGCATATGATAGTCCTGTACTGAGTGACTGTAAGTATGAGTGACTGTACGGGTGAGTGAGTGGATGTGTGTGTAGACCTAAGAATCAGTGAGTGGGTATGTAGTTTTTGGTGTTGGAGTGTCTATGGTTTTGAGAATGGCAGTCTGTAATTTAGAGTGGGTGTATCAAAAGTTATATTAGGGTGTGAGAAGATGCATGAAATTATCACATGGATGATGTCATCAGTGATGTCATTTGAGATGTCATCAGTGATGTCATCAGTGATGTCACTGACCATGTCATGAGTGATGTAATATGTGACGTCATCAGCAGTGCATTGCGGGGGCGCGAGTTATAGTTAGCTGAACTAACTATAACGGGGAATTTCTATGGTTTTGTACGAGTGAAATGTCAACTAACTATAACTGTCCCTAAAATCTATGGTTTTTTCAGTGAATTTCAAAGGTTTTTTAAATGCTAATTTCTAACTATAACGTGTCTGAAACCTATGGTTTTTTCAGTGAATTTCAAAGGTTTTTTAAATGCTAATTTCTAACTATAACGTGCCTGAAACCTATGATTTTTTAAGTGAATTTCAAAGGTTTTTTAAATGCTAGTTTCTAACTATGCCTACAGAGGTAGGACATGTGAAGAAAGAAGAAAAAACGCACAGAAAGAAGCAAAAGATGTGCAGAAAGAACCAACAGAGGAGCAGAAAGAGGCCTTGTTGCAAAATCATCCTGTGCCCACAACTTTTTCAGACGGGTACTGGTGGTAACTGACTCTGACTAACCAGAGCCAGTGCTATGCTAAAAGACACTTAGAATACAGTGAAAACACCTACATACACTAGGGAACACTATGCGTTGGGGTACCCCTGTGATTAGCATGACCTCCTCTGCAGTCCCTAGTACATAATAGGGCAGGGGGATTAAACTACCTCTTAAAACGCGCTACAGGGCGAAGGGAGGGGGGGCCTGAGGTGACATGTGTGCAAACGTGCCCCGTGGCGCGTTTTAAGTTGCGGGATTAAGTCCCCTTGAATCCTGAGGGTCCCTGGGGCCCAACTAGCCCCCCAGGTACCTACAGTTAGGACCACAGAGCTGAGTTGCAGAGAGGCGTTCCGAGGCCACGCACCTTTTTTCACCTCTCTGCAACGCAACTCTGTTGTGCTTACTGAAGGTACCTGGTGGGCTAGTTGGCCCCCAGGGTCCCTCAGGATTCAAAGGGAATTAATTCCCCAACTTAAAACGCACCAAAGGGCGTGTTTGTGCACATGTCACCTGAGGCCCCGCCCCCTCCCTTCACCACTGTGCAAACGCGCCCCGTGGAGCGTTTTAAGTTGGGGGATTAGGTCACCTTGAATCCTGAGGGTCCCTGTGGCCCAACTAGCCCACCAGGTACTTCCAGTAAGCACCACAGGCCTGCGTTGCAACGCCTTTAACAAATTGTGCAGTTGTGTTTAGGTAGTGAAGAGGGTCGTGCTGGGGGTAGTGTTTTAGGGTTTAGGGTAGTGCAGTGGTGTTTGTGTAGTGTAGGGGTTCATGCTGGGGGTAGATTTAGGGTTTAGGGTAGTGCAGTGGTGTTTGGGTAGTGTAGGGAGTCGTGCTGGGGGGAGTGTTTTAGGGTATAGGGTAGTGCAGTGGTGTTTGGGTAGTATAGGGGGTCGTGCTGGGGGTAGTGTTTTAAGGTTTAGGGTAGTGCAGTGGTGTTTGTGTAGTGTAGGGGGTCGTGCTAGGGGTAGATTTAGGGTAGTGCAGTGGTGTTTGGGTAGTGTAGGGGGTACTGCTGGGGGTAGTGTTTTAGGGTTTAGGGTAGTGCAATGGTGTTTGGGTAGTGTAGGGGGTACTGCTGGGGGTAGTGTTTTAGGGTTTAGGGTAGTGCAGTGGTGTTTGGGTAGTGTAGGGGATACTGCTGGGGGTAGTGTTTTAGGGTTTAGGGTAGTGCAGTGGTGTTTGGGTAGTGTAGGGGTTCGTGCTGGGGGTAGTGTTCTAGGGTTTAGGGTAGTGCAGTGGTGTTTGTGTAGTGTAGGGGGCAGTGTTTTAGGGTTTAGGGTAGTGCAGTGGTGTTTGTGTAGTGTAGGAGGTCGTGTTTTAGGGTTTAGGGTAGTGCAGTGGTCTTTGGGTAGTGTAGGGAGTCATGAGGGGGTAGTGTTTTAGGGTTTAGGGTAGTGCAGTGGTCTTTGGGTAGTGTAGGGTGTCGTGCGGGGGGTAGTGTTTTAGGGATTAGGGTAGTGCATTGGTGTTTGGGTAGTGTAGGGGGTCATGCGGGGGTAGTGTTTTAGGGTTTAGGGCAGTGCAGTGATGTTTGGGTAGTGTAGGGGGTCGTGCTGGGGGAGTGTTTTAGGGTTTAGGGCAGTGCAGTGGTGTTTGGGTAGTGTAGGGGTCCTGCTGGGGGGAGTGTTTTAGGGTTTAGGGCAGTGCAGTGGTGTTCGGGTAGTGTAGGGGGTCATGCTGGGGGGAGTGTTTGAGGGTTTAGGGCAGTGCAGTCGTGTTCGGGTAGTGTAGGGGGTCGTGCTGGGGGTGGTGTTTCAGGATTTAGGGCAGTGGTGTTTGGGCAGTGTAGGGGGTCATGCAGGGGGTGGTATTTCAGGGTTTAGGGCAGTGCTGTGGTGTTCGGGCAGTGTAGGAGGTTGTGCAGGGGGTGGTGTTTCAGGGTTTAGGGCAGTGGTGTTCGGGCAGTGTAGGGGGTCGTGCTGGGGGTGGTGTTTCAGGGTTTGGGGCAGTGCAGTGGTGTTCGAGCAGTAAAGGGGGTCATGCTGGGGGTGGTGTTTCAGGGTTTAGGGCAGTGCAGTGGTGTTCGGGCAGTGTAGGGGGCGGTGCAGGGGTGGTGTTTCAGGGTTTAGGGCAGTGCAGTGGTGTTCGGGCAGTGTAGGGGGTGGTGTTTCAGGGTTTAGGGCAGTGCAGTGGTGTTCGGGCAGTGTAGGGGGTCGTGCTGGGGCTGGAGTTTCAGGGTTTAGGGCAGTGCAGTGGTGTTCGGGCAGTGTAGGTGGTGGTGCTGGGGCTGGTGTTTCAGGGTTTAGGGCAGTGCAGTAGTGTTCGGGCAGTGTAGGGGGTCATGCTGGGGCTGGTGTTTCAGGGTTTAGGGCAGTGCAGTGGTGTTCGGGCAGTGTAGGGGGTCTTGCTGGGGCTGGTGTTTCAGAGTCTAGGGCAGTGCAGTGGTGTTCGGGCAGTGTAGGGTGTCTTGCTGGGGCTGGTGTTTCAGGGTTTAGGGCAGTGCAGTGGTGTTCGGGCAGTGTAGGGGTTCGTGCTGGGGTGGTGTTTCAGGGTTTAGGGCAGTGCAGTGGTGTTCGGGCAGTGTAGGGGGTCGTGCTGGGGCTAGTGTTTCAGGGTTTAGGGCAGAGCAATGGTGTTCAGGCAGTGTAGGGGGTTGTGCTGGAGGTGGTGTTTCAGGGTTTAGGGCAGTGCAGTGGTGTTCAGGCAGTGTAGGGGGTGGTGCAGGGGGTGGTGTTTCAGGGTTTAGGGCAGTGCAGTGGTGTTTGGGCAGTGTAGGGGGTCGTGCTGGGGGTGGTGTTTCAGGGTTTAGGGCAGTGCAGTGGTGTTCGGGCAATGTAGGGTGTCGTGCTGAGGGGTGGTGTTTCAGGGTTTAGGGCAGTGCAGTGGTGTTCGGGCAGTGTAGGGGGTCGTGCAGGGGGTGGTGTTTCAGGGGTTAGGGCAGTGCAGTGGTGTTTGGGCAGTGTAGGGGGTTGTGCAGGGGGTGGTGTTTCAGGGTTTAGGGCAGTGCAGTGGTGTTCGGCCAGTGTAGGTGGTCTTGCTGGGGGTGGTGTTTCAGGGTTTAGTGCAGTGGTGTTCGGGCAGTGTAGGGGGTCGTGCTGGGGGTGGTGTTTCAGGGTTTAGGGCAGTGCAGTGGTGTTCCGGCAGTGTAGGGGGTCATGCAGGGGTGGTGTTTCAGGGTTTAGGGCAGTGCAGTGGTGTTTGGGCAGTGTAGGGGGTCGTGCTGGGGGTGGTGTTTCAGGGTTTAGGGCAGTGCAGTGGTGTTCGGGCAGTGTAGGGTGTCGTGCTGAGGGGTGGTGTTTCAGGGTTTAGGGCAGTGCAGTGGTGTTCAGGCAGTGTAGGGGGTCGTGCAGGGGGTGGTGTTTCAGGGTTTATGGCAGTGCAGTGGTGTTCGGGCAGTGTAGGGTGTCGTGCTGAGGGGTGGTGTTTCAGGGTTTAGGGCAGTGCAGTGGTGTTCGGGCAGTGTAGGGGGTCATGCAGGGGGTGGTGTTTCAGGGTTTAGGGCAGTGCAGTGGTGTTCGGGCAGTGTAGGGGGTCGTGCAGGGGTGGCGTTTCAGGGTTTAGGGCAGTGCAGTGGTGTTTGGGCAGTGTAGGGGGTCATGCAGGGGGTGGTGTTTCAGGGTTTAGGGCAGTGCAGTGGTGTTCGGCCAGTGTAGGTGGTCTTGCTGGGGGTGGTGTTTCAGGGTTTAGTGCAGTGGTGTTCGGGCAGTGTAGGGGGTCTTGCTGGGGGTGGTATTTCAGGGTTTAGGGCAGTGCAGTGGTGTTCGGGCAGTGTAGGGGGTCGTGCTGGGGCTGGTGTTTCAGGGTTTAGGGCAGTGCAGTGGTTTTCGGGCAGTGTACGGGGTTGTGCTGGGGCTGGTGTTTGAGGGTTTAGGGCAGTGCAGTGGTGTTCGGGCAGTGTAGGGGGTCGTGCTGGGGGTGGTGTTTCAGGGTTTAGGGCAGTGCAGTGGTGTTCGAGCAGTGTAGGGTGTCGTGCTGGGGCTGGTGTTTCAGGGTTTTGGGCAGAGCAGTGGTGTTCGGGCAGTGTAGGGGGTCGTGCTGGGGGTGGTGTTTCAGGGTTTAGGGCAGTGCAGTGGTGTTCGGGCAGTGTAGGTGGTCTTGCTGGGGGTGGTGTTTCAGGGTTTAGGGCAGTGGTGTTCGGGCAGTGTAGGGGGTCTTGCTGGGGGTGATGTTTCAGGGTTTAGGGCAGTGCAGTGGTGTTCGGGCAGTGTAGGGGGTCTTGCTGGGGGTAGTGTTTCAGGGTTTAGGGCAGTGCAGTGGTGTTTGTGCAGTGTGGGGGGTCGTGCTGGGGGTGGTGTTTCAGGGTTTAGGGCAGTGCAGTAGTGTTCGGGCAGTGTAGGGGGTCATGCAGGGGGTGGTGTTTCAGGGTTTAGGGCAGTGCAGTGGTGTTCGGGCAGTGTAGGGGGTCGTGCTGGGGGTGGTGTTTCAGGGTTTAGGGCAGTGCAGTGGTGTTCGGGCAGTGTAGGGGGTCGTGCAGGGGGTGGTGTTTCAGGGTTTAGGGCAGTGCAGTGGTGTTTGGGCAGTGTAGGGGGTCGTGCTGGGGTTGGTGTTTCAGGGTTTAGGGCAGTGCAGTGGTGTTCGGGCAGTGTAGGGGGTCTTGCTGGGGGTGGTGTTTCAGGGTTTAGGGCAGTGGTGTTCAGGCAGTGTAGGGGGTCTTGCTGGGGGTGATGTTTCAGGGTTTAGGGCAGTGCAGTGGTGTTCGGGCAGTATACGGGGTCATGCTCGGGGTAGTGTTTCAGGGCTTAGGGCAGTGCAGTGGTGTTCGGGCAGTGTAGGGGGTCATGCTGGGGGTGGTGTTTCAGGGTTTAGGGCAGTGCAGTGCCGTTCGGGCAGTGTAGGGGGTCATGAAGGGGGTGGTGTTTCAGGGTTTAGGGCAGTGCCGTGGTGTTCGGGCAGTGTAGGGGGTCGTGCTAGGGGTGGTGTTTCAGGGTTTAGGGCAGTGCAGTGGTGTTCGGGCAGTGTAGGGGGTCGTGCAGGGGCTGGTGTTTCAGGGTTTAGGGCAGTGCAGTGGTGTTCGGGCAGTGTAGGGGGTCGTGCTGGGGGTAGTGTTTTAGGGTTTAGGGTAGTGCAGTGGTGTTTGTTTAGTGTAGGGGTCATGTTTTAGGGTAGTGCAGTGGTGTTTGGGTAGTGTAGGGGGTCGAGCTGGGGGTAGTGTTTTAGGATTTAGGTTAGTGCAGTGGTGTTTGGGTAGTGTAGGGGGTCGTGCTGGGGGTAGTGTTTTAGGGTTTAGGGTAGTGCAGTGGTGTTTGTGTAATGTAGGGGGTCGTGCTGGGGGTAGTGTTTTAGGGTTTAGGGTAGTGCAGTGGTGCTTGTGTAGTGTAGGGGGTCGTGCTGGGGGTAGTGTTTTAGGGTTTAGGGTAGTGCAGTGGTGTCTGTGTAGTGTAGGGGGTCATGTTTTAGGGTAGTGCAGTGGTGTTTGGGTAGTGTAGGGGGTCGTGCTGGGGGTAGTGTTTTAGGGTTTAGGGTAGTGCAGTGGTGTTTGTGTAGTGTAGGGGGTCATGCTGGGGGTAGTGTTTTAGGGTTTAGGATAGTGCAGTGGTGCTTGTGTAGTGTAGGGGGTCGTGCTGGGGGTAGTGTTTTAGGGTTTAGGGTAGTGCAGTGGTGTTTTTGTAGTGTAGGGGGTCATGTTTTATGATGCAACGCTCCAATACCTGACCAGTCTGCACTACATAAAACTGCAAAAAAACTAAAAATAAAAAGTGTTTTGCACACTTTTGTCATTGGGCTATATGTGGGCTACATCTGGGTAATATTTGTGCTACATTTGGGCTCTTTTTTACTGGTGGCCATCTTGGAAGACTTCTTTGTTATGAAGTTTCCTAATTTCCTCATTTACTGCAGTCTCCTCAGTAGGAAATGCTTTCAGTTTTTTACTTTGATTCCATCAAGAAGGCATTCAGATGTGTCTCACATTTGCCATAAATTCAGAATGTTAGCACTCTAGTTGCTCATTAGATCACTGTAGTAAAGCTACTGCTCACCAGGGAGTTAACTGGAAGTCTGCTGCTGGTATTGAAAGTGATTGTTTCAGTCTGCATGTCAGAATTTTCTAATGAAATAGAAGAGGATTTGAGATCTCACTTAAAACATGCCCTAATTTTTCTTTCTGCAGCACTAACCATAATTTCTATTTCAAAAAGAACCCCCTCATTTTGTTCCTTTTTAAATTAAATGTTTTAAGTGTTACCGGTTTATTCCAATCAAGATGGCTTCAGGTGTGCCATACTTTTGTCATAAGTAAGGCTATTAGCGCTCTAGTTGTTCTTTAGAACACTCTGGGAAGCTGCAGTAGAACACAAAGGCATCAACTGGCAGGCTGCTCCTGTTGAAATATAACAGGAAGATATTTGAGATCACACTTGAAACATGTCCTAATTTTTCTTTCTACAGCACTAACCATAATTTCTATGACAAAATGAACCCCATCATTTTGTTCCTTTTTAAATTAAATGTTTTAAGTGTTACCAGTTTATTCCAATCAAGATGGCTTCAGGTGTGCCATACTTTTGTCATAAGTAAGGCTGTTAGCACTCTAGTTGTTCTTTAGAACACTCTGGGAAGCTGCAGTAGAACACAAAGGAATCAACTGACAGTCTCTGCCCTTGTTGGATGTACATGTTTTACTGAGAATGTCAGACTTCATTCTCACATGACTGAGAAAGATAATGTGAATTTACAGAAAATATGCTCTCATTTTAGCTTCTGGAGCACCTTCCAAAACTGTATGGGACAAGCATGTGAAAATAGTTTTCTCTCAAACATGATTTATGATATCCCAGCAGAAGGTTTTTCACAGGGTAAAATCATCTTAGAACACACCACAATTCCTGAAATTAGTATGGTACCATCAACAAATGAATTCTAATGTAACTAAAGTCTGTTATCACCCTTTATAGTTCTCCTTTTGGTAACCCTCAAAATCTTTGATTCACTACAATGCATTTCAATGGGGTACTATCATTTATATTGGTCCCAAGATGGCTGCCAGCAATTCCAGGATGAAGTGCTGACAGCCAATCAGATCTCACGATGACATGTGTGGTTAGGCTCCGCCCAGATATATATGTGATTTTACTTTTGATTTTCTCAGGAACTACTGAACGGATTTACACCATTTAAGCAAAAGGCACGACACTGAACCAAGGGCTACCTCTTTGCCAAATTTGGTATAAATCCGTTCAGCAGTTCGGGCTGTAGCTGCGACTAAAGGTTCCTATGGAAAAATGAATGGGGAAAACACGTTTTGGGACCCCCCTTTTTTCTCGGCCCCCGCTTGACGAATCACCCCGAGACTTTCAGGATAGGAGCGGACCGGAGCGCCCCAACAAGTTGGAATCTTTCGCGAAGATTCGTCAACCGGCGCCAACGTTATTTCAAATAGAATGTTGCGGATTTCCTATGGAAAATAGGTCCTAACTATAACTATCTACTGGCGACCGCCAGTAGATAATATAGATATATATATATATGTATGTATTTATTGAAAAAACCAAAGGCTACAGGGACGTTATAGTTAGGCTGACATTTCACTCGTACAAAACCAGAGAAATCCAGAAATTATAGTTAACTGAGCTAACTATAACTCCAGCCCCCGCAATGCAATGCTTAATACCTCATATATTACATCACTGGTGGAAGAAGTTGGAAGATCTGCAGGATTGCAGTGTTATATATATGTGTGTATGTGTGTGTGTGTATATATATATATATATCGAGAACGCCAACCAGCGCCCCTCCTTTACTTCCTCCTCAGTGCGATCGCAATAGAAGGGCACGAACTCCACTTTTAGGTACGCAATTCTTTATTTCACGCTTTAGTAGTCATTACGCGTTTCGGTAACAGCCGTTACCTTGATCACATGATTACAATGCATTTCCGTCTTCAATAAATACCACCGCCTATCAGTGACGTCGTGTTATAAACATAGTGAACAGAGGGGCATATTCTCAAGGAGCTATCGCTGAGTTAACAGCACCTCATCACAGCCAGAATCGCTCTAAATTTATCGCCCCATTCACAAGCTGGTGCTAACAGCCCATAACACCAGTTTACCTGCGAAAGCAGTCGCAGAAAACATCGGGCCTGATTCACAGAACTAACTTACGTCAAAATCCTAAACTTACAACAATTTTGGTATTCACAGAATGAACTTACACATTTGGGTATTCACAGAATGAACTTACACATTTGGGTATTCACAGAATGAACTTACAACAATTTTGGTATTCACAGAATGAACTTACACATTTGGGTATTCACAGAATGAACTTACAACAATTTTGGTATTCACAGAATGAACTTACACATTTGGGTATTCACAGAATGAACTTACAACAATTTTGGTATTCACAGAATTAACTTACTCATTTTGGTATTCACAGAAGGCACTTACTCATCAATGAGTAAGTGCCTTCTGTGAATACCAAAATGTGTAAGTTACACAAAATGTGTAAGTTACACAAAATGTGTAAGTTACACAAAATGAGTAAGTTACACAAAATGAGTAAGTTACACAAAATGTGTAAGTTACACAAAATGTGTAAGTGTCTTCTGTGAATACCAAAATGAGTAAGTTTATTCTGTGAATACGAAAATGAGTAAGCTCATTCTGTGAATACCAAAATGGTAGTAAGTTTAGGATTTTGTCGTAAGTTAGTTCTGTGAATCGGGCCCCCCGTCACAGATGACCCCGGCAACTAACGCTAATGAGATGCAGAGTAGGCGTACCCGTGTAAAAAGCAGCGACAACACCACTCCACAACATTCTCAACGACCAGCCCGATCTGCGATAAGACCACAAAACAGGCGATAAGGCGCGATAGCAGCTGGAATCTAACACCTGCTCTGACCTGGTGTAAAGTCGGACGACAACCTGCACCATCAAAGGAAGCCCAGCCCAGAGCCACACATGAAGAACAACAGATGCCATGGAGCCACTCACCATGCATCCCTGAGCCCTGAGAGGGCAACAACACCCTCTGCCACCACCCTGAGGGCCCCAGCACCCCCCCGGACCCCCCCCACCCCGGAACACCACAGAGGCAGCGCAGACAAAGACAGCAGACCTTCAGGAAACGCACCAGCCCCACAGACCTAACACCAGATAATGTCAATGCCCACCACAGGCTCAAAAGGACAACCATCCACCGCATCTGGACCATCATTGCCCACAGGCTGACGGTACCAAGACAGCAGACAACAAACATCCCTCCGCAGACAAAGCTGCTGGCTGTGCTGCACATGTTGGCCTCCCGTACCTCCCAAACAACATCCGCCAGAGTCCGAGGAGACTCACAGCCAGCCCCATCCAAGTTCCCCACACCTGTCCTGGATGCCATCATCAGCCATGTACCCCAGTACCTAAACATCCCCCACAATGTGCAGGAACAGCTGGAGACCAAGCAAGGACTACACGCCATAGCAGGAATCCCGCACCTGTTGGGGGCAATCGACTGCACACATGTCCTACTTGTGCCCCCTGCCAAAAAAACACACAATTACGCAACAGAAAGCACACGCATACCATCAATGTGCAGGCAATAGTGGACCAGCGGGGACCCTACACCAATGTTGTAGCCAACTACCCAGGCAGTGTGCATGATTCCATCATCCCCCGACAGTCCATCATCAACCAGCGTTACCAGGATGGCACCCATGGAAATGCACTGACTGTAGGTAAGTACCAAATGAACACACCACACACCTCAACTCCACAATCATGCAACTCACAACACTGGCAATGCGCATGTCACAAAATCACATACAACATGCCAGACAACATGCCCACCCACCAGACACAAGAGCACAACTTACTGTGACAACCTTGCTCAGCCATGTACATGAACCATCAACGGCATGGCACCTCAGCCGCACAATAGCGGAATGTGGGGAGAGGTGGGAACCAGGTATGTGGGGATGAGGCAAGTGACCCATGAATGAGAATGTACACAATGCCAACTGTGGCGGAGATGTCCTGGACAGATTGCAGTATGCAGACCACAGACATATCCATACCCACATGCACTGCTGATGTTTGGAGTGTAGTGGACAGTGGACGCAACCATGTCACCACAGCCAGTGGGGAAGAACCCGGAAATGTAGCTTGTGACATCCCCCCCTGCAAGCGCATACGGAGTGGGCTGGCCCGGCGTACGCCAGGCCAGCATAGGGGTGTGAATAAAAAACACACAGCCCTGAGCGTGGTCCTCTTCCGGAATGCCAAACGTGCTTGCCAGGGCGGCGCATCCTACCCCACCACGAGGCCGACGCCCTCGCCATGAGCACTGTGTCCTGCAAACCTATGCGCCTGCTGCACCACAGGCCGCTGGACATCCAACCCGTCCTGCCCGCCGCTGCGTATCCAGGCTTCACAGCTCACCTGCCGACACCGGCGTGTGTCGAAGAGGGCTACCACATGCCGGCGCAAGCTCCAAGCCCGAGCCCCGCATCCTTGGCAGCCTCCTCACACCATCACGGCCTCCGCGACACAGGCCCACTTTACTCCTTTTTCGTTTACGTACTCCACTGCTGCCTCCGGCCTACACTACGCTCAAGTAGGTCACACATTTGGGACTGAGTCTTGATTATGCAATGGCAGAGTACACACTTTATGGCTGCGTTTATATCACTATACTCCCTTCAATGTGGTGACACAAAGTATGTGCATGGCATCCCAGCCACACGTGCCTGTGGGCCCTTGAAGACTACGCCTTCGGACTACACTGCGGTCCTGCAGGCCTCACACAAATCCAATCCACCCCACACACATCCAGCACATGCGTCACTGTACATGTGACCATGCCAATAAAGGTGTCGGGCGCACGTGCCCGTAGCCAGTTCAAGTGCTCTATGAGTGTGTCCGTGTGCTCATGATGTATGCATTCGGGCCACGGCCCCACAACATCACATTGTGCTGTGTGCAGAGGATGCAGCCATGTCACCGCAGGCAGAGTGTGGGACATTGCACATGTAGCTTTGTCGTCCCCCACTCAATGCGTTAGAGGAGTGGACTGGGCTGGCGTGCGCCAGTCCAGCGTGGGGGTGTGGATGATTATCCCGTGGCTCTGGGTGTGGTCAGTCCTGGAAATGTGCAAATGCAGGTGTCTCTGTTGCAGTGTGGTTCTCCTTTGGGGAGTGTAGGTGGTCCCTGATGGGACTTAGACACCCACGTATGTGATCTAGTTGAGGTGGGACCCCACCCGCACCTGTTCGGACACCCCCTTCTGGCAGTCTGACAGCTGGCCTTGTAATGGGATGTGTGCTTAGGTGGGCTGCTGTGAGCCAGCCGGGGTGGTGGGTGCGTCCAGCTGTGTTGTCCGTGCAGGGGGTGGTGTGTCCTAGGTGCAGCGGGGCTGCCCTGCTCCTGGAGCTCTATTGCCTGAGATGTCCATGGACTGTTGTAGGGTGTCGGTTTCGGAAGTGTGGAGGTCCTCTTCAGCATCACTGATGGGTTGTCTGGTCTGCTCTGCTGGAGGTGTTGTTTGTCCCTCTGCAATGTGAAGGGGAGATGCTTGTTGACATTGTGTTGGCATGTATGTTGACGCATTGTTCGGGTTTACATACAGACTGCATGACAATGTACATTGTGACTGTTTGGGAGGAGCGGACTATTTGATGCGGGACAGTGGACATTTGGACTACATGACGTAGGTGAGGTTGTACACATACATTTTCATCTCACAGTTCCCTGCTATGTCAGATGTGATTGGCCATTTTCTATGCACAGGCGGACCCAGTTGTGTCCTCTGTTCTGCAGTGTGTGTGTTGCACTGTGTACCACATTGTCGTCCATGTGGATGTGCTGTCATTGCTATGTGTGTGTGCTGCATTGTGGGAGGGTCGCACCTGCAGCTGTGATTTTGCTGCCCCTTATCCCTTGGATTGTTACCTAAGAAGGGTAAACCCAATACTAGTCTCTGGGACCTGGGTAATGGACAGTACATAAGAACAGTGGTCCCAGAATACGACCATACAATTCTAAATCCAAAATAAATAAAACTAAGACAAAAAATTGTTGCTCCTAGTGTTTTAATTCACACTGAGCGTTGGTATATTATTAACATAATTCATACATTATTGTGTACAATGATATCCCTAGTTGAGAAAAGAAAGGGGAAAAAAGGGGGGGAAAGGTGGAGTGATGGTGATTCAAGTGAGGTAGGGGTAGTGACTTCAAGAATGTAGTTTGCATCAAGATAAGACAATATATTACTCAGAAAACAAGTGGCTCCTTGATCGAGCCTATTAATCACAATATTTACAAAAAAGCTTGTATAGCCATGGTTATAGTTAACACAGTACTAAATCTCTGGTGTTAAAACTGGCTTGATGAGAGAATGTCGACGTTTCGACCCCAATATATCAGTAGGCTATTTCAATCCTTAAGCCGGGGTCTTCATCAGGACTGTGGTGTAAGGGTGGGTGAGGGGATCATAAGACGCCTCTGTTGAGAGGCTGAAGTTATGCGGGGGCCTGTGGGACTCCGAGTAACCAGAAGGGGGTGAAAAACAGCACTATACGGGTGGATATCACCGTAGTAAGCCTAATCAATCGGCTGAAGGCAAATAATCTGCGTTAGAAAAACAGGCTGGAACATTGAAGTTTCCTGCGCGTCTGCGTTAGAAAAACGGGCTGGAACATTGAAGTTTCCTGCGTGTCGCTGTTCTGTGGAGGAATCCGTGCGAATGAAAGACTTTTGGGATTTTAAGGTGCTGTGATGTTGGCGACTTGGGTCATTTGTGCTCTTGGACGGTTTTTGTACTCTTGTGCATTGTTTGTCTGCAGATGTATTGTTGACGTCAGTGGTTGTTTGTGCACATGGATGTGTCAGAGTGTGACCTGCTCCTTTCCACACTCAGCCACCTCAGTCTCGTGGCGTGCACAATGTCATGGTGATTGTACTCCAGCCATGCTGCTGGTCATGTGGTGTCACTTGCATTGTCAGTGTGGCTCTCACATGCGCATCTTTACTGTGTTTCGCACGGGTGCATGTGTGTGTTGTGGAATTGGTGATGTGTGGGGTGTGACCCCTTTGGGCACATGGTGGACGGGGACCTACTTGATGTTTGTATGTGTGCTGCAGTGTGCCACGGGGGTCAGGGACATGACCCAGGGTCATTGTGGGTGTGCGGTGTGCTACACGTCGTTGTGCATGTGTGCCATTGTGCCCGTCCCCGTCCCCCAGTCCCTGTTAGTTACTCACCCTGTTGATGTTTTGTCAAGTCATGTCGAGCAGTGTCTGGACTACCGACTCCTTGCACCGTCTCCACACTCATGACTGTGTCCACCATTTGCTCCAGCTCCTCCTGTGGTGCAGGACTCCCACCTCCATTCGCCGTAGCTGCCTTTCGGGTGGCAGCGGGTTTCTGCTTGGTTTGGCTTTTGAATTCGTGCCAGCGCATCTTGGCCTCCTCGGCGGTCCGACTGCATTCACGATGGAATGCCATTTTTCCGTCTGTGTTGCCAATGACACAGTGGTGGAGACGGACAGTTCTTGTTAGTGCTCTGTCACCTCCGTGACGACGGTCAGGTTGTCATGCGGACTGTACCCCGTCTTCCTCTTCCTCTTCTCCTTGGCCTTCCCCAACCCCAAGGTTCCTTGCTGGTGGTCTGTGGGGCTTGTGGGGTTCGCGTTGACCTGGGCACTTGTTCCGGGTGCGTCCATGTTGCTACGCATTTTATTTGATTTATGGTGTTTTTTTCTTGTTCGGCTTTTATGGTGCATTATCCCGCCAGGCGCGTGGGAATTGATGGCCTGTCGCTGGTTATCGCTGATTTTTGTATCGCAGTTGGCCTCATCGCAACTTTATTTGCGTTCGGGTTTTGCATTTTTGCGGCGTCGCGTTGATTTTAACGCTGACATTTACGCGTTATCGTGGGACTATCGTATGGTGCCGCCAGGTTGAGAATGCTATGTTAACACGACGTTGTTTTCCCGCGATAGACTGCGATATGCAAAGTTGCGTTAAGCTAAATTTGCGGTGGTTATCACACGTTCTTGAGAATATACCCCAGACTGTTTAACAGTTGCTGTCTATGATCTCAGTGTGCGTAATCCCAAGTGGGGGCTGTACACCCTTGATATTAAATTCAACAAATAGATTTGCTATTATATTCTAGGCACATGTTTATAATATATAAATAAATAAATATATATTAAAAAGTTTATATCATGAATTGAGTTAAAACATCATTTTTAACCGTTATAATCCATACTGAAACTTAATATCCAGACTATATTCAATCTCCATAATACCAGGATTGACTGTTTTAATTATATCCGCCTGAATGCGTTGACCAACATACTTTGATATGCTAATCTCATATAATGATAAAACAAACTACAAATGCCTATTTAAAAGAAATATCACTTGAACTTGAAAAATGCTGGTTAAACGCTTGAGCTTATAGCAGCAATATAAATTGTAAACATAATATCTGATAGAATAAAGTGCTAATGTGCTTACTAAATCTTAAAGTGTAAGTTAACTATGAAAGTGCTAATGTGCAAGAATAGTGCAAATCTGTGTGTCACGCTACGGTGGATTTTTTATATTTATTTTATAATTTTTATTAAAAAACAAAAAGTTTTCTATTTTATAAAAATGTTTTTGTGTTTTTATAAATTAAGCTAAAATACACGGAGGGATAAATATGGAGTAAATTGTATAAGTATCAAAAACACTAGGTAAATATCTCAAATACTGGATAGATGTACAGTGAAGTGCATTACTATTATAAATAATTATGCAAATCTTCGTTGTTGTTCAGCCCATTAGGAGTCTTACTGTCCAGCTCTAATATCAAACGAGTCTCGAGCTGGCGCAGCAGTTTCTCTCTATTGCCTCCTCGTCTCAGGGTAGGGACTGAGTCAGCCACAAAGTATTTCAGACATTCAAGTTTGTTATTATGTACGGCTTTGAAATGTCTGGCCACAGGATATGTCACATCGCTATTAACAATAGCCCTCAAGTGCTGTAGAATTCTCATGTGCACTTGCAGCTTAGTGCTGCCCACATATTTTAAGCCACATGTGCACGTGAGAACATACACAGCAAAGTCCGTTCTACAGTTGAAATTGCCTCTAATGGCTACCTTATCAGTGTCAAAGGCTGTCTCATAATGTGTGGTGTTGACACCAAATGTACAGGCTCTACAAGATGAGCACTTAAAAAAACAATTTCGTGGTTTAAGCCATGAGGTAATCGGACTTAATTCAGGGCTGGCTTTCACTAGCTGCGTTCTCATAGAAGGCGCCCTTCTAAATGTGATAGACGGAGCCGCAGGTAGTCTTGGGGCCAAAACAGCATCAGTCAATACAATGGGCCAGTTTTTCTTGATGATGGCTTTTATCTGTCTTTGTTGGCCACTAAATTTAGTTATAAGCCTAGCCGTGTTATTAGCAATACGTAATGGC